>JAJOZX010005328.1:0-200000 GCA_023014485.1 Bathynomus jamesi
TATTTTAAATTACATATAGTAAATTTGAAATTAGTACACTGGAATAATTAACACTAATACAATGGAATAATTAACACTACGAACCTTTCAATGCTGGTTCCGAGGCACGAGTAATTTAAAACAAAACAAAACAGGAAACAAACTATGGGTTGGGCGGTTGGAGAGTTATAAGTTGGGAGGGGGATATAAAAATTGGGGAGGGGGGAGGGAGTTGGGGAGGGGGGATTATAAAAAATTTAGAGGGACAGCTGAGGAATCCACGTTTAGAGAAGGGTCAATGTTTTAATATAAAGAGATTCCAAAATTTAAGTGAGTTAGGACAAGAATTACAACCGAGAATTTTAAAATTATCTAAAGTGACATCAGTTTGCATTTAATACTATGTTCCCGAATACTAGAGGCTTCTTTTTATTTAAAATTTTACCTGTTCGGCAACTTATTCCCATATGCGAATAAAATCTAGCCCTGAGGGAGCGCACGGTGCTGCCAATATAAGTACCAAGGAGACACCTTGGGCAGGTAAATAAATATACAACACCGCTACGCAACGAATCAGGAGTTCGATCCTTCGCTGAGAAAAAGCTACCTAAAGACATTTTGTTAATAAATATAATGCGAAAATCAGTATGATAAAAAATTTTTCTTAACAACTTTGTAAATTTAAGTTTAAATTCTTTATTCATGGGACCCATTTCAGGTACCAAGAAATATTTTATATCTTTAGGCACTGAAATACAGGGAAGTTGAGGGCTATAAACATTATTTAAGAAAGATCTTATTAGTTTATCTACATATTGAACAGGAAAACTATTATTGGTAAAATATGATCTTAAATTATTAAATTCATCGTTAAGTAAGGTAAAACTAGAGGTCAAATTATATCCTCTGAACAAGAGAGTTTTAATACACGACATCTTATAATTAAAATCAGTAAAACTAATGAAATTCATGCCCAAACCAGTAAAAGTGGGTTTCCTGTAAACTGATGTAGTAATAGAATCACCTTTTTACGAAATTAAAAGATCTAAAAAGGGAAGGGAGCCATTTTTCTCAGTTTCCATTGTATAAGTTATATTGGGGTGCAGAGAATTCAAGAAGTTAAAAAATTGTTGCGCTTGTACAGCATTATCAAAAACAGCTATCGAGTCATCAACGAAGCGTCGATAGAAAATTGGTTTACAATGGGTGGGAGATTGTCTAAAAATTACACTTTCTAAATGAGTCATAAAAAAATCAGCTGATAAAGGTCCGACGGGTGATCCCATCCCAACACCATCAATTTGTTGGTAAACCTTATTATTGAAAGTAAAATAACATTGCTTAAAAACCAATTCTAAAAGTTCCTTAAAATAAGACCATGAAAAACCATGAAAACTATCAACAGAGCTAAAAACCCTATCTAAAATAATGGCAATAGTTTCTGATACAGGTACATTCGTGAAAAGCGACTTTACATAAAAACTGACAAAAAACTTTTGAATCGAAATTCTCACTAAGAAGATCTTTTTGAAATTCATAAGAGTTATTTATAGTATAAGCATTTTTCGCAAAAGGTGACAGGAGACCAACAACAAATTTTGCCAATTGAAAGGTAGGTAAGTTATACGAAGCTAAAATAGGACGGAGAGGTGTTCCAACTTTATGGATTTTAGGCAAATAGTATAATTGAGCAAGATCAGAACCAGATACGAACAACTGAGAGTAAGTATCGTTTTTTATTATCTTTAAAGACTTTAATCGTGACAAAAATCTATTAACTTGGTCTTCCAACCTTAAAATGACTTTATTGACGGGTTCAAGAATTTGTTTGAATTTGCTAACATCACTTAGGATTTCATTAGTTTTATTTATGTAATCAGATTTATTCAAAATAACAACTCCGTTGCCCTTGTCCGGTCTAGTCACAACAATCTCCTGGTTCTTTGCCAAATTCTTAATAACCTGCAAGTCACTCTTCTTAAATATGAAAGATTTAAATTTAAGGTTTCTAAGTTTGTGAAAAAATTCATGAGTTAAATTAGCAAACTGACATTTAAAATTATTAAAATCACCAACATGGGGAACATTTTTCAAGCCAGTAAAAATTTTTTCAAAGTAAAGAAAAAACGAAGGCTTATATATTTGAAATAACGGAAGCTTAAATTGCAAGCCAAGTGAGAGTAAAAACTTTTCCCGAGGGGAGAGGGTGTAACTTGAAAAATTCGAAACTACTTTATCAGAATTGAAAAAATTAGGTGAATTCAGGCCCAGGGCCTTTAACTTACGTTCATGAGTTTCAGAAATGGTAGAATGAAATCTTTTCAAGATCACGTTGTACAAGAGAAATTGTTAATAAATAATCCAACAACGAAAGGGTATTTTTAAGAGCAATTATATGATGCTCAAGCGACTTATTATGCGAGTCTGAAATTTTGATTTTATAATTAATTTCATTATTTAATAAATATTCCAGGGAAGATTGATAAAATTCAGTCATATAGATTGTCACGATAAAGTTTGAAGTAAACGAATTTCGGGAAAACCCTGCAGGTACGACACATTTCAAGAAAATAACAATCGAGTTTTGACTTGAGAAGCTTTCGTGAAGTCTTCCAAACATGGCGATAAGCCCTAAGGCCATCTTGTCCATACCTTGAGTATATATAGTCATGCGGGTTGCTTCTACAAAGCTTCAATTTAATATTTAGGAGAAATCCAATGACAAGGAGGAATGTAAATGCCATGAAAAGTCTTCTTTAATGCGCAACGTTTCGAGCAATACGCTCATCATCAGGCTAGATAATAACAATATGAAATTAGAATCAATAAATAAATGTGAACAAGACAAAATAATTTCTATAAAACCTATTCATTAAAAGCAAATTTTAAAAAGACTAAAAGAAGAGGGTTAAATTCAAAGTTATAAAAATTTACATATAAAATTACAAGAAATTTAAAAAGCTATTTTTAAATTACATATAGTAAATTTGAAATTAGTACACTGGAATAATTAACACTAATACAATGGAATAATTAACACTACGAACCTTTCAATGCTGGTTCCGAGGCACGAGTAATTTAAAACAAAACAAAACAGGAAACAAACTATGGGTTGGGCGGTTGGAGAGTTATAAGTTGGGAGGAGGGGGATTATAAAAAATTGGGGAGGGGGGAGGGGAGTTGGGGAGGGGGGATTATAAAAAATTTAGAGGGACAGCTGAGGAATCCACGTTTAGAGAAGGGGTCAATGTTTTAATATAAAGAGATTCCAAAATTCTAAGTGAGTTAGGACAAGAATTACAACCGAAATTTTTAAAATTATCTAAAGTGACATCAGTTTTGCATTTAATACTATGTTCCCGAATACTAGAGGCTTCTTTTTTATTTAAAATTTTACCTGTTCGGCAACTTATTCCCATATGCGAATAAAATCTAGCCCTGAGGGAGCGCACGGTGCTGCCAATATAAGTACCAAGGAGACACCTTGGGCAGGTAAATAAATATACAACACCGCTACGCAACGAATCAGGAGTTCGATCCTTCGCTGAGAAAAAGCTACCTAAAGACATTTTGTTAATAAATATAATGCGAAAATCAGTATGATAAAAAATTTTTCTTAACAACTTTGTAAATTTAAGTTTAAATTCTTTATTCATGGGACCCATTTCAGGTACCAAGAAATATTTTATATCTTTAGGCACTGAAATACAGGGAAGTTGAGGGCTATAAACATTATTTAAGAAAGATCTTATTAGTTTATCTACATATTGAACAGGAAAACTATTATTGGTAAAATATGATCTTAAATTATTAAATTCATCGTTAAGTAAGGTAAAACTAGAGGTCAAATTATATCCTCTGAACAAGAGAGTTTTAATACACGACATCTTATAATTAAAATCAGTAAAACTAATGAAATTCATGCCCAAACCAGTAAAAGTGGGTTTCCTGTAAACTGATGTTGTAATAGAATCATCTTTTTACGAAATTAAAAGATCTAAAAAGGGAATGGAGCCATTTTTCTCAGTTTCCATTGTATAAGTTATATTGGGGTGCAGAGAATTCAAGAAGTTAAAAAATTGTTGCGCTTGTACAGCATTATCAAAAACAGCTATCGAGTCATCAACGAAGCGTCGATAGAAAATTGGTTTACAATGGGTGGAGATTGTTTAAAAATTACACTTTCTAAATGAGTCATAAAAAAAATCAGCTGATAAAGGTCCGACGGGTGATCCCGTCATGAATTTTTTCACAAACTTAGAAACCTTAAATTTAAATCTTTCATATTTAAGAAGAGTGTCTTGCAGGTTTTTAAGAATTTGGCAAAGAACCAGGAGATTGTTGTGACTAGACCGGACAAGGGCAACGGAGTTGTTATTTTGAATAAATCTGATTACATAAATAAAACTAATGAAATCCTAAGTGATGTTAGCAAATTCAAACAAATTCTTGAACCCGTCAATAAAGTCATTTTAAGGTTGGAAGACCAAGTTAATAGATTTTTGTCACGATTAAAGTCTTTAAAGATAATAAAAAACGATACTTACTCTCAGTTGTTTGTATCTGGTTCTGATCTTGCTCAATTATACTGTTTGCCTAAAATCCATAAAGTTGGGACACCTCTCCGTCCTATTTTAGCTTCGTATAACTTACCTACCTTTCAATTGGCAAAATTTGTTGTTGGTCTCCTGTCACCTTTTGCGAAAAATGCTTATACTATAAATAACTCTTATGAATTTCAAAAAGATCTTCTTAGTGAAAATTTCGATTCAAAAAAGTTTTTGTCAGTTTTTATGTAAAGTCGCTTTTCACGAATGTACCTATATCAGAAACTATTGCTATTATTTTAGATAGTGTTTTTAGCTCTGTTGATAGTTTTCATGGTTTTTCATGGTCTTATTTTAAGGAACTTTTAGAATTGGTTTTTAAGCAATGTTATTTTACTTTCAATAATAAGGTTTACCAACAAATTGATGGTGTTGGGATGGGATCACCCGTCGGATGTTTATCAGCTGATTTTTTTATGACTCATTTAGAAAGTGTAATTTTTAGACAATCTCCCACCCTTTGTAAACCAATTTTCTATCGACGCTTCGTTGATGACTCGATAGCTGTTTTTGATAATGCTGTACAAGCGCAACAATTTTTTAACTTCTTGAATTCTCTGCACCCCAATATAACTTATACAATGGAAACTGAGAAAAATGGTTCCCTTCCCTTTTTAGATCTATTAATTTCGTAAAAAGGTGATTCTATTACTACATCAGTTTACAGGAAACCCACTTTTACTGGTTTGGGCATGAATTTCATTAGTTTTACTGATTTTAATTATAAGATGTCGTGTATTAAAACTCTCTTGTTCAGAGGATATAATTTGACCTCTAGTTTTACCTTACTTAACGATGAATTTAATAATTTAAGATCATATTTTACCAATAATAGTTTTCCTGTTCAATATGTAGATAAACTAATAAGATCTTTCTTAAAATAATGTTCACATTTATTATTGATTCTAATTTCATATTGTTATTATCTAGCCTGATGATGAGCGTATTGCTCGAAACGTTGCGCATTAAAGAAGAGCTTTTCATGGCATTTACATTCCTCCTTGTCATTGGATTTCTCTTAAATATTTTATATATATATATATATATATATATATATATATATATATATATATATATACAGTGCCCGCGAAAAGTATCCGATCACTCAAGAAAATACAATATTTTCCCTTGATATTTCAGAGACACGTAATTCACTTTCTATTTGTTCTAGCGACATCTGGTAACTTTGAGGTTGCTCGCTGATATGAGAGCTATCCAACGCATTCTCAAATTAGTGTTCTGGTAGCCTTCGTTGCGGGTGGCTGTGTCTCAAATTTGTCAGATTTCACTGTTTGTGTAAATTTCTTGATTTTTTTTTTTTTTACAGAAAGTGGTGTAAATAAAATTTATATATAATGTGTACTAAAACACAACTTAAGAGTGATTGTCGAGGTGCTATTGTTGCTTTGCATGCATGTGGAAATCACAGAGACCGATAGCTAAGGAATTAAACATATCCCAAAATACCGTTAATTTATGGGTTTCACGGGCTAAGAACAATGGGCCTAACCACGCCAGTCCCTAAAAAAACGATCTGGCAGACCGAGAAAACAAATTCGCGAACAGACAAACTTATGAAACGTTTAGTATTGAAAACCCAACAATAACTGCGAAAGAAATAAAATTTAATATGAATAATTTGTTATCTGGTGTTTCTGAACGAACTATCCGGGAGCGGCTCCAAAAAGAACTCGGATTACCATCTCGCCATGCTGCTAAGAAACCGTTCATTAATGAAAAAATGCGTAAAAAACGTGTCGCATTTTGTAAAAAATACATTCATTGGACTGTTGATGACTGGAAGAAGGTTTTATTTAGCGATGAGTCGACATTTTGACATTCAGAAGTTGTCCAAAAAAGGTTCGCCGGCCTATTGGCTCAAATAGGATGGACCCTAAATACACCCTAAAGACAATGAAACACCCTCCAAGTGTGATGGTTTGGGGTTGTTTCGGTTACTATG
Source organism: Bathynomus jamesi (assembly GCA_023014485.1). Lineage (NCBI taxonomy): Eukaryota > Metazoa > Arthropoda > Malacostraca > Isopoda > Cirolanidae > Bathynomus > Bathynomus jamesi. Next base: position 6,550 of record JAJOZX010005328.1, read on the forward strand.
GGCGTGGAAACTTATATTTTCTTCCGAAGAACACAACTATGAATGGTGCACGGTATTTAGCAATGCTACAGGATAAACTTCCAATGGCAATGGCAATCCAAAGGACAAAAACATACATGCATGATGGTGCACCATGTCACAGGGCCAAAATAGTGACAAAATGGATTACTGACAATAAATTTGATATTTTGGATTGGCCTGGTAATTATCCAGATCTCAATCCGATAGAAAATCTGTGGCTAATAATAAAAAATAAGGTTGAATGCCACGACACTGGCTCAGTCGAAAAATTACAAGAGGCCATCAAAAAGGTATGGTGCAAGGAAATATCAGTGGAAGTTTGTCAAAACTTGATTAAATCCATGCCAAAACGTCTAGAACAAGTCATCCAAACCAAAGGACAGATGACAAAATACTAATATAAGGTTAGTATACATTTAAACATTGTTTTTTATGTAAAAAATACAAATTTCAAGGGTGATCGGATACTTTTCGCGGGCACTGTATATCAAAGCCTACGGTAAAATTATTGAATGCACGGTTAGGTAAACTGTACGCTCTTGATGATTGGTTAGTAGGGTGGATCGATTTTACATTTTGTTCGATTTCCATATTCTAATAGAGACAAAAACTTGCGTTTGCATGAGAAAATAGCCTCTGGAAAATCGTAGCTTAATAGGTAATCATCTTCTGCCCCCGGCTTTGCGATGAAAATCATATTTTAGTAGTCAAAAACGTATTTTAAACCCTAGCCTAGAGTTATAAAATTTTGCGTGTGTGGTATTTCATGCCTAAGCAACGATATAAATGCTTAGGCATGAAATAACACACGCAAAATTTTATGACTCTAGGCTAGGGTTTAAAATACGTTTTTGACTACTAAAATATGATTTTCATCGCTCTGCCGGGGGCAGAAGATGATTACCTATAAAGCTAAGATTTTGCAGAGGCTATTTTCACATGCATGCGCAAGTTTTCGTCTCTATTAGAATATGGAAATCGAAAAAAATGTAAAATTGATCCACCCTATTGGTTAGGTTAAGTCGTGATATTTCCGTTAAAACTAACGAAAATATCACGACTTAACCATACCAATCGTCAATGGCGTACTATTAACCTAACCGGGCATTCAATTAACTTAATCGGGCATTCAATTAATTTAATCAGGCATTCAGTTGACCTAGCCGGGCAATCAATTAACCTAACCGCGCATTAAGTTATAGGCTATGTGGTGTCAGCCTCCGAGGTCATATATATATATATATCGAAACCTACGTTAAAATTATTGAGTGCCCGGTTAGGTCAATTATGCGCCTTTGACGATTTGCTAGGTTAAGTGATATTTTCGTTAAAACTAACAAAAATATCACGACTTAATATATATAATATATATATATATATATATAGCGTTCAACTTCCACCCGGGCAACGCTGGGTCGTTCCGCTAGTTACTGTATGAGACTAGATTGTTAAACTACATGGAGTTCAACGCCTTTCACGATCATCTTAATTCAATTGTCCTTTATATATACAGTACATATCTGTGTTATATGTTGTTGGACTCGGTTGTCCCCCCTCCACCCCACCTTCCCCCCAGTTGAGGTACCTTGACTATCACTGCGGCGTTTCCACATGTACGGAGTCGTCTGTGAGGCGAGAAACATTACATATGCGAGCAACTGTATATAGTATCCTTCCTCCGCTCACATCCTCATTGGCTACCGAGGCTTTCAAACTGTGATAAATAGCTATTTTCTAATAATATTTTACATAATTGGGTTTTATAATTATAGTAATCATAGTTAATTAATTAAGTAAATATATGGCATTGTGTTAATTCCCTTTAAATTATAGAACAAGGAATAACGCTCCTGCATTAGAAAAATTATATAAATTGAGTAGATTACTTCAGCGTTAGATATGTCATTTAACAATTTGATAAAATTATAATTAACTAATTAACTGTAATAACTTAATGTGGATTAATTGATAATTATCGATAATTAATTGTACTTAACGATGTGCATGGAATGAGTATACTCGATGAACAACCCCAACATTTTGTCGCCACCCAGAAACGTATGCTCTGCAAAATTATTATCTTTCATTTATTTATTTATTTTTTTTAATTTTTCAAAATTCTGTTGTCTGTTTAAATTGCGCTTAACGACCAGAATATTTAAAATTTAACCTTCAACTACACTCCCCCTAAAATTTAGACTTATTTCTCGTACTGTAAATTATATCATTCCTGTCTGAGCTATTGTTCCAAGAGGTCGAACCACCACCTCCTTCCATTACTGATCATCAGCTGTAAATTCATCTTCCTCTTTCTGCGCCTCTTTCTGTAGAAAATGTTCAATAAAATATTTTGAGTGAAAGAAGACTCCAATTTAGAACTCGTGTTTACATCCACTGCTTCAGTAATTTGGCTGAAAAATATTACTAATTTTCTTAGTAACTTAGTAACGGCCTTATTACGGCTAAGGCCGAGTTTAACTTAAAGGACCACCTTCGTTAGATCTTCCAACAGCGCATTCATTATAAAAGTCGCGTGCGAGAAATGGCCCGTACCGTGAAACAAATGCTGCGTTTCAAGAGAAAAGAATGAGGCTTTTTCTGAAAAAGACACCATCCATACAGACAAGCAGGATAGTGGATCAATTTTAAGTTGAGGATGCTTTTTCTACACAGGTACTGGAAATCTCGTAAGAGTTGCAGGGAGGATGCATTCGGCAAAATATCAACAAATATTAAGCGATAATATACAACCTTCTTTACTAAAACTCGGTCTTGGTCGACGGTGGGTGCTACAACAGGACAACAACACAAAGCACACTTCACACGCAACAAAGAACTAGTCACAGGCAAATAAATAGAGGTTTTAAAGTGGACACGACAGAATCCTGACCTTAATCCTACTGAAAATATTTGAAATGATTTGGAGAACGCTGTTTATAACAGAAAACTTTCAAATTTAAAAGAACTTAAAGAACTTTCCATGGAAGGGTGGCAAAAAATCCCAGCGGCCTGGTGCCAGAGCCTCAAAGTCGTACAGAGACCGTTTACTCTTTATTATGCAGTAAGGAGGGGCCAAGGGCAAACGCCCGCAAAAGCGCCCCTACCATAGAAGAAGAAGAAGAGTCAAAATCAAGGGTCGCGATTTTCAAGATGCCTAGACATTGAGTTTGAAAGACGGGAGGTCATAAACAGGAGAAAAGTTGGATTGAGGAAGATTGTTCTAGAGTTCACCGGTTGAGTAGATGAAAGACTGAAAATACCGACTAACCCTTGCTTTAGATAGTTGGACAGAAAAGAAATGAGAAAGTGTAGAAAGTCTGGTACTGCGTGCTCTCCTTAAAGGAGGAGGCATGCAGTTAGAGAATTATGATAGCGATAGTAAAGAGAGAGTGAGGCAACATTGCGGCGAAGAGAGAGAGATTGAAGACAATCAGTAAGAGGCGGGGAATTGATGAGAGGAAAAGCCTTTGATTCCACACTGTCAAGTACGGCTGTGTGGGTTGAACCACCCCACACATGAGAAGCATACTCCATACAGGGGCGAACAAGACCCCTGTACAGAGACAGCAACTGAGTGGGGGTGAAGAAACCACGGAGGTGGTACAGCACACCTAACCTCTTAAAAGTTGTTTTAGAAAGGAAATGTCAAGAATGTTAAAAGAAGAGGAAAGATTGAGTTGTATATTGTTGAAAGTAAGAGGATAGTCGTGTGGAAGATTGTGACGAGTAGACAGATGGAGGAACTAAGTTTTTGAGGCATTGGAAGCCGCAAGGTTTTCTCTGCCCCAATCAGATATAGCAGAAAGATCAGAGGTCAGGTGTCCCATAGCCGTCCTACGTGAATCATGAAGCGACTGCTGTGAGGGACGCTTTGGGAAGCGGGTGGAGAAGTGAAGAGTGGAATTATCGGCTTAGGAGTGAATAGGACAGGAAGTGCGAATTAAAAGATCATTAATAAATAAAAGGAAAAGAGTGGGTGACAGGACAGAACCCTGAGGAACACCACTGTTAATAGCTTTAGAAGAAGAACAGTGGCCATCTACAACTGAAGCCATAGATAGGCCAGAAACGAAATTGGAGATGAAGGCACAGATCGAAGGATAGAAACCGAAGGAGTGCAGTTTCGAAATTAAAGATTTGTGCCACACTCTATCAAAAGCTTTCGATACGTCTAGCGCAATAGCAAAAATTTCACCGAAATTCCGAAAGGAGGATGACCAAGAGTCAGAGAGATATGCCAAAAGATCGCCAGTACAGCGTCATTTGCGGAATCCATACTGACAATCTGAAAGAAGATTTTCAGAAGAAAGGTGTTTAAGAATGTTCCTATTAAGGATAGATTCAAAAACTTTGGAACGGCAAGAAATCAAAGCAATTGGACGATAGTTGGAGAGTTGAGAGCGGTCACCCTTCTTTGGGACAGGCTGAATGAAAGTGAACTTCCAGCAGGAAGGAAAAGTACCAGATGAAGACGTTCATTCATTCAGAGGCTAATATTTGACTGAATAAAATACAAATCCTTCCTTTTATGTTATTATAAAAGCCAGCTCATAAATAAAGAAATGGCTAATTGTTTTATAAAAAGAAATTACACATATCACACAAGGGAGAAATCTTTCAACATTCAGATGAAAGAATTTTGTCTGAAAATTTGGTAGTTTTAAAAATTTAAATTTAAGGTAAAAAAAAAAATTCCAGATACAAATTATCAACAATTCGTGAAAGGTAGACTGGGTATGAGAGTAGGATATGAGTAAAAGTGAGTCCACTTCATTAAGCATTTCTTATAAAATGGGATACAGTATAATGTTAGTCAATGGCCACTCTTAAAAGTAAAAAAAAAATACAAAGGTGTAAAGGGTATAAAATTTTGGCTATATATATATATAAGTATATAATTATACACAGTATAATTAAATTGAATAACGCTACATTAACCAATGGTGTCTCAGAGGTCGCGCACCATTGGCTAATGTAGCTTCATTCAATTTAATTATTTTAAGATAACTTTATGATTAACTGTACATACTATTAATTTTATTATTCGGACATTACCGAACATATATTGTAATTAAACATCACTTATAAACCATTTCGACTCGTAAACCTCGTAAATCTGAATAAAGCCTATGGCGCGCAATTCTGAGACCCCCTGTATATAGTAGCCTACGGATCACCAATTTGTAGTGGCCTAGAAAGTAGGCTTACTATCATTTATGAATTAAATTGAAATGAATAATTAGGGGTCACTAGTTTGGGGCAGAGCCCAAACAAACCATATTTAATAAGGAGAAAGAAATTACTTTGTTGTTTTGTTTAATTAGAAAAATAATTGAATTATTTGTTCACAGTGAGTAACAATTCTGTGTACGGTAAATGTACTTTTTACAATGACTGATTCTTAGTAATAAGAAATGGTTATACAGTATAAGCATTAAGTAAATATAATAATAACAAGAAACTAATTTAGGTCGGCTAATGAGATGTGCGGCAGTGAACACACAATAATAAGTAATTTAGTCAATAATAACTGAAGTAATGAAAGTACGGTGTGGTACAGGAAAGGGATTAAGCAAGTAAAATAAAACACATGAATTAGCAAATAAACAAATGGATACAAATAAGGTAGGGTAATTGAATACGGTAAAATAATTGAACAGGCCTACTGTAGTCGTAATAGGAAAGTTAGTTTGTCGGTTTGCGTACACTTTTGGGTATAGCCTATTAGCTAAGCTGAGGTTACACTCTGTAGGCTACGCGGGAATTGCTTGACACGAAGGCAAAGGTAGGCTCGTGGCTTGTAGCCTACTAGAAGGTTTACGGACCTGGACTTCAAAGGTGATGCATCTGAAGGCGGACTGGTCTTACCGGCAAGAGGATGAGTGTTGAGAGCCGGTAGAGACTTATTGAAGAGAGGGCCAGCGGAAACTCCTGCAGCAGTGATGTTGCTTCTTGCAGGATGAAATTGTAGAGGGTCTTGATGATAGACTTCGTGTATGCTCGATCGGAACTTGAAGGAACAGCGGGCCGCTCTCCGGCGAAGGCCGGAGAGCGGGTGGCGTGACGAGTGGTGTTACTGACGAAGGCGTTAATAGCGAGATGTAACGACAAAAACGAGAAATGGCAAGTGAGAGTGATTTAAGAAAGAACCTGCATTTTTATAGGCCTTGGTGACGTCTTCTGGTGGCCATTTCGGGAAATATCACAAAACTTGTGTTTCCTCCGTGGGCCTGTTTCATGCCCACGTGTTTGATTTTTATAGCTTTTGTTTTGATTCCATATTTGAGAACGGCGAGAACTGGTCGGTCTCTACATATATACAGTATATATGTAGTATATATCCGCACTTTTTATTTTCACAATTTTATTTTCACATCTGATAGATTATAAACACATCACTTCTCAACATAGTCGCCCTGTTTTTCAATACATTTAGTCCAGCGATCTGCAAGCTTCCTATTGCCATCACAAAAGAATGTTTTTGGCTGTGTGCATAGCCAGTCATGCACCGCCTCCTTCATCATCGCCAGTTGACTGAAGAGCACAACCGTAATCGTATGGACGTCTGCTCTCGTCTTTTGGCGCGGTATCATAATGAAGGTGAAAACTTTTTGGAGCGCATTATCACTGGAGATGAAACCTGGATCCATCACTATGAACCAGAAAGCAAACGACAGGGCATGCAATGGAAGCATCCAACATCTCCCGTTGCGAGGAAGTTCAAAGCGCAACCGTCAGCAGGTAAAGTTATGCTAACACTGTTTTGGGATACACGAGGCCCTATCCTTGAACATTATCTAGAGCGTGGAACTACAGTAACAAGTGCATCGTATTCCGAAATGCTTCGGAATGAGTTAAAGCAAGCAATTCGCACAAAACGGAGAGGAAGATTGTCGGAAGGTGTTATTGTGTTGCACGACAATACGTGCCCTCATACTGCTGCACAGACTAGAAAATGCCCTCAAGAACTTAAATTTGAAGTTCTTGACCATCCAGCATACAGTCCAGACCTGACACCTTCGGATTTTTGCCTGTTTGGATCACTAAAAGACGCTTTGAGAGGTCAGCGATTCCAAGGCGATGATGACCTGAAGGAGGCGGTGCATGACTGGCTACTAAGGTAGGTTGATTTTCCGCATTTGTTTAGATATCGACTTTGGACTAGTCGAGATAGTCAGGGCTTAATATGATAATAACTGACAAAACATTTCAGATCCCTAGCTTTAACCGTATTTTGAGGAAACCGTTTCAAAAATCGTCAAAAAATAGTACCGAAAAATACTGCATTTTCGCAATTTTCGGCCGAAAAAATCATGCTATTTTCATAAAAAGATCCTGAAAAAAGTTACAATTTTATTGAAAAAAAGTAAAAAAAACATGTACAGAGTCAAATAGACATTTAGATCCCAAGATCATCATAATTTTCACTGTAAGAGCCCTTAGAAGCAAAGGAAGGCCTCATCTAGCGGCTTAGGGCTTTGGCCAGAATGTGTTTGTGCCTTGATTCGAGTCCATAAACAGTATGGGAAGCTTCAGATGTCAGCTTCACGGCCCTTTCAACACTCTGAGAATGTGAAGGCAGATCAGGCAGCTCCAGCTTGGTGCCATTCAGCAATGCTTCTTGAAGCTCCTGGTCAGAAAAGTCTTCTGTGAGAGCAGGTTCACAGATGCCACTTTGAGAAAGGTTGATTAGTTCTGACCAGTGGGTAGCTTCAATGTTGATGGCTGTGATCTTCTTCAGCCTCTTCTTGGCTGGCTTCCCACTTCTGAAAGAATAATAATTAATTTATTTTTTATTCCAGTTTAAGATTTAATCCCTATTAGTCTCAGAATTGCTGATTTAATTTAACTTAAATTAAAAAAAAAAAACCCGAGTTCTATAAATCCCCATAATCGAATTTTTTTTCAGAAAGAAGGTAAGATTATTTCCATTATCAGAGGGGAGGGGGGGAATTGGGATAAGAAAATGTGAAAAAAAATTCGATTATGGGGATTTATAGAACTCGGGCCTTTTTTTTATTAAATAAATCCCCATAATCAAATTTTTTTTTCACATTTTTTAAATTAATAAATGCTTACCTGATGGACAGAATTTTCTTGAGAGCAGCTTCTCTCACTTCCAAGTCATCAGACTTCATCATGGAGTACAGCACATTCTCGGGCAGCAAGGCAAAAGCATTGTACTTCAGGTTCTTGAAAGCAACACCCTGGATTTCTTCAGACTGCTGCTTGATCCTCTGGATCATGTTGAAGATGTACAGCTGCTGATTGTGGAACTTGCTGTCCCTTTTGATCTCAAACCAACTGACTGCATACACTTCCACAATGAACTTGATGGCCTGGTAAAGCTTATCCTGTAGTTCTGGAGGGTAAGCACCTCTGGTCCACAGACACATCAATCTAATTGCCAAAGTCAACCATCTTGCATGGTTTAATGGTCCAATTTTCCAGGCAGCAAATCTTGGGTTGACTTTGCCCCTGGAAATTCCAAGCACATACTCCAAAAGAAGCCTCTGGTCGCTACTGAGATCATTCAGTGTCTCCTCAGCAAATTCCATGTCATCCAGGGGGCCACTGAGTTTGGTGAATTCCACTTGTGGCAGATCTTGGTAGTCAATTTCACAGAGTTTTCCCAGCGGACCAGTGAAAGCAGTGGGACTTTTGGTACTGCCATCAAGATGCTTGAAAACAGCTCTGAAAGGAAGCTCATTCTGATGGAGTGAACAGCCAATGGTGTGCAATTTCCGCTCAATTTTATTTTCCAGAGCTGTTACAAGGCCTCCCTCCCAGCCAGTGTTTGTATTTGTGTTGTCAAGGAGGACAGCTTTCAGGGTATGAACACTGTTAAACTCCTCCAAGACACTAGCAACTTCTTCACCAAGAAGAACTCCAGTCGCACCTTTAATTGGGATGACTCTGTGAGTAAGATATGTTCCACTTTCAGTTCCCGGCTCCTTTGTGAAAGTCAAATGGTGCTCTTGTCCCTTTCCTTTCTTCAGCTTAGTCTCCCCATTTTCATCCTTAACTTCTCTGTACAGCAAAGTGTCCTTGTCAACTTTCCCATCAACCCCAATACAGACTAACTTTTCCAGACCCTCATTGTGCTTTTCATCACTTTTCACTTTCATTCTAGCTTTTTCCCTGTCCATTTTCGATTTATCAACTATTATCTGTTTCACATCAAGGCCAGGCTTAAGCAGGTCCATAGCTTGTAAGTCCAGGAGGAAGGCATTAGCAAGACTTGCCCCAAGATTGGAAGAAACATCACCCCTGATCAGTTCCATGGCATATCTGGGGGTTTTCAAAAAGCTGTAACCTCCACTTGGGTGCCTCCTTGGCTTGAACTCTTCAGCTTCACCACCAGATGGCTGAAATGAAAATAAAAAATAAATTACTAAAGCGAAAATGGGGAAAATAGGGGAAAAAGTAGGGAAAAATATGGGTAAAAATCGACGAAAATGGGCGGAAATAAGAATAAATTACTTAAACGAAAATGGGGGAAAAAGTGGGAAAATAGGGGGAAAAATGGGTAAAAATTCAGGTAAAAAGTCGGCGAAAATGGGCGAAAAAAAGAATAAATTACTAAAGCGAAAATGGGGGAAAAAAGGGGGGAAATAGGGACAAAAAGTAGGGATAAATTTGGGTAAAAATGGGATAAGATATAAGAAAAAAAATATATTACCTCTCCTGATTCTCCTGAGCTGGATTCAAAAGAAATATCTTGTGAAGGTGTGGAGGCAAAAGTGGCCAAATCCACTTCCTGCTGCTGTTGAATCTGGCTCTGTAATCTTTCTGCTTCAGCTGCAGCCCTCTGGTCTCTCTTCACAGCAGCTTTATCCACAGATCCCAGCTGGAAAGAGCCCTTGGGTCCTATTTTGGCCCTCTGATCTCTCAAGTATTCCCTCTCCTCTACTGGAACCTGAAATATTAAAGTATATTAAATAGCGGATCTAAAATAAGAGATAAAATCCTGAAAAAAAATTGATTATTAATTTCTATTACCAGGGGGGGGGAAAGATTACAGGAGGAAAATGCGGATATTTTTCAATTACAAGCATTGAATTTCCTTCCATTTAAAAGGCACCTAATCGCACTAAGTTAGGCCAGTTAAAAGTTAAAAAAATAATAGCATTACCTTCTTACTGGGAGGACAAGTGCAGATTATGTGCTGTGTTTGACAATTTTCTTTCTTGCACTTCACAGCATTGTCATCACAGGGACGAACAGGTAGCTTACAGGTGCAAGCAGAAATGTCAAAAAGTTTATCCAGCTTTTCCTCCAGATTCTGCTCCTGGACTGTAGAAAGAGATTTCCTGTTTATCTCTTTTGCTTTCTTGAAGCACACTTTATCCACCAATTTCACTACATAATATTCCTCATACAGGGGCAGCCGCGGGTTCACTGCCTGCCAGATCTCAATCACATCCTTTGCTATCATTTTAGCAATATCATAGTCTTTCAAGTCCGGGTGGCTGTTTTGGAGGAAATAACTGTACTGAATAACTTGGCGGAGGGTAGGAGGCTCTGTTTTATCCAAAGGGGAAGGCTGGCCACTGAATTTTTTGGCACTATCACTTCGAGTTAACACTGCAGACTTCCGTTTTTTACCCATTTTTATGAAATATCTGAAAATAAACACAATTAAATGAACGCATCATAAAATAACTTAATTTAATACACATTTTATAGGTAAATATCATTAAAAAATACAAAATAATACACTAATAAACATCTATAATGCATTTACAATAAGTTTCAAGCATCGTTTTGTTAAAAAATCCGAATTTTAATTGATTATTTTGATGAAATAAGGTCTGATATTTTGTTTGTTTACATTGCGCGAATGCCGCGCGCGCGATTTTACGCGTAAAATTCGGCAATTTTACAACTTAAAAATAATTAACAATCCTCAAAAAATACAATCATTTTCACAAATATGAGTTGTTGCAACGTTTTTTATACATTAATACCTTTCTATCTAGACTAGTCCAAGACCACAGTTCCAAAATCAACCTACCTTACTGGCTACGCACACAGCCAAAAACATTCTTTTGTGATGGCATTAGGAAGCTTGTAGATTGCTGGACTAGGTGTACTGAGAAACAGGGGGACTATGTTGAGAAGTGATGTGTTTATAATCTATCAAATGTGAAAATAAAATTGTGGAAATAAAAGGTGCGAATACTTATTGAATTACCCTCGTATATCCACCACACACACACACACACACACACACACACACACACAACATTTTCAGAAAAATTACTGAAATAATGATTCTTCGCGCAGTTGGAACCTCTGCTCAGATCACAAAAAAAGGTGTCGTGCTGGAAAGAGATTGTACATGGTGTTCACAACGACTTGTCACCCCAGTAAAATACTAACTGATTTTCGTTTTTTTTTCAGACCCATTTGAATGTGATAGCAGCAACTGTACGATTGAACAACGTATATTGGCTAGTAGGGTATGTTAATTTTGTCAACTTTTTTCAAATCAATTTTGGTAGTGAAAATATAGTCTTTTCATGTCAAAACTTGAAATTGGCAAACCAAAATGAAATAAAATAACACTTACCTACATCAATTTTACCTTAAAGTTTCAGAAATTGACTCCTTTACTAAATAATAGGACATAAATTGATTAACTATTCATCTGTCACAGAATTATCCCACTGATCGCATATGGAGTGTTTTCAAGGTCATATAGTTGTTATACAATGTACAAGTCACAACATGAATAGAACTGTCCCTCACTCTCAGTCCTCAGTTGCCTCTTAGATGTCATAGACGGTGGTTTGCTTTTATTGCTCTTGTACCTACTTCATAGTTATTCTACTAGACGAATATTACAGTTTAACTGTAAGTATGGATGATTGATTATTACAATTATTTATTATCATATTCTTCTGTCTAATTATGTTGTAATCCCATGAAATATTTTTTTATTGAATTTTAGAACATCGAATGACTAAACTATGAAACATTGTAATTGATATAAAATACTTAAATGTTTTTCTTTCTTTTCAGATATTCCTAAATTGCCAAAATTGAAGACAAGAGGTCAGTCGTCCTGCCATTTAAGCCTGTTAGTCGGTACAGGCAAGGAGCTTCCCGTATCAGAACTACCAACAGTGCGAGACATGCTGAGACTAGGGTTACTCCTTCGTGAACAAAATACAAAGGATAGAAGGAACTACACAGAGAAAGAGCTCATAAGGGACATGATTCCCCCTCTTCTGCATCAGTGGAAAAAAGCTAATGTGTCATTCAAACCACCTGTACTCAATCAGTATAGAACTATTGAGCTAATATTAACAAAGCTGTGTGCACAAAGCAGTTGAGACATCAATTGGTAAAGGAAAACTAGCAAAGAAAAATAAACTTCTGCACACACACTTGATACTCTTCTTGACATTTTTAATTGCCAGTGTCCCATAGAGTTGTGTTCTGAAGCCAATTGTTCTCCCTCATGCAGAAGAGAACCTCACCCTCACATTGATTGTCGCTGTCCTCGTGAGAAGAAGATCCCTGTTTTGGAGCTGGCTTTCATAAAGGCGCAGAGAACAAAGGCAGGAGGCCAAGGAAGTATGCAGATTGATTCGGCAGATTATTCAGAAAACAAAAAACAGATTGTTATTGCTAAGAAAAAAGAGAAAATCCGAGAGAGGGAAGAAAGGAAGAAAAAGAAGAGTGAAGAAGCCACCCAAAGAGATGAAGAGCTATATCAAGAGGTTTCTCACTTCTTTGATAGCTCTTCAGATGAACAGAAAGAAGCAACATCAGATGATAGCTCCAAAATGCCATCTGAACCTTCGCCGAAGAGAATGAAATACAACACTAAAGACATCTCAAACATTGCCCTTGCCAGTATTCGCCACCATACGGGGCTACGAGAGACTGCAGAGATTGCCACTGCCGCTTGGATAGATGCAGGCCTCATCAGCCGAGAGGATACATCCTTAGTGATAGATCATAATAAGATAAGAAGAGCACAAGAAAAAATAATAAAAGAAATATCTGATCAGCATGAAAAAGATTTGAAGGAGGAAGGTCTCTCTTGCCTTTTGTTTGATGGAAGAAGAGATGACACAAAAGTTCTCCTAGAGGTAGATGAAATGGACAGAAAGTTTTCCGGTCTCATCAAAGAAGAACACTACTCTGTGTGTTCCGAACCTGGTGGCCGCTATTTGTTTCACTTTGTTCCTGAAGCAGAAGTAGAAGGCAAGAAACATGCAGAGGCAATTGCTGATCAAATAATATGTTGGCTTCAAGAAAGAAGACTTGACAATTCACTGCAGGCCGTTGGTGGAGACTCAACTGCGGTGAACACTGGATGGCAGGGCGGTGTTATGACGCATTTAGAGAAAAAAACTTGGAAGAAGGCTTGTTTGGATTGTATGTGATTTGCACACAGGGGAACTACCTCTTCGTCGTCTCATCCAGGAACTTGATGGTCCTACAAAGAGCAACAACAAGTGGTCAGGCCCCCTTGGCAACATGCTAGATGAAGTAACGGAATTAGAAATAAATACAAAATTTCCAAAGGTCGAAGTAGGCCCTCCCCTTCCAGTGTTGTCTGAAGAAGTTATCAAAGACCTCAGCACGAATCAATCTTACGCTTATCGTATTGTTCAAGCAATCAGATCAGGAGAGTTGCCTCAAAATCTGGCTCTCTTGGAGATTGGACCCGTAAGTCACAGTCGTTGGTTAACTACAGCGACTCGTTTCTGCAGGATTTGGGTTTCCAAACATGCACTGAAGGGCAAAATGCTACAGAATTTGATGTTGATTGTTGAATTTATTATTGGGTTTTAACTTCCTCACTGGTTCAATGTAAAACTTAATCCAATGTGCATGGAGGGGCCCAACCACATCTTGTTTCAATTACGGCTACTGAGAACCCAAAGGAAAGTAGTGGTGGACATCGTGTTACCTGTGGTGAGAAGGTCCGCTTGGTATGCTAGGCCAGAGGCAGTTTTGCAAGCAATACTCTGCAGCCAATGTACCAAAGAGCGAACTGAGGCTGTGGAAATCATTCTAAAGTTTAGAGGAACATCACTAGATGATGACCAGCTGAGAGACTGCTCTGTTCAGACAAGGAAGGTACCTCCGATAAACGTCAATGCCACGAAATTGTCAGAATTAGTTAACTTGAGTTCGGAAGTTTTGGAGCCACCACTGACAACATGTATAACAAACAAAAATTTAACACAACTTAAAGATGCCCCAATGCAAGTGCCAAAGTGGCCTTCTCACACTCAGAGTGTGGAGAGATGTGTGAAAATGGTCACAGAAGCAGCTAGTCAAGTTTACAGTCACGAGAGGCGAGAAGGCTACATCAAAGCGCAAGTAGCAAGCCTAATGCTGATGTCAAGGAACCGCAGCAAAAAGGACATGACTGCATTGGTTACTTTCAAATAAAGACTCTGAATGATATCTTATTGCCACTTTAAATGTTGATAGGATGTTTGCGCACATTTGTTATTTTGTTACGAATTTATGGAAAAATGGAATATTTGAATTAAAATTGATGTAGGTAGGAGTTATTTTTTATTGTTTTTGAAGCAAGGATATTATTTTGTATGCTAAATGATTACATTAAATTGCTACCAAATCAAATGATTTTCAATTTAGTCAGTTCACCCCCAAAATTGACACACCCTATTGGCTAGTACCTGGGCCCATGAGTGACCACGTAATGGCAAAACCCAGGGCCGCCGCTTCCATTAGGCGAGGTTAGTAAATGCTAAGGGCGCCAAAGATCTGGGGGGCGCCAGCGCCTCCCGCCCTGTGCACGTCTGATAGTATTATGTAAGAACAACATGAAAAAAATAATGAAGGAATGAGAAGCATAGACAAATGATGAAAGGTTGTACGACGTATGTACACCAGTTTAGCTTGACTGATATTTACATAATTAACTTATTCATCTTATTGGGTCATTATAGAACTTTCACTATCACGACCTTTAACCCTTTAGGGACGGGAGTCGTAAATAAGCGATTTAAAAATGTTGCGCGCACAGACGGGAGTCGTCAATAAGCGACTCGGCTTATTTACGGCTTAATATGAGTTCCGGGAGTCGTCAATAAGCGAATAACTGTTTTTATGTGACATATGCCCTTCTTGCTTGGAAAAAACAGTAGATATGTCCTTTTTGCACGCATATTTTAGCACTTTTGAGCGTTCTGATTTGTTACTACATATGCCTCGCTTTACTCGCTGTTTTGATTGGTCATGACACTTTCTTGAACTGTGAAATGATTTTATAATTTTATAATAAATGTATGTATTAGCAAATTAAAATAGATCAGTGTAACGCAAATAGTTTCTTCAATATGGTACCTTGATTACTTTGTGGGCAAACCCAATCGTGAAGTGGGAGGCGGGTGGGGGCGCCAGCTGCAGTCCTGCTAAGGGCGCCAAATAGGCTGGCGCCGGACCTGGCAAAACCATTGAAAATATTCGTGCAGACTTCCAGGACGGATTCAATCGTGCAGTTCCTCCAAAAAGGACTCTGTTGAGATGGAAAAGAAACTGTTCACAACAGGAACTGTAAAAGATAAACCAAGAACTGGCAGGCCATCTACCAGGCAACAACAGTGTGCATTACAAAAACGTAACTGTATCAGGGATAAATGGGTTTAAAAGTAAAATGAAAATCAGTTGGTATTTTACTGGG
Organism: Bathynomus jamesi; assembly: GCA_023014485.1. Taxonomy (NCBI): domain Eukaryota; kingdom Metazoa; phylum Arthropoda; class Malacostraca; order Isopoda; family Cirolanidae; genus Bathynomus; species Bathynomus jamesi. The sequence goes on from JAJOZX010005328.1 coordinate 22,253, forward strand.
GATGACAAGACATTGTGGACACTCTGTACTTTATCAGACGTGTATCATTGGTGCGCGTAATGTGTAATCATTTACTTGTGATAACAGTGAAGGGAATATAATTAAGAAAATAATGGGTTTGTAAATGGCGAAATTTATAACCCTGTCTCCAACTTTTGTCTGAAAATTAACAAACGTTAACCATCGATCAAAAGAGCCATCATGGGTTACAGAATGAGTACAAAAAGCTATTGCTGTTTCCATTCCATTAACAAGACTTGCAAATATTAAAAATAAAGTCAATTTGTCACAACGAACAACTTGTCCTTATTTGCATAAACTCTCTCCGCGTAAACTTCTTGTAAACTTCCTTTCAGCCAGCAATGTAAGACGAAGATTAATATTGGCCAAGTTCAAGACGTGGTATTGTATAATTGCATTGCGTCTTTGGGCATTGATTTGAAATGCTCTAAAGACTGACTTACCGTTAATCGAGCTGGTCTTAGGCGCCGTTCAAAAATTAAGTAACGCTATTTTTGCTAAAACTTGACACACACCCACCCCCTGTAACGTTCCGTAACGGTGGGTTGGGGGAAGTGTTACATAACATCTTAGGGGGTGTCTGGTCTAGCGTTACAGAACGTTCCTGGGAGATCTGGGGTGTCAAGTTTTAGCAAAAATAGCGTTACTTATTTTTTGAACGGCCCCTTAATTCTGCTAAGTTTTATACATTCTTAAAAATTGACTTCTCATATTGCTCGAAGGATGTTTTGCAATTAAAAACAAGTTGCAAGGGAGATTGCGCTACGTATCACATCCCCATAAATACCCCTCGTTGGGAGAGAAGAAAAGGGGCCGCAGATTTCTTAATGGCCACAGGAATCCTAATTTATAGTGGAAAAAAGGACGAGCGTGACGTTATCACTGATGTCATGAGGGGAAGGCGGGAAGGAAATGACAGATCATGCTTTCTATCTTTGAACGTTAGGAAACTGTATATATATATATATATATATATATATATATATATATATATGAAAAACATTATTGCTAAATATATGATGTTATTTGTGTAAGTGTAAGTTCGTTCTACTTTGCTGTCGATTTAAAAATTCATTTCCATTCCTACGTTCATAAATGAGAAAATTTTCGCATCGAATGCCTTCATCTTAATAGACATTTCGCGTTTTCTCTCTCTGAACATCAGAAATTTGAGTAATTTCTGATTTATTTTCTCTAATTACATATATTAATCGAAAAAGTTATTAAAATATTACTATTTTAATGTGCAAAACTTAACTTTATTATAATTGATATTATTTGTAGTATAGATGTATATGGAGAGACCTGCTACTGAAACCTAAACTGTGTAAGTTCAAACCCTACACCCAGTCTTTCACATACTCACAAAACCTTTTCAAAACCCTAACTTCTACCAACTGCCCGAGAAAAAAGTAAATGTGTCGCTAGGGTGGCGTCATTCTAAATTAATTTTTAAAACTCTTGAACAATTGTTCAAATTCATCTAAAGTAAGTAAAGTTAAGACGTTAAAACAACAATATTCCAGTTTTGGTATGATTTCTGTTTTCAGCAAAGAAAACATTACATTCTTGTCTCTTCTTTTGAAGGTTATCACTATGTTGAGAACGACGCCACTGTATCGACATATTTACTTTTTCTCGGACAGTTGGTAGAAACTAGTGAGTGTGTCGGAAAGATTTGCGGACTTGTGAAAGTCTGGTCACGTAGCAAAAACTTTTTACTGAAACAGCCATTTAAATAAGGCAGTGTTCAGTCTACCCATATACGTCTATAAACTGTATAATAGGGTGGCCCACTTTTCAATTTTTTTTTAAAAGTATAGGTTATCGTAGTTTTTCCCATTATTTGGCACTATACTAGCACATTGGTACCATTTTTACAAAAATTGATCAATATTTAGGGGTCTCGCATCGACCTTGAAATTACGAGGGTTTTTTTTAAATGCGTACTTTTTAACGTTTTACTGAATCAAGATAAATCATTAAGTAGGGATGTTTTCTGAATCCTCTTGATGAGAGAAGTCGTTTGGTGTGCCTTCCAATGTCATACGACTAACGGTTTAAAAGTTGTGCCTGTATACAGGTAATACCAATGTGCTAGTATAGTGCCAAATAATGGGAAAAATCACGATCACCTATACTTTTCAAAAAAATCAGAAAATAGCAGACAAATAAGGAAGAAAGAAACAATAACTTAAACAATCACTTTTGCATTGTATTGACCACTATAACACGTCACTGGCTGCAACGTTGTCCATCTGTGCTATGTCATCGTGGCGAGTGATGACTTCTTGAAGTCGCCGAGCTCTTTCCGGTTCTTTTCCACCACTTGCAGAAGATCCTGCAGCTGTGCCTCGTCCTTTGTGACCGTGTTCGCATAGTCTTGTATCAGTTGGACTCCTCTTTCAGCGACGTCATTGGTGACCTGGAGATTAGAGATCACATCCTTCAGACGACAAAAGTCCTCGTTCTCGTCCCACTTATCAGTTGGCAGGGTGAGCCACGAAGACCCATACATCTTCAGACCTGCAAATAAGAACCAGGAGGACTCGTCGATCAGGTCGGGGAGTAGCGTCATCTCGTCGACTGAGACGTTCTCGTATGTGAAGTCTTTGGGTACAGGGAAGTGGGACAGCTTCTCTGCCATCTGTTGCTTCACAGTGCCATCCACCTTGTTGCTGCATAGAGCGAAGATGACGTTCTGAGGCCTCAGATACCAGAAGTGCCGCCTCATCACTGCCAGTGACACTTCTGCCACCTCGCGGTCCACTGCCCTATACCTCAGAAAACGCTGGTATAGTACCAGGTCATTCAACGGCGCATCAGCTGCTACAGGGGCCGCCAACCAAGCTGGTACGTACAGAAGAGCGATGAACACCACGATCCTGTGCAGTTTGTCGACCAGCTCGGCGTCGAGCTCCAGCTGCCTACTGAACATCAGCAGTTTTGTGTAGTAGATGACCTGAAACAGAATAGGCAACATTGTAAGTAAGACAGGTTTATTGTTACCAATTACTTTGCGTTATAATGAAATGTTTATCTTTGAATAACATTTAAACTTATCTCTAGATTAATTTTGTTTGAAAATACTAACTTTAGCCATCCATCTTGCGTGGTGGTAGGCTCCTGGGCGCATGAGGTGAATGCCACGGCGTGGTTGTGTCCCGAGTACCAGGAGCGTGATCTCTGCCACTTCCCGGTAATCGTCTCTGACGAAACCAGAAGCTGTGCTCAGGAAGCTGACCGCCGCGTCCCGGAGTTCTATTAGCCACGTACTCTCCGCCAGATTCTCGACCTGCAGCTTGCAGTAGGTCGAGAGATCGAGCTCGTCCCATCTTCAAAAATAATAAACAAGAAAATTGTGTGAGAAAACTCTGAAGTTCCGGTTTGGCTTGTTGTTTATAAACTAGTGGAATATCATGTGTGTCCTAACTTTACCTTGCACAAAAAATGAACTAACCTTCTCTTCAACTGCTGAAACAAAGGATCAGTTGGTGCCGTAGTCCTTCCGAGCAGGGTGACGGCTACTGCCCCCACGATAAGCTCTAGGACGTGATGACGGCATCCCAGCTGGAGTAGCGGTCGCCCGAGCATGTTTTCCAGCCGGACAACTGCACCCTGCACCCTCCCCGTGTTGGTGGAAGTGGTGTCGAAGCAGAGTCCGATGACGCTCTCCTCACATCCCCAATCTTCGAGAGCATGTATGGTTGCCCGCGCCTGCGACAGTCCGGTGCCGTAAGCAACAGCTGGGACTGACAGCAACTTTCCTTCTGTGCAATGAGGAGCCCCGGAGATGAGAATTGCTTGGCGGTGCTCCGCCGTTCCAAGGAAGTTCTGAAACACATGCCATATATTTCAATTTCATGGTTGTAAAGTAACCTATTTTTGTTCACATTCAGATCTCTTTTTAATTGACATTATGCTTCATGAATCTCATTACTAAATTGATAGCTATGAAAACTTAATCAACTGACCTTGACCATTTTGCCATCGCAGTGGACAACAGTGTGCCTCGGTGGCGTGAAGGAGTCTTCACAGCCGTCGCCACTTCACGGCGATGTGACACTCTTCCCCGGCGAGCCGTTTCTTTCGAGATGCTGAACTGATTGAGGTCTGCTGGTGGATCCGCCGAACGTGTGATAGCAGCCACAATGCTTACTACCCTGATTATTGGACATGCGGAAACGATCAGCCACTTCCATGACAGCAGGTGCATTAAGGATGCGGCGAGGAAGATTGACAGACACACTTGGTTCTTTCGGCAGGGGGAACGCTAGTTCTGTCTCCGACTCTCCTGACATGCCAGTATCATCATTCTCCATGGCCTCATCTCCGGTTTCGTATGCACACTTTCAGGTTTGCGGCTCCTGGCGAGGACGTTTTCTTCCTTCCTGTAGCTTTCTTTTTACAGCGAAAACTTTATCGTTCCCGCTCATCGTTGCCACCCGAGAACCACGTTGATCGAGGTAGAAGTCAATGTCTTCTTTCTTGTCCTTGTCGGACAGCAGTCGATTCTTCTTTATATCTTCGACAGCGTCAGATGCTCCGATATCCCACAGCTTGTCCACACTGTCCGAAAACTTCTGCCGTCTTCCTCCGGCGTCAGTTTCTCGTTTTCTGCTCTTTTGGAGTAAGTGCCACTCTTTCCACGATGCCTCTAGCTTCCGTTCGCAGTTGAGCTTTGTGATTGTTTTAATGCGGGCCATGTTCCAAAACTTTAAGACGTTGTTTACGGTTTCTTTGAATGCGTCTTTCCTGTTAGCAGTGTACTGGATAACACTGAAGAAGTATTGCAAAACCTGCCGTGTTGTTGGCAATTTGCTACCACTGATGGAGGACGACGGTTGGCCAACTAAAAAAATTTCCGAGGCCGATCTTGGAGAAGGTAGCGATGTTGTTTCGCCTTTCCTTTTGATGACTCTATTTGTAGCTTCAAGAGTTCTTCCAGTTATGGTTGCCATCGATTTGTCCATGACAAAGGATGAAGAACTCAGACAGAATTTCAAAATGTTATGATCTGCAAAAAAAGAAATAGGTTAGGTACCTGGCACAGGCATAGTGCATTTTCTAATTACCTATATACATTATACATTCCGCCCGGTATGGTGACTCATTTTTTTGAAAAGTATAGGTGATCGTGGTTTTTCCCATTATTTGGCACTATACTAGCACATTGGTATTACCTGTATACAGGCACAACCTTTAAACCGTTAGTCGTATGACATTGGCAGGCACACCAAACGACTTCTCTCATTAAGAGGATTCAGAAAACATCCCTACTTAATGATTTATCTTGATTCAGTAAAAAGTTAAAAAGTACGCATTTTAAAAAAAAACTAGTAATTTCAAGGTCGATGCGAGACCCCTAAATATTGATCAATTTTTGTAAAAATGGTACCAATGTGCTAGTATAGTGCCAAATAATGGGAAAAACCACGATCACCTATACTTTTCAAAAAAAATTGAAAAGTGGGCCACCCTACAGTGTATAACCAATATAAGATGTGAACTATAATTCAAAAAATTCTTTGAATAAAATTGATCTATACTTCACTCGTGTGAACGTTTACATTCTTCTACACGAATTTTAACTTTTTAACGCAGAGAGTCCACTGATTTTAAGGATAGCAAACATATAATAATTTTATCCAATCTTAAAAGTGACTTCTTCCAACTAATGGTTGATATTCCCCTTCTAAAGCTTATGAGTATACTTTCTCTAACAATTAGCTTATGGAAACGATACTTCAATACGTCTCTTTCGAGTCTTATATCATCATTATAAGTCTTATATATCATCATCATCCTGAAAGTAAATAATTTAATAATAATGTGTATATATAGCTGAAGCATTAGTGACTGAATGATTTAACATAATCCCTCTAGCGTCACAACATTGAAGTCACTGTTGTCGAATATATTTAATGTGGAAAATGTCGAAAATTGGCTTACTTTAGTTTTAAATTAAAAAGGACGATAATAAGTGGTTTTGAGTCCAATACATCAGTTATTAAAATAATTAATATTTCATAAGAAATCTCAACATTTTTAATTTATTGGATCTTTTCCAAATGGACGACCCCACGGGATTTAGCTGAAAATTTAAATACTAATAATTTTTTATATTCCAGTAACGAAAATTACATTATTTTCCTGGAGAAATATGCCCAACATATGGAAAAATTTGCATTCTTATGCGCACTAGTTTAGGACCAACGGCTTTTACGTGGGACCAGAACCACGGATCGCTACATCATCTGAACAGAGAGACGGGAAGCGGTGTTACGAAGTGGACGCGACGAATCCCAGGAAACATGAAAAAATAGAACATACGGTAAAGAAAGATAACGTCCATGTCCCATATACCCCATGGAAGTGAGTTGTAGGGTCCCGAGCCTGGAATATCTCAGCCAGAGTCAATTAAAGGGGGATGGCCGACTCGCCACTTCGTCGTGACGTAAGATATAGCAAAGACAAACGCCCAGCTCTAGTCAACACTGGGGCTCGAACCCACGACTAATAGGAATCTCAGCACTTCCCTGCTGGGCGGCGCTCTAACCAATCGAACCACGAGACGCTCGCGTTCGATAAATAAAAATGCATATTATGAAATTCTTGTAAATCATATAATAAACAGGTAACGTCCGGACCCATTAATTTCCCTCTACGAAGGGGCTTGAGAGATATGAACTCCAAAAATTAAATGAGCCCGGGCAGTCACGGAATAGGCCGCCGTCCAAACTCCAACCGGGGGCGGAGGGCGGAATCGAATTCATCCTTTCGCAGCCTGAACACAATCTCCATCCAACGGAGACACACAACTTTCAAATCACATAAAATGATAAAAACTCTTAAAATATATGAAATATTGAAGGTTTTGTGAAATTTGTAAAGAAAATTCACTGATTTCCTAATGATTTCTGTCATTATAATGACAGAAAGAGCAACTGTTTTAATGGTATGAGGGTGTAATATGGAAGAAATAACGTCTGTTACTTTTACCTGACCTTTGATGACTCATTCATAGGGTGTCCAACTGTCCATAGGTCCTGGTTTTCCGGGACATGTCCGGGACATTTTGTTTCGCTTTTACATATTCTGAGTTATTAATTATATACTACGCGAAGGTGAAACTATAAGGTGTGTATTATTATATTTAGTATTCATGTACTCTGTTAAGGGTTGGGCCGATTAACTTCTAAAATTAACTAGTTAAGTTAATTTGAGATTCTTACCAATTAAGTTAAGTTAACCCTTTAAGCCCTGAGTTTTTTTGTAGGGTTAAGTTATGAATGCGTGTATTTGAAACGTTAGCAATTTGTACCTTTAGTCCTTAAAGGGTTAAATCAATGCAAATTTAAAAAATTGCACTTATTCCTTTTTCCCCCGCAATTTCCTTTTTCCTGGTTAGGTCAACTGTACGCCCTTGACAATTGGTTAGGTTAAGTCATGATATTTTCGTTAAAATATTCCACTTATTCCTTTTCATTTTAACGAAAATATCATGACTTAACCTAACCAATTGTCAAGGACGTACAGTTGATTTAACTGGGAAAAAAGAAATTGCGGGGGCAAAAGGAATAAGTGCCTCAAAAATTAACTAGTTAAGATAATTTTGAAAGTTAATCAATTAAGTTAATCAATTAACTTTTTCTTTCTTAGAAGTAGTCTGTAGAATCATCATTATATATATAACTAATGAAGGTAATGATAAACCTGTAATTTTGTGGGATGTTCAGTAAAGTTGTGTTGGACTGTTTTCGTCGTATTTTGCCGTTGTTTTGCTATTACCGTTAGACAGCAGTATGGCACCTAAACGTAAAGCATCTGCAAGTGATAGTGAAGAGAAGAAAAGTCGTAAGGTTATGACATTAGCCGAAAAAATAAAGATTCTAGATAAGTTGCATGGTGGTATGAGCATAACATCACTTGGCCGCGAGTATCACGCGAATGAGTCGACCATACACACCATCTGAAAGAGTGAAGGAAAGATACGTGCTATTTTCATTTAATATATTTTTATTTATCATATGTAAATATCATCATGTTTACGATTTTATTATGTTCCTATTTCAATACAATATAGGGAGAGAAATTCATTTATGTGTGAATAAAAAATCTACGTATTTAAGTATTAATGGGAGACTTTACTCGGCCGCGTTCGCGTATCCCTATTTATCCCATAAGGTATTACGTTTGTCGAACGTGGATTTACCTAACGCGCCATTCTCGAGGAACCTAACCCCCGCGTTGGACGAGGGTTTACTGTAATAGTTTTCCATTGTGAAAATGAAGGCAAAATGAATTTAATAACAAATTGTTTCTAAACTGTGTTTTATAGTGTACACTATTGACACAACATAATCCAGATTCCTTACCAACAATAGTCAAATTAGACACATAAAATATATACTTAACTTACAAATTAAACATGCTTGTTAACTTTACAGAAGATGAGGTTCTCAAACCTTTCATCTCTTAGCCTATTACGGTCTGGTCGAAATATCTTGCCAGCAATTGAAAATAGTCGCTCGACTGGAGAGGATGATGCAGGCATACTCAAATAATACTGGGCAACTGGAGCAAGATGTGGGTACTTGACTGCAGCAAGTTTCCAGTACAGGAGAGGGTCGTGGCTGAAGTCCAGGTTGGCTCACGGAGGTATTTATCCACTTTCTGCTTTGTTGGTGTTGATGGGGTAGAGGCAGAGGTGGTAGAGAGGTGTGAGAACAAGCGGCTGCGCTTGGCTGGTGGAGGCTAGGCGAGCACTTGCTCAGCAGACTGAGTGCACACACACACACACACATATATATATATATATATATATGATGAATAAAACCACGAAGGAAAGGAAACACAAAAAGGTGCTCAAGCGCTTTCGTCTAATGACATCCTCAGGAACACTGAAGTACATAAAAGGTTACGGCCTATATATAGGTTACAGAAAGAAAAAAAAAAATAAATAAATAAATAACATACATACACACAAACATATATATATATATATACAGGGTGAGTCAGAAGTAGCGCCCGATTTCTGTCAGTTGATTGTTTGTTTGCCATTTGTATTACAGTGTACAAGAAGGTAGAAATAAATGAATGACATGTTTATCTAACCATTTATTCGGGGGAAAATTATTACGGAACTGTACCAAGCTGTTTTACTTGCAATTTTCAAAGTGCCCTCCCTCGTGATCGATGCACAATCTGACAGCCGAAAAAACAGAAATCGGGCGCTACTTTTGACTCACCCTGTATATATATACATACATACATATCTACACACACACACATATATATATAAGTTATATATGCAATAAACGGAGAAGTAAAAATAATAATTAAAAATTAAAGGATTAAACAAAGAGGCATACAGATTTGTAAGGAAAAATATCGATTTTTAGCACAAGATCAAATGAATTATAAAAATACAAATTTATACTGGAAATCTGCCCGGGTTTTAACACTTTGCCTTTTATAGTCAAGTTTCGATATATATAAAAATAAAATGAAGATTAAAAGTTAATAAAGTAGCATACAAGTTTACCAAAGATTTTCTGTCCTACCCTTTTTATCTAAATTTTATTTAGATAAAAAGGGTAGGACGCTAAATCTTTGGTAAACTTCTATGCTACTTTATTAACTTTTAATCTTCATTTTATTTTTATATATATCGAAACTTGACTATAAAAGGCAAAGTGTTAAAACCCGGGCAGATTTCCAGTATAAATTTGTATTTTTATAATTCATTTGATCTTGTGCTAAAAATCGATATTTTTCCTTACAAAGCTGTATGCCTCTTTGTTTAATCCTTTAATTTTTAATTTTTATTTTTACTTCTCCGTTTATTGCATATATATATATATATATATATATATGTGTGTGTGTGTAGATATGTATGTATGTATGTATATATAGTTTGTGTGTATGTATGTTATTTATTTATTTATTTTTTCTTTCTGTAACCTATATATAGGCCATAACCTTTTATGTACTTCAGTGTTCCTGAGGATGTCATTAGACGAAAGCGCTTGAGCACCTTTTTGTGTTTCCTTTCCTTCGTGGTTTTATTCATCATAAATATTTTTCACGTGTTACTTTCGTGAAATAATGTTCATATATATATATATATATATATATATATATAGTAAGCCTAGTATTCACCACTTTGATGGTACCGGTTATTAGCATAATGTTGACACTAAAAATGATAATGATTTATTAATTGATAACACTGGTATGCATATGAAATTTTTTTGTCTGCTGTGAGGGTTTTTTCAACTCATATTATATAATTCGACCATGCTGAATTCGAAAATGACATTGGTTTTCCTCAATCAGGTCAGGTTTTTTCTCTATTGGCCATTTATTATAAGTCCAATTTTATCCCCAAATTTATTCATTTTTTTAGCTTAAACACTGTAGATACGAGTAATATTATAAGAACACTCGTGAAAACTGAAAACATTGTGTGAATAAATACTTTTATTCATACAATGAATATGGAAAAAAGTTTATTGAGGAAGGAATGAAGTTTTTTTGGCTTTCCGTCTGTGTTTTTCTTCGGGCACGTCTCGCTTCAAACACCAGCAATAGTCCGCCAGCATATGATATCCCAGTTTCCCTGGTACCTCTCTTCCATTATTTTGATATCTTGGTGAAATCGTTCACCCTGTTCCTCACTATAATCCCCGCAATTTTCAGGAAAATAGTCCAAGTGGGACCACAAAAAGTGCATTTTTATGGACAAGCGCGACCCATGAGCTTTGAAAGCTTCCATCAAGTTTTCGACAACGGACTCGTATTCTGGACTTCTACGCTTGCCAAGGAAATCAGTGACAACTGATTTGAATGCCTGCCAGGCATTCTTCTCAGTTGGAGTCATTGCGTTTTCGAACTGAGCATCCTTGATCAAAGTTCGAATTTGAGGACCATCAAAAACCCCAGCATTTAGTTTAGCATCAGATATATGAGGAAATTTACTCTCGAGATATAGGAATGCTGAACCCTCCTTATTCATTGATTTGATGAAATTTTTCATCAAGCCCAGCTTAATATGAAGTGGTGGGAGCAAAATTTTTGTTGGTGGTACAAGGGGCACTGAAACGACATTATGCGACCCAGGTTCAAAATTCTCTCTGGATGCCATTCACGCTGTGCATAGTGCTTCTCATCCGCTCGGCTATCCCATTTGCAGAGGAAACATGGGTATTTCGTGTATCCCCTTGCATTCCCAATACAAATGCCACAATCTGAAAAAAATGAAAATATTTAAAGAATTTAGAGAATTTGTTCTATCAGATAAAAAAAATCTATGCATTGGACTGTATCACTTCTGTGGGGAAGTTAAGTTTTCTTATACGCTCTCAAATAACCTTTGAAAAACAACATAGTCAATAGCAATAGTTTACTTATGATATTAGTATTACCTTCAAATCTCCACAGATCCTCCAGTCAGAGCTGGGCACTTGCGGCATATTGCGGTACTGCGGTACTGCTGCACTACCAAACCGGTACCAAACCGGTACGCGGAAATTTGAATGCGGTAGTGGTACTGCGGTACTTTCAGCGATCCTTTGCGGTACTGCGTTATGGGGGCCCGGGGTGGTAGTGCGGTGGTACCGCAAGTACCGCAGTACCGCAAAATATGCCGCAAATGCCCAGCTCTGCCTCCAGTTATGTTGGTCGTATACGAGAGCATCCAGTAAAATTTTCATGTTATCGTAGCTCTCAGTAAGTTGTAGGAATGTGCTACAGGGACTGATGCAACCCTATTCCAATGTTGAGAGTACTGCTTTCAAACTTCGTTTAGACGAGTCTATAAATAGCCTCCATTGATGCGTATATGGCGCCCAAGGATTCGATTAGCCCCTCAACATTGCAGTAGTACACTAAGGAAGAGGTATTTTCGTGCACTGCAAAAAGCTTGCGGAATTCTTCCTCTCGTTTCCTATACCAGGAGAATGTTGTTCCCGGAGCCAGCAAGTTGTCCTCTCGAAGTCGTGAGCCCAAGATCTCGGCAGCTAATTTGGAAAGTCCTAAATCCCTGGTAAGATCATTAAGTTTGGCCTGGTTGAGAGGCCTCGGCTCATTTGAAGCGGTATTTTGAGGTATATACGACTGGGACTGGTCATTGGCATTGGTCATTGATTCATCATCAGAATCATCGAAGTCCAGGGTTTGAGGTGGGTCGGGTATTGGAATTCCAGGACCATGGGGTACAGGTCTCATAGCAGAAGGAATGTCAGGGTATACAACAATGTGTTTATTCTTCTTGTTAACTCCTGAAAATAGAAACACAGAAACATGAATATAAAACTTGCATATGAAATAGAAGAAGCATTCAGACAGTGGCGGCTCGTGAGGGAAGGCTGCGGTCTGTAAGATATGAAATAGGTCGATGGAGTCTGTATATTTTCTTTCTTTTTCATTCATATTGTCCCTTCGGGGACAATATGAATGAAAAAGAAAGAAAATATACAATCATTGTATATGTAAATGTAACTTGTATAACAATATGTATGTGTAAATGTAGTTTCTATAACAATATGTATATGTAAATGTATGATTACCATTATGGTGAATATTATGCTATATATGGTGAATATTACATTATGGTGAATATTATGTCAAGTTTCATACGAGGATTTCAAAATAATTAAGAAAAATAAATTTATAAGCCTACCTTGGAGGTTTGTCATGCAGAACTAGCAATCTGTCACGTGATCCTTTCCTTCTCTCCAAATCATGGGAATTCCAAAAGGCAAAGATTTCGCTCTGCCTTTGCTCCATCTTCTCAAATTTTCAATGCACGTCTTGCAGCACATATGAGGGGCGAAATTTTTGTCCTGGTCCCCTAGCTTAATTCCAAAGTATGCTCTATACATTGTCTTCACAAATTTAGTGACTTGGGACTGGTTATTTGGCATGGTAACCGTCCCACATATGTAGCAGAATCTATTGGGATCATTTTTACACGCTCTATTCATTATGAAATATTTTATCTATATGCCTGAAAAGTAAAAAAAGATATTATACAAGTGAAACAAGTGATGATAGATGTTACTGTTCCAATTCCGCTTTGACAAAATCACGAAAAATTCTATTTTACTTATGAGGCCATAGCCGGATAACCTGAGCTGATTGAGAAAAACGGATTGCAGATTCGAAATCAGCAGGAGAAACTCTATAAGAATCACTTACAAAACCCTTGACAGCAAAATTGATGCATACCAGTGTAATTCACTGCCCAACAAAAAAATATTTTTTGCTGCTGATTTAATTCTAAGACCTGTTTCTGGATAATATTGATGTGCTGATTTCAAAAATCACCTTAGATTTTGTCCATCACATCAGGTTTTCGTGCAATGCAATATGCCTATTTTGGGTAATCCATGAAGGGCGCTTATCAAAATTGATGATTTTTGTGACCTGTTAACAGCTGTTTTGCTGTTCAAATTTTATCTGTGGAATATGCAAATCTGTGCATTAAATCTAAAGGTCATGTACAACATATTAAAATCTTGGGTATCTGTGATTTCCCCAGGTGTGAGCGTGACGTCATGATCTGAGAGAGATTTCCCATTGGCGGAGTGAGAGCAGCCGGTTCCGCTAGTGACGTTACTTGTAAACTTTCAGCAGTTGGGTTGCAACATGAGCATTAAAGTTTACTATCTCAACAGTCATCTGGATAAATTTCCATAAAATCTTGGTGATGTTAGTGAAGAGCAAGGTGAAAGGTTCCACCAAGATATCAAAGTGATGGAAGAAATACCAAGGAAGATGGGATACCCATACGATGGCTGACTACTGCTGGAGCCTGCAAAGAGATTGTCTTGACATCTCTCATTCTAGGAAGTCCTATAAGAGAAAATTTATCAGCACTGAAAAGTAAGAAAACAAGAAAAAGACAATGTTAAGAAAACTGGTCCAGTGCTTGCTTTAATGGATTCATTTTTTGCTTATTTAAACACTTTTAATCACTTTATGTGTCAATATTACCATTGTATATTAAAGTTCACTCCCTGCATAATTGTTTACTTTTCCATGCTGATTCTGAGTTGTAAAAACTATTTTTTGAAAAGAAAAAAATTGGGCATAACCCTGCCAAAATGCGATATCTCCAAAATATCCGTATTTGATTGCTCGAAAACCTGACGTGATAGGCAAAAACTAAGGTGATTTTTTAAATCAGCACACCAAAGTTACCTAAAAACAGTGTTAGAATTAAATCAGCAAAATTGGTGTTGGGCAGTGTAATGATTGAAAGTTAATGATTGAATGTTAAATGACTAGGCTGGAGTTCCCAATTTACAGTGGTCTACGGTTAACCGGTATGGTGTGGCTAATGGAGTAGGCTTACTATAATTATTGAATAGAATGATATGAATAATTAGAGGTCACCAGCCTGTATTACACCCAAGCAAATAATATTAATAAGGTTAGAAAAATCACCTTGTTGTTTTGTGTTTAATTAAGAAAATAAATCAGTTATTTGTTCACAGCGATTAACATTGCAATGAAGGTATTTACGATGATTAACAATTATATAACGGCATTTATATTATGCTAAATATGACTGAGGATTAGCAAATAAGGAAATGGTTATACAGATTAACTTTTAAGTAATAGAGTTAGATAGGCTAATGATATGCAAAATGGAACACAGCATGAAATATGAAACCTATTGATAACAGAAATAATGCTCGTACGGTTGGTACAGTAAATGGCTTACGTAATACACTGATTAGATAGGCCAATAAGATATGGAACATGGAACATTGAATACATAATGCAAAGCCTATCGAGCGCTGAAATAATGCCCGTACGGTTGATACGGTAAATGGATTAGGACGTCAAGAATGAAATACCTAAAAGATCACATAAACCGTAAGATGCTCGAGAAGTAAATTGTACAATGATCACAATGAAAGGGTGATACAAAATTACGGTATTTGATACAACACTAGAAATAGGACTACTGCAGTCTTAACGGGAAAGTTAGTTTGAACGGTATTGAAAGCACTTTTAGGTATAGCCTAATCACGCCGCTGCGGTTACACTCTGTAGGCTTAGCAAGCATTGCTTAAGAACGAGGCAGAGAGAGCTTACCGACAAAGTTGAAATACCTCTGGAGATGGAAGAGATACTTAAAGGTTGACTTTGTAGACTGTAGGCCCTAGGTGAAATTGACCGTCCTGCGGTTTGCACATCGAGGATGACCTTGAAGTCGATAGCGGGACCTATGGTGAACTTGTTGAACGGGCGCCGATCGAACTGAGGTGAAGGATGAGTTAAACCAAGGTCGGAAGGATGTCGCCTCAAGTGTTGACTCGCTTCGTGTAGTGTTGAGATGTTGCTTGAAGGACTGAGGCCGGCTAGAGTCGAACGGCGCTGGGTTTCGAAAGATTGCTTCTGCAGGCGGTCTGTAGAAGGCCTTACTTGATGATAGACCGGAGACTTGAAGGAACAGCAGGCTTAACGAGTGTTGCTGCTGACGAAGGCTGAGAGTGAGACGTGACAACCAAACGAGAAGTGAAGAGTGCGGAGAGAAGAGTGAGAAGGTGCATCAGTGGACTCAGCCTTTTATAACTTAAGTTTCGCGGCCTTTCTGTTTCTCTGTCCTTGACAAAACCAGGTGTGTTCTTCGATTCTTGATGATTCCAAGATGTTTGAGAATGGCGGAGAAAAGAATTCCTTTGGCTGTTCTTTGTCTGTTTCTCTGTCTCTTCACTACATATACAGGGCGTCCCAAAAAAATGTATACACACTTTAACAGCTGATAGCTCAATTGATGTTTCTTTCTTTCCAAGTTAAACCCATTAGAATTAATAATGGCAGTCAGACTAAGCTTTGAACAAAGGAAATTCATTCTAAAATGCTACTGGAAGTGTGAAAACGCAGTTGAAGTGCAAAGACAGTTTAGGAGGGAGTTTCAAACAGATCCACCAACGCGACTTACCATCACTCGAATTAGAGATAAGTTTGAAGCCGATGGAACTGTTCAGAATGTCCACAAGAAGCGTTCCGGAAGACCACGGACATCGACAAGCCCCACAAAGCAAGAAAGAGTACTGGAAACGTATCACCAAAGTCCAAGAAAATCTGTGCGGCAAGCGAGTCGTGAGGTAGGAATTTCAGAATCGTCTGTCCAACGCATTTTGAAGCGCTGTCAATGGAAAAGTTACATTCCAAGATTAGTCCATGCTATTAATGAAGATGATCCGGACCGAAGAGTGGAGTATTGCGAGTGGTACTTGGCACGATATGGATGTGGATTGGCGAAGGGGTTTCGTAGAATACCCTCCGCGTTCACCAGACCTCACACCACTAGACTTTTTTTTATGGGGATATTAAAAGACAAAGTCTACGCTATAAAACCTGCAACAGTCGCTGAATTGAGAGCAGCCATTGAACGAGAATGCACACAAATACCAAACGAAATGTTTCGTGATGTTTGCGATTCCATTGCTTCGCGTTATCAGCAGTGCCTGGACCAGAACGGACGTCAGTTTGAAAACAGGCGTTGACAAAACAATTAAATAATGTCTGTAGATTCTATTACATTTTGAAAATGAAATGTATTTTAATAAACACTGCCTTTATAATTATTTAAAGTGTGTATACATTTTTTTGGGACGCCCTGTATATATATATATATATATATATTTTTTTTTTATTTATTTATTTGTTGAAGCAGACCCAACGGTTTATTAACATAAGAAGCCCATTTGCTTCATCTGAAACGGTTTTGTATGTTTTTATATTCTAGAAGATTTATAATATTGTAAGATAAAGGAAGTTTTATTGTGAAAAAAACAATAAAAACAAAATTTAATGATCAATTTAAAAAACCTGCTTTTTAAACGAAAAACAAAAACCTTGATTGTGATTTTCAATAATAATTAAAAAATGTAAACCCACTTTATTAGAGAACAGTTTATTGAGAATCACAGTACACGTTAATCTGGCGATTAGGAAAGTCATGACAAGCCATGTTCCAACTACCTGAACCTAAACCGACCTTAGTGTTCAAAGATTTCACTAATTGAGGGCTACGTTGTGATCAGTGTCGTAACCAATGTTCCCTCTAATTTTGTGCTGCTTATGTGCGCATTTTGTTTCTTGTGTGCAACATTCCCAATAATGTTATAAAATTGTGCAAACTTTATAATTTGGCATCATTCATTGAATCATCAAAAAAATCAATAAAGAGGAGGTAGATGATTTTGAAAGATTAACAATTGTATCATTATTTTAAAACATAGCACCATATTATACTTTTTAAGGAGACAATAAAACTATGAGTAATGAAGTTTACATTCATTTATTCTATAAATAAATATATTTTCTATAAGAACATCCAAATTAAAAATATTTTAAGTAAAATTAAACAATATATTGAATTTTAATGGTTTATACTAGTTTCTTCTTACTATTGTTTTTCTCTACGGTCTTTCAGATTTGCCCATCTTGAATATACTCTTTCAAGGTTGATTGTTCCTCCATCATTTAGGTAACTTTTCACACGCATAAGCATATCTAAATGATTTTCTTGTAAACGGTTTCTCAGCTTATTTTTTATCGAGTTCATCAAACTGAAACCACGTTCACAGTCCACACTAGATGCTAAAAAAGTTCCTCCTATGTCCATCAATATTGCAAGATCTTTAAATTGTTCATTTTGGAGGACAAAAACCACCATATCAGCATAGTTTTCAATAAGTTTCACTTTTATTTTTTCACCTGCAATAAATTTAAAGTCATTGTACTGTTCTATAATGACATCCCTTTCATTTAGAAAATCGACATATTTGGAACACAAATATTGAATTTCTTCAACTCCAAAGCCAAAGTTGCATTTTGCAATTGCTGAACAATCAAATAAAGACCATTCTTTTACTTCGTTCTTAGGAAACCGGTCTTCCATGTGAACACAAAGCGTTTTTATGAAATTCAACAAAGAACAAGTATCAACTTCAATATTTTCTTCATGAAATTTGTTAAGGAGTGTTTGTACATGTTTACTCCATGAAATTTTTTCACCAAGATATTGTTCTTTTATCTTATTCAATTTACCATGAACAAGATGATTTGCATCTAGTGGTGTTAGATTACGCTTCTGTAAAAGCTTAGACAAGGAAGCCAAATCACCCAAAACATCATTCAAAATTTCCAAAGCTATTCGGTACTCAGGGTTAGTTAATTTTGTGTGACAATAATTTGAAATTGGATCATTTGATACATCCTGCTCAAAATACACTATTAAAGAATCATAATTTCTAATTATTGCTTCCAGTGCAAAATGTCTCGACAACCACCGTACTTCATTAAGAGGTTTGAAGGCAACCGACTTATTTTCAGAAGCAATAACAATCCCTTCGAATTTGCTCTTCTTTGTTGTAGATCTGGAAAATAATGTATATATGGTCCTAATTAAAGTTTCGATGTTCCTTATCAGCTTGAATTCTTTCCAAGTATCACAAATACCCAAATCTTCGCGATGGGCAACACAATGTTGTACAACTAAATGAGGAATTTTACGCTTCAGTTGCGCAGCCACGCCATTAAGCCGACCCAACATTACCGAGGCACCATCAGATGTGAACATAACCATTTTTTTAAAGTCAAGATTATGTTCTTCATAAAACTGCTCGATTGTAGAAACAACTGTAGAAGCATCACATGCTTGTAATTTTACTATTCCACCAAATGTCGTTTTATATTCGGTAGAATTTTGAGCTCTATATTTGAAATAAAGTACCAACATTTTGTTGACGGAAATATCCGTGCTTTCGTCAAGAGTTAACGTATGAAACGTTGCTGAAGCTATTTCTGTCATTACATCATTTTGCACAATGGCGTTAATATTCTCCAAAAATTCAAATGCATAATTTTTACTTCTCCAATTATCTGGAATATTAACATACTTTGACATATGATCATTAATGTCCTGAACAGAGAACATGGAATTATTCATTTTAACAGCTAAAATAACATTATCAATTAAAACTTGAACTTCTTCTTGATTTGAACGTTTTCGCTCGCAAAACATTAATTTTCTTTGTCTTTCTTCAGGACTTTCATGCAACATTCTGAGCAGACCTTTTGCTGGTAATGAAGGATTTTTATTTCTAAGTTTCGTTACACCGTCTAAATGAGATTTGCTTGATAAATGACGCCTTAAAAAGTCAAGTTTCCATACATCACCCCACATCTTTCCACATGCAAATTCCCCTACTACTTTTGCATCTCGACAATAATTACAAATCACTCCAGTATCGGAATTGAAAGTGAATATGTCTCGCAACTGCACGCGCAAATCACTATCAGATTTTGGTGTTGCTGTTTCTATATATACTTCCATCCATTCTGTCTTAAAGAAATTTGCAGCTCTTTTCCGTTTAGCTCCTTTATGCATTGGTGTAATGGGTTAATTATAAGATGTAATAACTTCTAAATTAAAGAGTACGAATGTTTCATTACATGCGCACACCAGTATTATTTGAGCAAACTTATAACACTGCAATTACCGTAAAGGTAACTTGTTATTTTACTGATAAAGACATGCTGAATTAACTATAGTGTCGGTTCATTAATTTTAAAATCTGAAACAAAAACAAACAATTATCATAAAATTGTACCTATATTTATGCTAAATAACGTAAAATGATTGCATAGCAAAACATATTATTATTATATTGAACATAATATTAACCTATTCGGGCCATTGGGTAGATTTGGACTCATACATTTATAATATATATACATAATGTACATATACACATATATATAATTTATATGTATTCTTACTTTATATTTTAGAATAAGATATAGTTCACAGAAAACGCGTTTGATTGAATTTACCTTCCATAATTAGAGAAAATACTATATTCTAACGCCCGCGGTACCTAATTTATTTAAATCGAAATGAAACTTATTGAGAAAATCGTATGCAAACATAGCTGAAATTTCAGGTTTTTAGCGGGTTCTGTCACACAATCATTATGAAGAGTTGTGGTTCAAAAGGTTAAACATAAAATGTTTAATAATTAAATTAGTAAAATTTTATTATAAAATGACCACCATAAAACATTTTTTTACGCCTGGCAGTGACATACTCATGCAACATGTCGTACGGTACGACGTGTGGTATATTTTTCATCATAATAAACTAATAATTCAGCGAGGGGCTGTCTCCTTGTAATTTACCCTAATAATAGTATTATTAAGAATTTATGAATGATTTAAATAATAATAATTATAATAATTATTATAATATCCGATAAATTAAGAGTAGAAGCCGATACCTCCATTCGTAAATAAAGATTAGAGTATATAGGCAGCCTAGGCCTTTTTCGTCTGCACGGATGAATACATTAGAGACGGATAAACCGAAGAAAATTATGGGAATAGGCCTTATATTGATTTAACCTAACCTAGGTTAAGTTAGGTTACAATTCCTTTGGGTCAAAAGAACCAATTTTAAAGAAAGTAACATTGCAACTGGAACACGTAATCCCGCACACGACAGCAATACGCGCAATAAAGTTGGTCGGTTTATACCGAATATAAATATCTTTTAGGCACTTTCCTTAATATTATTAGTTTACTCCCGACATACCGTAACGGTACTCCGTAATGAACTAGTAAATATTACGAAAGCTATTGTCGTATATTTTGGAAAATGAATTTGACTATATATCAACAAACTATTGGTAACAAATATTTCACTATGCACCAGCTACGCAGAACGTTGAAACTCCAGACAATAACTGAGTCAGCTCAGCAACCGTGACTCATTCAAATGATTCAGTATTTATGTCGTAAGATATAGATATACGGAGTTGCCAATTAGTAAATGAAGATAACATAAACAGTTGTGTTTCTTGTGTTGAAAAAGTTAAGATAACAGAAAACTTAAGCATTTGAAAATAATTTTTGTTTATGTCCAATTAACTTTAAATTTTTGTGCGCATAAAATTTGGCTGTGTGCGCGGCAATAAAACCAATGTGCGCGCGCACACGCGCACACCTTAGAGGGAACACTGGTCGTAACACTGCTTCCATGGATCAGCTAAGATAAGCGACATTACATTCTAAACTGTACTAGATATTTGGCTATATACATTAGGGCGGAGTGAAACAACTTTTTATTTCAAATTTATTTGCCTCACTTGTTTTTTGGTGTATTACACATAAAAATGATGTATTCAGTCATTTAATGTTTGTAACTCAAACCATCTCTAGCATTTTTACATAAAAGCAAAATGGCCATCAGCCGGTTGTCCATAAATAAAAACATGCTCATAACATAAAAACCAAGTGTTTTACCAAAAAAAAAAAAACTGAAGAAAAACTCTTTATAATGGCAAAACTATACTTAAAAAACACTATTGTGCATACATTGTATTGAAATAAACTTGTATCTGGTCTCACTTAGTTGGATGCCGTAAATCAATTACATTTGAATGCGATATAAAACCCGCTCATCTCAAATATTATTATATTTTCAGGAGAGCCATCAGATCCGTTTTGGTTTCAAGTGAGGGAAGCAGAGAGCGACTTTTTATTCTTGACCTAATAAATCCGTCTCTCGATTCCTGTGATATTACTGATGCTGATGCATCTGTAACCAAATTCATGTCTCTTTCGACGTTCTGTGTGTGAATTGCTCAACTTTGAAACATTTTATTTCGTACTCAAGCAATTCTTCATCACACAATTTAGAAGTGAGAGGTGGGTCACTGACATCAATCCTATCCCAGAAGATGATATCTGTCCAATGTGATGCTTTGAAGTTCAATTCTGGTACTCTAAATTCTCTGATTTTCCTTGTATTGGCTTCCTTACACTTTCTTGTCTGTATTATTCGATCGATTGCAACTTTGCGCAGCTTTTACTCACTATCTGACAGCATTGATAGAAGAATATTTTCTGAGTGAGCAAAAGAGGCATTCCGTGATATATAAGGTTGGAAAACTTTTTGTATATCTTGAGGTAACAGGTTGAACCTTTTTATCGCCTTTTATATGTTTGGGTCCATCAGGCAGATACGGTTTAAATTTTATATTGAACCAGTTAGGACCATAGTTTATTACTATGAATAGAACAAGGCTACGTAACTCTCTGGAGGGATTCTTTTGGGAGACATAATAACGACATAGTCTGTTAGCTAGAGTTAACCATCTAGAGTTGTTAAAGGAACCAGGCTTGAGTTTCTCTAGGCTTCCGTCAACATATCCTTCTCTTATGGCCCCAATTATTCTGAACACGTATTGTTGATCATTACTTAAATCTTCTATGAGCTCATCTGTGAGAACTGGGATGCTATCGGCCCCATCCGTAATTGGGGAGAACTTTACCACAGGCATCTCATGGCAAGTTTTAAGAGCATTACCAATAGATCCACTGAATGATCTTGGCCCAGTTGTTTTCCCGTCGTATCGCTCAAAGAGATGCCTTAAAGGAAGTTCATTTGTATGTAACATACAAATGCTCCATTGCAATGGTCGGTTCAGCTTCTTCTCGATGAAATAGATTAGGCCACCTTTAGACCCAGTGTTGACATTCATACTGTCGCACCTTATCACCTGGAGATTCTGGTCTAGTGTCACTTCATTCAAGTAAGCGAACAACGATTCAGATCCATCACTTGCTTTTCCAGATTTACGGCTCAAATGGTTAAGGTATTCTCCACCAGGCTCACTAAATAGTACATAATGTTCTGCAACAATTATATCCTGGTATCATTTACCATCTTTATTTTTCCTTACCAAGTCTTGTCTTTTCTCCCATCAAAATATAAAGCTTTAACATCACCCTAACTTTGTGCAGCTTCTACTTGTAATGTTTTTCTCAATTTCTGTCTCTCTCTTCTCACCTTACTTCGATCAATAAAAAAGTCACTGTCTTTTTCGGTAATGATACCCAAATCCACCAAAGTAGCTGAAGCAATGGCCGATGCAGCCCTATCTGAAACACCAAATCTGTCGGCTTCCATGGCGAGATTGGATAAAGGGGTTCTCATTTGAATGTTGGAGCATTCATATTCAGACTCAGTTATTGAACTTTCAGGTGAAAGCACATCATCAATGACTACCTTTTCGAATTCTTCATGCACGATTATTTTTCTTCTCTTACTTCCTTGTTGCTCCTTCAACTTTCTTGCATTTCTTTTTGCTATAGATCTTGAAAGGGTAACATCCACAGCTTCAATCACCATATTTCGCATAGTCCTCTGATCCTCAAGGAATTCCAGTTCTTCTTTGAGTATTCTTGATTCTTTTGGACAAACACAAATAATATGTTTTTCTTTACATTCGGTTTTTCGGCAGCCAAAATCTTGGTGCGAAACGAAGTTGCATTTACAAGCACAAATGTCAAAGAGTTCTTCCAATGATTTTTTGAACAATTCAATAAGCTTCGCACTACTTTTGGATCGATTGAGTTGCGTAACCTTGTCGGCAAAGCGTTTCAGCTTGGAATTATGGATTTTTTACTCATTGAGGGTATTGATGAATGTTTCCACAATTCGACCAATGCTTCTGCTATCGTTTCGAGAATATCATTATTTGTCAATTTTGAAGATGAACCTTCCTTCTGTAGAAGAAAATATCTCCGAACCTGCATATTAGAGGGCAAGACATTATGTGGCAATTCACTTGGAATTCCGAACGGAAAATATTGTTTCACCGACTGTCTAGTTAGTAGGGATTTTGCCATATTTAGATCTGAGGTTAAATTTCTACAGAAATATCACATTATGAAAATCTGAAAAAATACAGAACAGGGAATTAGTTAAAACAAATTATTATAAGCTCTAAAACTAAAATGTAAACATATTTTACTCAGTAATCTTTGTAGCCACCCATGCTACAATATGCAACATGCGGCTCTTACCCCCACCCCTTATCAGCCATATGCAAGATGTCATTGACCAAGAGTGAGACTGATGTTTAGATAAGCGTCTGTGTGTTCTTAAGTAGTTGGTGACTAGTAAGTGTCGCTTGTGTTGTGTGAATATATTTACTCGTTATCATAGTTATAACCAAATAACGCACAATATAACGCGATATCTTCTCTCAAAAACCGATAGATATTATACTTGGGGTCTTTCAAAATATGACTTTCTGCCATTTTGTTTTCGGCAAAAATGTGGCGGGTGGAGGGTCCTAAAAAGAAAATATTATCTTTTTAGAACTTCTAGAGGGTCAATACACCAAATCATGAGTGAGGCAAGAAGGTTTAATATTTTCACTCCACCCTAATATACATATGAAACGTCTGATCGACATCTCATTAACTTGGCTTTGGGGCCTTTCAAAAATTACGTAACGATATTTTTGCTAAAACTTGACATTCCCACCCGCTTATAACGTTCCGTAACGCTAGACCAGACACCCACTAAGATGTTATGTAACCCATAATAGGGGGTGTCTGGTCTAGCGTTGTTACGGAACGTTATAAGAGGGGGGGGGGTCAAGTTTTAGCTAAACTAGCGTTATGTAATTTTTGAACGGCCCCTTTCTGAAATGAATAATAGCTATTTTGAAATGTTTATTCGATATTTCAAATATCTTAAAACGTTGCTTAAATGTTTCAAATATATAAAGGTGTAGAAATTAAACATTTCATTTTTATAATAAGTTTGCTTTCTAGTCGTTGCGCCTAGACGCATGCGCACTGTGGTTAAAAATTTTCGAAATTGTGACAGGTTAATTAGTGTTCATATTTATAGGCTGTCTCGAGAAGGGGAGAAACAATGATTATATTTATGCATGCTTCACATTTATTAATTTATTTCTTGTAGGCTTAGATCTTCTAAGTGTCTTTCATGCATTTACTAATTTTATTTTTTTAGCTTGGCTAGTCTTCCAAGAATAAAAACCAGATTGAAACCCTGAGTCTAGCCTTAGACCTGGGCCTCTTGATATACAGTTGACCGACTCAGACTCAATCCCTAAGTTAGGTAGCCTGTACTCGAGAAAAGACACCGATCAGTTCGAAAGGGTTTGGGCTAGAGTAGCTAAAATGAATCCAGGACTGAGAAGTGAAATTTTTGAAGAAAAGTTAGTTGATATGTATTCACTTGAAAAGCATCAGCTTATAAGAGAACTAATTTGAGTATTTTAAACTGATAAGTGCTTTGACAATGTAAATTACAGGAAGTTAGTTGATAGTGATACAGAATCAATTACAAGGTGAAATGGATAGAAATTGAAAGTCAAAAGCATTGAAGATTAATGCTGTGAAGCAATTCTTTTCATATAAACTTAAATTTATACCTAAACTTAAACTCCTTAAACTTTCATGCATTATAAAAGTAATGGTGGGGTTGTTTAACCTTCTTCGCAGCATCTAAGGTCATATGACTGAGTCGGGTCGCTACATAATTTGGGCGCGGAGGGCAATCTCCCATCCAACTACAACCTAGAGTCCTAAATCCAATGTCGCTTAACTTCGCTGATCTCTGGGAAGTAGTGTTATGACATTGGCTATGACGTAGCCCTTGATGCATTAAACATTTTATTTTCAGACAATTCATTAAAAGTTTCATATTAGTCTTCAACTGTTTAAATATTTGGGACAATTTAGACATTTCAACTGACTTACAAAAATTGGGACAATGAAACGTCTAACGAAAGACCTACATCTATTTAGAGTGTAGGTCTGGAGAGTAGTTGATTAGGAGACTCTCCTCCGCCCAAGATTATGTAGCGACCGGTGGTTCGGATACCAAGTAAAACTGTAAGTCTCTCCCGTCATATCACCGTAGATGTTGCGAAGGAGGTTAAATAACCCATAAAATAATTCCTGTCTTTAACTCTCTCATTGTGCAGCTGAAACATTTGTGAAATATTGAAAATTGACCTGCGATCCTTAATAAACTGTTCTTTAATGAAACGCTTTTACTTTTACTTTCTGAAACACTTCGATCATCAAGAATATTATCCGTTTAGTCTTGTAATATAAAAATGAAAAATGTACATATAAAGAGGGAACGCAATTTTGGCTACAAACTATCAATTATGTATATATGATAATGATATGATAATAATAACGTTTATTGGCAGGAGACAAAAATATATATATGTATACACACACACACACACACACACACACACACACACACATATATATATATATATATATATATATATATATATATATATATATATTAGGGTGCTTCTTAACATCAAAAGTTGAAAATTTATCAGAGCTTCTTCATTATTTTGTTTCATTTATAGAAAAAGCAGTTTCTCTGAAATTTTGTATCAATCGGATATTTGGAGGTCGCGTATGAAGTAAGAATGCTGAAAATTTTTTACTAATACAGTAATTGGTTTTGGTAGCTATATTGAAACAAATATATTTGAACCATTTATTATCATAATTCTGGTTAATATTTGAAAATAATTGACATTTTTAATTTTAAAATGCACAGAAGAGGAAAAAGAATAACTTTTATGTTCATGATAGGTTTACATCCATTTTGTACTGGCTTAACATAACAGATTTTTTTGCCTTTGGATAACGAGTGCGGTGATCCCGAACAACTTGTAATAGATACTGTTTCTGATCTTCACTCTTTGTCAGTGTTTCGTTGTAGTCTTGAACAAACTTGGCACCCTGTTCAGCCACATCATTCACCACAGTTAAGCTTTTAGCAATCTTCTGAGCTTCACTGAATTCATCATTATATTCCCAGGACTCAGGATTTTGTAAGAGGAATGAAAAAGGAAGACCAAGTATTTTGAAGAACCTCACTGACTTCTTTGTGGCGAAATATTTTAATTGAAGCTTATGAATATCGCTTGTACCATCTAAAGCAGCTTTAACTAAAGGTATTCCTAGTTCTTCATTAGATTTCTGAGGCTCCATCATTTGAACGATTTCAGCTTTCTCTACAGAAGATACCTCATTACTAAACAAAGCTAGAGGCAGCAGAGATTCCGAGAGGTACCATAGGTGTCGGAAAAGAGCTGCTTTTGAAGAAATTGAGACTTCTGAATTTATTATCTTATATTTTTCGAGATCTTTCAGGAGACCGAGATCATTTATTGAGCTTCTGTAGCGAAAGGAGCAGTAGCCCATGCTTTAGTGTAAACGAGAGCAACAAACAGAAAATTCCTGAAAACCTTTTATTTCTGTTTTTGTTAATGGAGACTGATCTCTGAAAAGCCACATTTTTAAACTGTAGATGACTTTTGATATCCATTTGGCTTGCATTGCACCAGGGGCATATATGTGAATTCTTCGTTCTGGAATTTGGCCAAAATATATAAGAACCAATTCTTGTAGTTCCCAATAATCATCTCTTGCTTGTTGAATTTTAAGGGCTTCATGAGCAGAGGTTACCGCCTGTTATTTACACTCGTCACATTGACGAAGAAGAGAAGCTACCTCTTCGTTTGAAAAAATACTTTGGAAATTACTACAATTAATAGATGAAGAGATGCCAAAGCAAACTTTAAAGACTTCGTCGAGCAGAATTTCCATGATATGGTGTCTACAAACCAAATGGAATAATTCTCTACCCACAGATTGTTCAATTAATGGACAGCCCATATTGCTAACTGTTGTGTCAAAACTCATGCCAACTACATTTTCCTTTAATCCCCAGTTTCTAGAGCTTTTACAACTGCATTTGTTTGGTTTCTTCCAATTCCATTTAATATTTTGGTACAGATAGTAGTTTCTCAGTGATATTGGTTCCCGTGATAAGCATAGGTAAAAGATTGACGCTTTCTTTACCAGTTATTTCAGGCAAAATTTTAATATCCCAATGGACCATAAGCCTCTCATCATTTGGCAAACTAGCTGCAAATGATTCCTTCAGTTTTGTTGCAACAACACTTCTTGTTGTCATTCTTGCTCGTCTAATTGAAGATGGATTTATAATAATTTTTCAACGTCTTGTTTCATACTCGAAACTACTGCGGTAACAACAATGCTTGACGATCACTGATGTTGTTTCTGTCTAAAGCTGTAGCAACCTCTGATGTTATGATGTTTATACTTCCGCGAGACCGCTTTTGGGTAGAAAATGTAGTTGTAGTACCTCTAGATGATCCAGCTGTAGATATTGGTGCAATTTTAAATTCTTCTTCTTCCGAATCACCATTATCCTCTTCAGAACTCGAAGAAGAGCTAAAACGAACTGTAGCAGTCGCTGACTTAATCTTTTCTTGATTACGCAACTTTCTTTTTACTTCCATTTTCAGTCTTTTAGCTTTTCTCTCCTTCATTCTTGCTAGAGTATTATCGACGCTAGTCATAACCTCTTCTTCCGTCTCGTTGAGCTACTAGAAATTCTGTCTTGTGCGATTTTTATGATGTTCAGTGCATTGGTATATGCAATATCAAATAATTTATCTAAATCTTTTAAAAATTCTTCTTTTTGAATTTGTTTCTGTTAACAGTGTTTTGAACCTTTTCTGAGAGCTTTCCATCTTTGAAAAAATTCTATCTACCTTCGTGATGATGTTTCTCTCTTCACCCGTAGGAATTCTTGCCTCTTCCCAGGAACGACGTACAACTCTTACTGTATATTTTGCGCTCTCTCTAATTGTCTTCTTCTCAACTTTATGATGGTGGAAAAATAGCGCAAGTGCTTGTCGTAGAGATGGTAGTTCCATTCCTCCTATACTTGCATTGGTTGGACTCACCAGATATAATTCTGTTTTCTTCCGTGTTTGCATTTCTTAAAAAAGAGTCACAAGAGAGCTCGAGATAAATATCCAATGTAAACCTGCTAGAACCCAAATGAAAAACAAAGCATCAACTATAACTCACAGAGAGGCCAATCACGTTTCGTGGGCGTGAACTTTGTGACGTCACCGCGACCAGTAAAAATTGTTTAGTGACTTTCAAATTCAGTGAATAGAACTATATTTGCAAAAGGAACATTTTAATGGAAAAGCATCATAGAAATAAAAATTCGAAATTTTAGCTATATAGCTAAGAAGCACCCTAATATATATATATATATATATATATATACAGGTGTCCGAGAATTATCTGTACAATTTTTGGCTGTTATTAAAAGTCAACCATGAAGTGTAGAAATTCCAGTGTTGTCCCATTTTACAGAGAATCTCATTACGTTTTTATGATACCAAGTTCTGACAAGTTTTTTAGAAATTCCAATGTGTCCGAAAATTATCTGTACAATTTCATCTTTTAATAAAATTCTTGATAACACACGTAAAATTCTTAACAAGATTATTTAGAATCTGTATTTTCAAAAGTTTCTTTTATTAAAGTAACGTTGTTACAAACATTCGATATGTGCACCATCAGTGATTCGCAAAACATCCAATCGATACTCCAAATGTTGCCATGTACGCTGCAGCATATCCACATCAATTCGCTCAATAGCAGCTGTGATTCTTGCTTTTAAATCATCAATGTCTGTCACCCGCGTATTGTACACAAGATCTTTGACGAATCCCCAAAGAAAGAAATCACAGGGTGTGATGTCGGGAGATCTAGCCGGCCAATGAATTGCACCTCCACGGCCAATCCACCTGTTTGGGAATGTCTCATTCAGGGACTTACGGACGATCAAGGCCAATGTGGCGGTGCGCCATCTTGCTGAAAAATGATGCGTGGATGCAGTGCTTCCAATTGCGGATAGACAGTGTTTCAACATGTCCAGGTAGATATTGGAGGTCACTGTTGATTCACCGAAGAAAAATGGTCCAATCACGCGATCATGTAACAGGCCACACCACACATTAACTTTAGAACTGTCTCTGATGTGCTCTTCTATGCAATGTGGATTTTGTGACCCCCATATGCGCACATTTTGTTTGTTTACTTTGCCTGAAACATGAAAAGTTGCCTCGTCCGAAAACATGATTCTTGCCAAGAACGCATTGTCCTGGTCGACTCTGTCAAGCAGAGTCATTGCAAATTCCTTACGGGAGACCTTATCTTCTTGCGTAATCTGTTGCAAGATTTGCAACTTGTAAGGATGCAACTTCAAACGTTTACGCAAGACATCATGCATTGTCGAACGATGTATCTGTAACTCTCGTGATGCAATTCTTGTCGACTTGCGTGGACTGCGAACAAAAGCCTCTCGAATGCGCTCGACATTTTCAAAAGACGTTCGAGGCCGCCCTGCTCCTTTCTTATGCTCTACACTTCCAGTTTCCTTAAACCTTTTATACGAAGCTCATATGGTTACTCTTGATGGAGGGTTTCTGTTGTAATTAGTTCTAAACCTTCGTTGAACTTGTGTATCTGATTTTGTTTCGATAAACCATTCAACACACTGTGCTTTCTCCTGTGGATTCATTAAGGATGAGGGGTGTGTATGAATATCTGAAAAAGAAAAACTTGTCAAAACTTGTTATCAGAAAAAACTTAATGAGTTTCTCTGTAAAATGGGACAACACTGGAATTTCTACACTTCATGGTTGACTTTTAATAACAGCCAAAAATTGTACAGATAATTCTCGGACACCCTGTATATATATATAATATATATATATATATATATATATATATATATATACAACAGGGTGTTTGAAAACTTTCTGTGCAAATTGTAATGGGGGAGAGGCAACACCAAGACAAACCCTTTTCGTCTATAAGTGTATGTCCGCTGACGTCACCATTCGGCGCGAGAGGGCGCCGCTGCAATTGGCTAAAAGGTGAAGTGGGCTAGACTCGCGCTTGCCGCGGGCATTCTTAAATCGGACGTAGTACGCGTAACATGGAGCGCTTCACGACTGCTAAGATGGCTGACATGCATATGGTGTATGGGGCTGCCAATGGAAACGGAAGAGCTGCTGTGAGGTTGTACCGACAGCGCTTCCCAAACAGACGTGTGCCAAACCACCAAACGTTTGCGCATTTGCATCGGCGACTGCGAGAAACTGGAACATTCCATGCAAACATGCATGACACTGGTCGGGAGAGAAACGTGCGCACTCCTGACATGGAAGAAGAAATCCTACGGCGATTT
The DNA here is from genome assembly GCA_023014485.1 of Bathynomus jamesi. Lineage (NCBI taxonomy): Eukaryota > Metazoa > Arthropoda > Malacostraca > Isopoda > Cirolanidae > Bathynomus > Bathynomus jamesi. Next base: position 53,253 of record JAJOZX010005328.1, read on the forward strand.
GAGGACAATCCAAGCGCAAGCACGCGAGGTGTTGCACGTATCCTCGGTGTGAACCACGACCTGGACTGGAGAGTGTTGCACGAGCAGCAGTTACATCCGTTTCATCGTCAGAGAGTCCAGGCATTACAACCTCGGGATTACCCTCTTCGTGTGGAATTCGCACGCTGGTTTCTGCAGCAGACAGCGGTGCAGCCTAATTTTCCGCTTATGTGCTGTTCTCAGATAAGGTCTGTTTCACACGTGAGGGTGTGTTTAACATGCACAATTCTCACGTGTGGGCGCACGCAAATCCACATGCTACACGGGTGCATGCTCATCAAGAACGGTTCGCCGTCAATGTTTGGGCGGGTATCGTCCATGGCAAGTTGATTGGGCCGTACCTGCTACCTGCCCGACTCGACGGGCGGGTTTATCGGATATTTCTTGAAGAAACGTTGCCGGAACTGCTGGAAGATGTTCCCGTGGCTATTCGTAGACGAATGTGGTTTCAACACGACAGGGCCCCAGCACACTCCAGCAACGATGTGCGGGATTATCTGAACGCCACTTTTGGGGACCGATGAATAGGCCGGGGTGGGCCCGTAGCCTGGCCACCGAGATCGCCCGATTTAACATGCCTCGATTTCTTCCTGTGGGGACACATGAAGAACCTCGTGTACGAGTCCCATTTACTCAGAAGAAGACCTCGTAGCAAGAATCGCTGTCGCCGCTGGAACTGTTCCCGAAATGCCGGGAATCTTTCGACGTGTACGTCGGTGAATGCTTCGACGCTGTCGGGCATGCATTGATGCTACCGGTCGCAACTTTCAGCACCTTCTTTAAATAAACATGCCTTCTTTAAATAAACATGTTACGCGTTCTACGTCCGATTTAAGAATGCCCGCGGCAAGCGCGAGTCTAGCCCACTTCACCTTTTAGCCAATTGCAGCGGCGCCCTCTCGCGTCGAATGGTGACGTCAGCGGACATACACTTATAGACGAAAAGGGTTTGTCTTGGTGTTGCCTATCCCATTACAATTTGTACAGAAAGTTTTCAAACACCCTGTATATATATATTATATGTATATATATATATATATATATATATATATTATATACAATATATATATAATTATATACACACACACACATATAATAATAATATATATATATATATTAGGGTGTCACTTAAATGCAAAGTTTGAAATTTTCATGCTGACACCCCGCGAATCTATTTCATTGGTAAAGAAAACATGGTGACTGAAAAATCTTTTATTTGAATAACTATAAAAGGTCGCCCCCGCCTTCCAAGTTTAATGCTTGCGCGGCGTCTCCATAATCGTTCATTAGATATCTATATATCTCTATATATGTGTGTGTGTATCTTGTGTGTCTGAATATCTAAGAAAAAGTGAACAATACTTAACGATTCACCGTTTCTCATTTCAGCTACGTGATTTCTGGTGATGAAACCCGGAAGTGTAATTCCTATTAGGGTGCAGCGGTTGATGAGGTGAAAGGATGCAAGCTTCCTTCCTACAGGCAAGCATTCGGTTACTTCCTTTACCTTCACCATGAAAAGAAAATGACAATACGTGACGCGTTGAGGAAGTCACTTCGAGCAGTGATGTCCTTCTGGGAAAGCTCACATTCCAACCAGACTCGAGACACACTGCGTCAGCAAACTGGATAAAGTCTTCGAGGAGTGGAAAGGACTCAAAAAACACGCCTCAAGGACGAGCGATTCACACAAGACGAAAGAAAAAGAATTCATTGAACGCCTCGATCGTCTCTTTGACATCGCCCACGCTGATTGTGAGAAATTGGTCAAGTACCCAGAGGATTGGGAGTTCCTTCAGCAGCAGCGCCAGAAAGGACGTCCAGGTTCAATGGCAGGTTTGGACATGACCCATCAACGCCAAGTCAAAGATTGTACTCGACGTCGGGAGGAAGAGGAGAAACGAAGAAAGCGATCAGCAGCTGAAATGGAGGCAGTATCCACGAAGCGGTTTTGGAGTCCTCATCCTCCAGCTCAGATGATAGCGAAGAAAAAGGAGCATGTGGTGGTTCGTTAGCGTCTAAACAAAGAGCAACGAAGAACATCATGACATCGGAATTGGCGGCAGCACTTGATCGCACGCAACTCTCGTCAAGAAAGGCCACATATCTGCTGTTTGAGGCAGCTTCCAGCTTAGGGCATGATGCTAGCGACTACAACATCAATCGTGGATCCATTCGTCGTCAGCGTGAAAAATTCCGTACCCTTAAGGCTCGGCAACTGAAGAGCGAGTTCCAAGGCAATAGTCCGTTGACTGTTCACTGGGACGGAAAACTCATGCAAGATCTGACGTCACGAGAATATGTTGACCGCTTACCTATTCTTGTATCTGGCTCCGGGACAGAGCAGCTCATCGGGGTGCCAAAACTTCTGTCAGGAACCGCGCTGGCACAAACAAATGCCATCATAGATTGCCTGAATGAATGGGGAGTGACCGATCATGTCAAATCTATGTGTTTCGACACAACCGCGACAAACACAGGCCACCGTGGAGGAACTTGTGTTCTTCTGGAAGAAAAAGTTGGACGTGACCTGTTACACTGCGCGTGCAGACACCATGTACTGGAGTTGGTGCTACAGGCGGCATTCGCAGCATCGCTAGATTCAGTATCTACCGGTCCAGAAATTCTGCTTTTCAAGCGCTTCCATGATTATTGGACCCGCATTGACCAGCAACAGTTCCAAACTGCGGACACAGATGTGTTCACCAAAGCAGCTATTTTTAAGCATAGAACGGAGCTCATTGAGTTTGCAAAATCACAAGCACTTCAAGTTCGTGATGACTATCAGGAATTCCTCGATCTTTCCGTCATCTTTCTTGGAGGAGTTCCATACAAGGGACTAAACTTCCGCGCCCCTGGTGCTATGCACCGGGCGAGATGGATGGCTAAGGGGCTCTATGCCATCAAGATCTGGCTCTTCCGAAGACAGTTTAAACTGACGAACACTGAGGAACGCGGAATTCGAGATATCTGCCTCTTTTCTGTTCTAGTTTACATGAAAGCGTGGGCAACAGCTCATCTGTCCATCGAAGCTCCGCTGAATGATTGGGAATTGATGAGGACGCTCCTTCGATACCCGCACAAGAAGATCTCTGATGGTACCACCAAGAAGCTGTCTGCGCACCTGTGGTACCATTCGGAGGAGGCAGTGGGTCTGGCGTTCTTTGATGAGAGGATATCGATGGAAGTGAAGTGCAGCATGGTTGCAGCGTTAGATCAAGAAGCCCCTCACATGCCGCCAAAAACCTTTGGTTCTTGATACTATGTTCCTCAGTGACAGCAAAGGACTGGAGCAACTGATCACAAAGAACACCCGAGGATTCTTCTCAAAACTTCAGTTGCCAGATTGCTTTCTGCTCCACCATCCCAGTTCATGGACGTCAAACTCTGAATACGTGCAAGCTCGGGATGTGGTCTCCAAACTTGCAGTGGTGAACGACAGAGTAGAACGGGCCGTGGCTCTGGTGAAGGAGCTGAACGGAAAGTTGACAGTGAAAGAAGAACAGCTCCAGTTCCTCGTTCAAGTTGTCACTGACCACAGAAAGCAACACCCAGCTCCGAACAAATCAGCATTAGTGAGGACGCGAAAGAACTAATCACTGATCAGCGTATGAGCACCAATTATTCTGCTACTGTATATGTATTTTATTTCTCAAAGTTTTGCTTTTGTTGCTTCTCCATTTTGTACCATTATTCGCCAAATTATGTCTTCTATTTTGATTATATAATAAACTGTTTGTATTCTTTGCGTTTTTAAGTGTCTTACTTTCGTTATTTCACCAAATTGCCTTGTTTTTTATTATCTGGTTCGGCCCAAGCTGTCAACACTGAACAGCTTGTTGACGTCAACAAATGGGTCTTGTTTTCAGTGACGAGGGCGACCTTTAAATGATGACCAATCAGGACCAAATTTCTCTTCCGTATGTTTTACACCAAATGGAACAATTTTAGGGGGTGTCATAGGAAAATATCCATCGTTTAATTTTCCCCCTATTACCTAGTGACACCCTAATATATATATATATATATATATAATATATATATATATATATATATATATATATATATATGAAAACGGACACTAACATAAGTTATTATTATAAAATGAATAATATAATCTGTTTGTTAGTAATGTAAAATATGCACATGAAATTTAACTAATATGGTTTGAAAATTTTGAACCTAGCCTATAATCTATTTGTAATATATAAGATCGTTACAAGAGTTAGATTAGGATTAAAAAAATAATAACGCGAAAATAAATACTAAAATTCACAAGCAGTTTCACTGTATTATTCGGGGCTCTGAAAATCATTTTAAAAATACAAACATGTTAATACTACACAAAAAAAATAAAATAAAATTCGAACATCCGGGTTTTTGTAGAGTTCTCAAATGTATAATAGAGAGACATTTCTGACCAGTCAATTACCTACTACAAGGAATTATAGAGAAAGAGGCCCGAGTTTACATAATAAAGTCTTACTCTGTAATTTAGAACCGAAATAATTTTAAAATCACTACTTACATTATACTTAAAGTATAATCCTAACAGTTCTTTATGATATATATATATATATATATATATATATTAGGGTGGTCCAAATCCATAGGGGGAAATTTCAAAATTGTCTTAGATAGTCTCCACAAGTGTGGTTTTTGTCCATTTAGTGTCCACATGGTCTGTGCAAAATTGTAGCGTGATTGGTGAATATTTAGAGGTCGCCCCACTCTGAATATATATATATATAATGTACTTTTTCTTCCGTAGGTCCGATGGCTCAAACTCGATCAATTCCAAAAGTTTGGCTTCTAGGGATGGCAACTGGAACTTTATCCACGTCAAGGCTCCCTACATGCCTTGACGCCCTCCTCTTGGGGCAATACCACCACATCAATCAAAAGCAAACCACCTCCGACAGTCTGAACCAGGCATGCCAGAGGGTGATTGAAGTCTGGACCCGAGCGCGGATCCCAACTCAACGGATCGACTCCTGTGTCCGTAAGCTTTCAAAGCTTTTAGACCGCTACAAAACACTCAAGAAGCACAGGACCAGGCAACGTGCCAGCGATAGAATGAATGAAGACATCTTCAAAGCGAACACCCAGGAACTGTTTGACATCGCAACCAGTGATGCCATGAGCACAATCGTCAACGTTGAGGACCGAAATTTCCTGTCCATGCAGCGCAAGGACGTCAATTATTGCAGCATGGCTGGCATTGATAAGGAAACGACTACACAAGAGGACAGAAAGCGATCCAGAATGGAGAAGGAAGCCAAGAGGAAGGCAAGGCATGAAGCAACACAGAAAGATTTGGAAGAAGCAGGAGTGTCATCAATTGATCTTTCCTCTTCTTCTTCTTCCCTTTTTTCGCAAGACGACGACGACTATAGACCATCGGTTCCGATTCCTTCTTCGTCTGAATCTCCGGCACCAAAGCGTCCCAAGAACAAGGTTACGAACATTTTCCAATCTCCAGAAGTCATTGGAGCAACGGATCGCACCAATCTTTCTGACCGGAATGCTGTTTTCGTAACTGGAGCTGTATTACAGGCCGCGGGGCATGATCTGTCTGGGATGACGTGCTCTCGGAGCTCTATTCATCGCTACAGAGAAAGTGGGCGAGAACAGGCAGCTCGAGAAGACCTAGAATCATTCTCTCTAGAAGACCCTGTCCTTCTCCATTGGGACGGAAAGCTTCTCCCCGGCATTGAAGGGAAGAAGACGAATGTGCATCGGATAGCAATCCTTATAACATTCAATGGACAGGAGAAGCTGCTTGGTGTCCCAAAGATGAAACAAGGAACTGGAGAAGCACAGGCCCAGGCATGCCTTCAAACTATGAAATTATGGAACGTGGAACAGCATGTGAGAGGTCTCGTCTTCGATACCACTGCGTCAAACACGGGTTTACATCGCGGAGCCTGTGTCAGGATTGAAGAAGCATTGGGTCACGAGCTAGTTTGGATCGGTTGTCGACATCATATACTTGAAGTCGTACTTGCTGATGTCTTTGCCTCAATATTTGGCTCAACAGGAAGTCCTGAAACAGGCCTTTTTAAGCGATTTCAAAAGGAATGGCCATCTCTCTCCCACGAAGCATTTGTCTCAGCATCGGACAGCTTGTTCGAGAACCCTCAACTCCAAGAGATGAGAAAAGAGATGCTCACTTACTTACCTAACGCTCTTCAGGCAAGCCAACCTCGTGACGACTACAAGGAGTTCCTTGAACTATCTTTGCTCTTCCTGGTGAAAGACTGGTGGTCAACTCTTTATCCGAGCTCCGGGTCCCATGCACCACGCGAGATGGATGGCGAAGGCGATTTATGCGCTCAAAATCTACCTCTTTCACTATCAATTCAAGCTCACAGCACGCGAAGAACGAAACGTGACTCAGCTGGCTTTATTTGTCAGTCTGATTTACGTCAAGTACTGGCATGAAGCGCCAATGGGGACACAAGCTCCTCTCAATGATCTCAAAATGCTGCATCTTCTGGAAAAATATCCACACGGAGGAGCTGCACAAGCGGCGAAGACAGCTCTAAGACGCCACCTGTGGTACTTGTCGGAGCATCTGATTGGACTGGCCTTCTTCGATAATAGGATCGATCCTGATACCAAAAGGAGAATGGTTCAACACCTCCAACATCCCCAAAAGAATGGCTGCCCCCGACGAATCGACATGGCGGAAGCTGGTGTTGAAAATGATGTGGCATCCTTCGTCACGAAAAGGACATTGACCCTCTTTGATGCCTTGAAAGTTGGAGGTAAGGAGGAAGCGCGCCAGTTACTTCAAAAAGATCCACGGGAATGGCCAAATGACAAGAACTACAGGGAACTTAGAGATCGCGCCTTAAAGATGAAAGTCGTCAATGATGCTGCCGAGCGAGGTATTGCTCTCGCACAACGCTACAATGACACTTTGACACGAAACGAGGACCAGAAGCAGTACCTCCTACAACTCGTAGGAGCCCACCGAAAACAGATACCAATACCATCCAAGGCGACTCTGATGCAGAAGAAATAATGAAGATACACCCATTATCATGTCCTATTGTCTTACTGTTTTCTTTCATATTCTTTGAGAACCAAAAAAAAATTTAGTTATTCAGTTGTCTATATATTTTCCCAAATTTTCAAAAAGGGGGCAAGTGGGGCGACCCCTAAATATTAACCGAATAACGTGAAACTTTGCACAAATACTGTCCACAACAAGAGGCATAAAACCAACCTTGTGGAGAGAACTTAGTCGATGCTTTAACTTTTTGGACCACCCTAATATATATATATATATATGCAGCAATACCTCGAACATCGTCGCTAATGCGTTCCTGGAAAAGGCGATGATATTCAAAACAACGATATTCAAGGAATGTAACCTATGGGAAATAAGAGGTTCCGTTCTCAGATTTTTTTTTATGTCAAAATCAGGATTTTTGCATTACAAATACTGTACAAGTACACTCGTTTTAACAGCTTAATCACAAAAAAAAACATCAATAAGAAACTGTTCAATTCAAACCTTTTATTTAAACACGAAAATTTATAATACGAACGAAAAAATGAAATTGGGAAATTATTTTTAAGCAAAACATTTGTCTAATGTTCATTTTAAACCTTTTATTAAACATGAAAAGGGGGACGGTGGGGAAGGGTGATGCTGCCAGGCGTAAGACGACGAAATAGCAAAACCAAGACGATGATGTAAATCTTAGTCGCAAGCACAGCAACGACGAAAGCGCAAAACGACGATGTTCAAAACAACGATGTTCAAGGTATTACTGTATACACTTAAGGCATACTGTATGAAATACAAGATTCACCCTTTTTTAACTTTTAATTTCAACCAAAATGATTAAAACACTTTTTGAGGCAATACCGTATATTTTTATTTTTTAATGCCGAAATAAACAAAGAAAATTTTTTGAGTACCCAAATCATATTTAAATAATAACAATAGATAGTTTTTAATTAAAATAAAAATAAGGGAGAAAACAGAAAAGAATGAGGCTCTCATGGGATCTTTAAAAATTTAACTTCAATCTTTCCCTACGATATACAAAACAGAAACAAAAAACGTACGAGTTTTCTATTTGAGTTGCTATAGAAAAAAAAATGATTCAAATATTTGTGACTAAAATTTCTGGGGAACTTGGGGTGGAAACAGGACCGGATTAAGCATTGTTAGGGCCGGGGGCAATGAATATTTTCGGGCTGGTGTCACTAGAAAAACACTAGAAAAACACAATTCTTTACCTGATACATCATACATGAGTGATGTGATCAGCTGACTGGGATCGATCAACAGAAAACGAAACAAAAACAAAGATGTGATTACAGAAAATGTATACTTTGTTCACATAAATGGGATACTAAACTAGGTTTTGTAGAAGCGGAATCTAGAATTTTTTTTTCTTCCTCACGGTCGACCAATTAGTTCAACGGTAGATTATAGCGTTTACATAGTTTCTTGGGGTCGGTCAGCATCTTGGGGCAGGTCAGCATCTGGGCCGGGGGAAAATGCCCCTTTGCCCCCATTATAATCCGCTACTGGGTGGAAACAATGGATTCATTTACAGTAACTGAACGCTCCAGTACAAAAAATTAGAACCGAGCACGTGGATATTAAAAACCGGTCCCCACCAAAACGTAATGATTGATTTTATTTATTATTTAATGTCATTATTTTACTTAATCCGTACTATTTACTACTACTTTACACTGATATTCTGAATTCCATATAATAACGGCAGTGATAGACGTGGCCGGCACTGACTTGAAACACAGGGCTTGCATGGTGGAACAATTTGAATGAAGAAAGGGATCTGGGAATGACAAGTTTTCTATTTAGACTTAACTCGTTTGTTTAAATGACAAAAGTAATTATGGGGAAGCGATTGTGATGATATGTTCTTACAATATATCGTAGAGATATCTTAAATATCTTAAGCTAATAAACAAATCTAAATCACAAAACTACATTTCAAGTAAAGAGAGTCCTCTACTCATTAAAATCTCCTTGACGAGACTGTCCGTTAGAGCCTATACCTGAGGTGGCAACCTGTATCTCTCTCGCTCTCTATGTCGCTAATAGGTTGCTAATTTGGGGCAGTTCAAAAATTACGTAACACTAGTTTTGCTAAAACTTGACACCCCCACCCCCTTATAACGCTCCGTAACGCTAGACCAGACACCCCCTATTAGGGGTTACATAACATCTTAGTGGGTGTCTGGTCTAGCGCTACGGAACGCTACAAGGGTGTGGGGGTGTCAAGTTTAGCAAAAAATTGTTACGTAATTTTTGAAAGGCCCCTAAGAAGGAGACTAAACAACCTCAAATATTATTGTTAGTATTATTTTAATGCAGTTCAAAAGAGCAAATGTAAATACAATCAGCAAAACGGCCATTTTTTCATCACAACATATCTTGGATGATTTAAAATTTTAAATGTACACGAGATTTACAGCGCATAAATATATACTGTATATATAAATGCCACAGTAGCTCGAACTTGCGTAAATTTTCATCCATGCTCATTTTTTACTCGAATTTCACCCGCGTAAGAATTTTAATTAAAAATCTCTAAATCAAGTAAGCAAACTACCTCAGGCTACCTCAAGCTTTTGCACACCCAGTGATTTGTTTTAAGTTAGATTAGGTTAGGTTAACCTGAACTAACCTAACCTAATCTCAAAAAAGTATCTCTTACAAGAAAATTCAATTTACAAAACTAGAGTTAATGGATAAAAGAACGTGGCTTATTATTGATGCTACGTGGGAATTTATGCCTATATATATATATATATATATATATATATATATATATATATATTATATATATATATGTATTGTGTGTGTATTATATATATATATATATATAATATATATATTATATATATATATATATATATTGTGTGTGTGTGTGTATGTATGTGTGGGTGTGGGTGTGGGTGTGTGTGTAGGTTGGGATAAAAGAATGTATACAACTGTTTACTTCTTGCAGATTTATGTAAAACTTCATTTCCCTTTTTCTCTTAAAGCCATCGGAAGAAACTTTAAAAAAAAGAAAAAAAGAGAAATATATATTTTCCTAAACGGAGAATAAGAAAAAGAAATTCATTCTTTTATAAGAATTATTTTTATGAGTTTTATGATAATACATGAACGGAAATTCCTTCCTTTGTCCCTGTGTCAGACAAATTTCAGAATTTTATTCAGGTTTGCTGTTTGTACCGTTTGAAGATGTATATAGGCTAATCCTGATTAATAAAATACAAAGATTCTCTCTCTCTCTCTCTCTCTCTCTCTCTCTCTCTCTCTCTCTCTCTCTCTCTCTCATGCAAACAGCAGAAAACCAATTAAAATAGCATAGGTACTATTAGAGATGAGACACGGGTGCTGACATAGCAACCGTGCTGAACAATTTTTTCGCGTCAGTTCTTACCAAAGACGCAACCTCGAATATTCCTACGACTAAAATTCTCATTCAAGAAGATGGTACAAATTTAAACTACATTGTTTGTTCTCGTGAGGAAGTACTACTGGCCTTGGGCAAAATGAGGATCTTGAAATCCCTTGGTCCAGACAAATTCACACCTCGAGTCCTCAAACAGGAAAAGGAGGTTATTGCTGATTTTCTTGTCCATATCTTTAACAAATCTATTGCACGAGGTAGAGTTCTAAGGGACTGGAAGCTGGCCAGCGTGACTCCTGTCTTTAAAAAAAGGAGACATGGAGTTACCTGGCAACTACAGGCTCATTAACTTAACATCCTTCGTAACATCCGTCGTAACAAAGAATTCTATATCCAGTTTAGAGAATCTAGAAGAGAAATCTGGTGTAGGCAATTGCATGGTCTTATCGATAGATGAGTTTATTGCCTTTGTATTACAAAAAGATATTTATAAAAATCTTTCAGTGCTAAATCTAAACATTCGAAGCTTATCTAGGAACTATAACTACTTATTGGCCCTTTTGAAAACTTCTACGGAAAAAATAGTGTTATAATTCTCATGGAAACCTGGTTGAATAGTAAGTATTAAAACCTGTATAATATAGATAATTATATTACTTATCATACTGTAAGAGATAGTCAGGTTGGTGGGGGTATCTCTGTGTATGTGCACAAAACTTACGATTCTAACGAAGTATTTTCTGTATGTAATAGTGATAGTGAAAACCTGATTGTTAATATAAAAGACAACGGTAATGTATATTCTGTTCATGCGATATATAGACCACCTAATACTAATATCAATAGCTTTTTAATTCACTGAGATAACATGTTATGCAACTTCAATAAATCGAATGCCATAGATGCGGGTGACTTTAATATCAATTTGCAATCTGAAGCAATCTCTCATAAATTTTTAAAATTAATGAATTCTTTCTATCTTAGTCATACTATTACCAAACCCACTCGTGTCTGCAACTATGGTAATCGAATAACAGAATCTACGATTGATAATATATTTGTAAATAGCAATGTCCTCGGAAATTCTGGAATTGTAACCACAAACATCAGTGATCATTTTTCCTACTTAGGCTAAAACAATAACATTGTTCAGGTTGCGGATAAAACAACTATTGATTACAGAATATTCTCAGAGGTTAACAAAAGAAAATTTATTGGGGCTGTAGAAAATACTCGATTTGACTGTGACGAACCTATGAATGACCCAGATCATATGTTTCAGTTCTTCTATGACACCTTATTTCATATTTTTAATATTTGCTTTCCTTTAAAGAGGAAAAGTTTCGCTCAAAAGTGTTGCAAATCTATGGATCACTCCAGGAATTATCACTTCCATAAAGACCAGAGATAAATTATTCAAATTGCAATCACAAAGAAAAATTTCTAAAGTGCAATATACTCACGACAGAAGCAAATTAACTAAAATAATTAAAATTGCAAAATATAACTATTATAACAATCAATTTTCCAAACATGAAGGAAACGTGAAAAACGCTCGGACAACTATAAACAGTCTTCTCGTGAAACCAAATTAAGAAAAATTCAATAGAGAAATTAAATGTTGATAATAAAGAAATTACTGGTGATACTTCTATTGCAGATTCTTCAAATATACATTTTACTTCAATAGCGGATAAGCTCCGCTCACAATTACTAAATAATGATCACTCATCTCTAGAATATATGCCATCCAGCTCACTAAATTCATTTTCTTTTGTTTTTGCTCCCTCTACTGAGCTCCGGAATATTATTGGAAAATAAAAAAATAAAAAATAATATGCATAACATTCCTGTACCTATAATGAAGCTTGTTAAACATAAGATATCTGTAACTTTTGTTAAAATTATCAATCATAGTATTTCCAAAGGAATATTCCCATCAATGCAAAAAACTGGTTGTACAGTACTCCTTTTTAAAGGGGGTGATCCTACGTTAGCAACAAATTACAGATTGGTATGTTCATTATCTGTGCTAAGCAAAGTTTTTGAAAAAAATTTAAAAAGTAGAATGCAGCAATATTTAGAATCTTACAATTTATTATCTCCAAATTAATATGGCTTCCGTAATAATAAAACAACGGAAATGGCTATTTTAAATCTTATGGAAATTGCAAATATAGCTAAAGAGAACAAAGAAATAATGATATCAGTATTTATGGATTGAGTAAGGCGTTTGATGGAATAGACCATAATATTCCACTTAATAAACTATATTATTACGGCTTTAGAGGAGCAATCAGTGGTTTTTTTCAGTTATTTGTCTTGTAGATATCATTTTGTATCAGTAAATCAGGATTGCTCAACAAAAGCGCTTGTCAAACATGATGTGCCACAGGGCTCAGTTCTGGGTCTACTTTTATTTTTATTATATATAAATGACCTTCCACGTTCATCTGATATACTGAACTTCATAATGTTTGCAGATGATACAACTGTCTTTTTCTTGCAAAGATGTTAATTCAGCTAAGAATATATTTAATTCAGAATTCATCAGTGTTTAAACTTAGATATGTAGTCCCTAAAGAGTAGGGTGGAGTGAAAAAACCTTTTTTTAGAATTCAGTTTTGTAGGGGCACCCAAAAGTTAGTCTGTGGTACCAATAAGAAATCTGTAAAATATTAGCTACTGCGACATGAATTTTACCGGCCCTAAGGAGGTAAAAGGTTGCCTTTCAGGTCCCCCCAAAAATTAAGAAAAAATTCAAAGATTTAAGTGTACCTTCCGTTATGTTTATGCTAGGAAGATCATTTTTATTTCATTTGATTTGTCTATTTATGTTCTTTAACTTTTCCCTTATACACTTTTCTCCCATTCCTTATAAAAATTTGAAAAAATTTGGTAATTCCTGAAAAATATTAACAAAAAAGTCAGGAGTCAGAAGCTCATCCAAAAATTTATGATATTGCTACAGTCGTTCCCAAAAAGTAAAGACTGAATAGGATCGTGCTTCTATTCCAACTAGCCATCATAAGACCACAACGCAGTGCATCAAAGGTGAGTAGTATGGGCGATAAATGGTAGAGTGCAATTGCAATGTTAATCAATGTTGCAAGACCCCTCCCCTTCCCCTTGCTGCAAAACCCCCTCATCCTTTCCCACTTTGTTGCAAAACCCCTTCCCCTTTTGTTGCAACCCATCATCCTCCAGGGTGCCAAAAAGAGGGAAAAAAGAGGCAAGTGGGATTTCCCCCAGCTACCACAAGCTAGGGGAAATCAACCTAATCCAAGAGAGAGAGGAGAGAGGAGAGAGACCATCCTTCGCCTGGCTCCGCCAAACGCATAATAAAGCTCTTAGTCTTTGCACTTGGCTTAGAAGGTCCTAATCAGCCAGTCGGCTTGGGAGACGTAACCAGCCATTTGGTATACATATATATATATATAATATATATATTTATTTACTTAAATAATGTCGTTTATAGATACAACCAAATAATTAAATAAAACACCATTACATCATTCTGTTTATTTAGACGAATTATTCGAATAAATTTCATGAAATATATAAAAAATAAATATACAATCATTTTAGTTCATTCTATACACAGTTTAAACGAGGAATATATATACATATATACAGGGCCGGATCTAGAAGTTGCGAGGCCCTGGCAGATCTAGAAATTGCGAGGCCCTAGGCCTAGATATATGAAATATGGACTTAATTATCAGTACTATACCAGCAATATTAGAATCCCGCATAGACAGAACTATGCCAGCACTTAAAAATTAAACCAAACCAAAATAATCACGCATGGAAATTGTATAAGAAATATAAATAAACCATACAAATAAGTATAAATTATAATATGAATCAAGATTTGTATCGAAAATATAAGACAATGATTTCTAAGATTTATATAATATTATAGGTAATGACTTTCCATCGTATACAAACGTTTTTCATATGTGATGTATAAGAGATGTTGACATTTCATTTTTTTATAATAGTGAGCGATCGAATTATCAGACTAAATATTAATGCTTTAATATTTGGTTCAGATGTTCCTTGAATATTACAGCAATGCTTTTCTACTTTTCTTCGAGCTATAAACTCTTCAATTAATTGAGAATAATCTAATGAATTTGTTATATCGTTTTCTATTGATAACATAGCTAATGATTGCAATCTCGATTGAGACATGGTGGAACGCAAATATATTTTAATAAGTTTGAGACGCGAGAAACTTCTTTCAGCCGAAGCAACAGTAACTGGGATGGTTAATACTATTCGAAGTGCAACATAAACATTAGGATAAATCTCACTTAGTTGTTTTTGCACTATATAAACAAGGGCATTTCCGAGATCTGTTTTCTCAGGTATAAACCTGCAAAGTACTTTAAATTCTTCATAGAGTTCTAAAACATTAATATCACTTGAACAGAACGCGCAAAACGGCTTGAGCGAGGCCCCCTTTGGCGCGAGGCCCTAGGCGATCGCCTAGTTCGCCTATAGCTAAATCCTGGCCTGCATATATACAATAAAAATAATAAAAGTATAAGAAATACACAAGTTGAAAGAGGAATACATATATACAATAAAAATTTAAAAATAAATAATAATAGTATAAGAAATACATAGTTTAAACGAAGAATATATATATATATAATATATATATATATATATATATAAATATATATATATATATATATATATACATATATACACAAAATAACAAATAATAATAGTATAAGAAATACACAAGTTGAACGAGGGTTATATATAAAATCAAAAAATAATAATATAAGAAATACACAGTTTTAAACGATTGAATATAATCATCAAAATAATAGTACAGGAGAAAACTATATACACATTATGTTCTACTGCGCTTAACTTAAATACTAAACTCGCACGTGATCGAGTCTACAGTTACATCATTGTTGCTTTGCACTACACAATAAATACGATTTAACATAATTTCACCGCTCAAGTTATAGGACTGCCTATACTCGATGTAATGGGCCTTCATATCGTTCAATACTATTTTTGTGCCCACTTTACATTCGGTTGGCAAGTTATCTTTAAACACTGACAGAATACGATCAAAAGCACGCACACAGATGGCATCGTTAGCCACAACATCATTATTAAATTCAAGTTTGTAAACGCTCCCTTCCAATCGAGTGCTTATTCTTACCGATCCGAGCTTTTCAATCGTGAACTCTTCTTCACAATGCATATCGGTAGTTGAAATAATCTTCTAAGTCGTAACGACAGCCGCTCATTATATAAAGAAACAATTCTTCAGGGTGAACGGTGTAGGTGAGCTCAGTCCTGTACCGCTCCAGTTCCAGACCATTCTCGCCTTGTTCAGTCCTACACTCGGTAAACCCGTCGAGCAGAGCGGTGTATGCGTATTCAAGAACCGTATGAAAATATAGTATATCGGTAACACGCACGGCTAATATAGGCTTCAGCTTGCTGAAACCGACGATTTCAAACATTCTATCGAGGATCAATCGGTTTCGCGTAGGAACAAGAACGTTATTATCAGAAGCATCCTTCCACATCAGCCGTATATCAGTGCATGGCTGATCGTTATTTATTCACAACGTACAAACAATGGCATATGAGGGGGTATCACTAATCTGTTCTCTTCTTGTACCTACACCTGCAGGTATTTTTTAACGATCCTCACTCCACTTCTCAACTATCACGAAGACTCTATTCATCTCCTCAACACTTAAATAAATAACATTCCGTTTACCAGAGTTTGTTTGTCTACAAGTCGTTTCCAGTACATAATTAACGTCACCGGTTTTACGTGTGAACACACGCAATGACTTCGTTACGGACACCTCGTACACGGCATTGAGAATGCTGCTCAAAGGAAGCTCCATCGTATTCTATTATGAGGAGTGCACGTCCAGTCGGTTCAAGTTCTGAGATGACTTTGAGTCACAGGTGGGCGGATCGGCTCGACGGGAGGTGTGGAGTGAGTCACACCATAAGTTGATGAATCATGTACTGCGTTGTTCCAATGTGAAAGAATCATGTGAATACCTGTATCCCATTATACTGGGCATTCGTTTAGAGAATTTTTCCAACATGAAATAATATCGGTTTTCATGTTTTATCACTCCCACTCCCCAGAATGCGCACCAGACATTTTCGTGCAGAGGGATTTTCACGAACTATACATATTTTATTCACACTTCGGCGAACTATTTGAGAGAAACATATGCCTATATTTTTCCGTTTTGCTTAGTAGGTGATACTTGTTTCTAAATCCTATTAAAAACTCACGCAGGCCTTTAGCCACAACCTCACTGCAAACCACGTCATGATATATATTAATGTAGTGGTAAAAATACTTCAGATTCTCCATTATGACAAGATTTACATTCTCAGCCGCAGAGTACGAGTACTCGGTATGATGTAGCATGACATAATACCGCTTGTCACATCCCACTCATCAACAAGACTCACTAACCATAACCAGTGCTTCTCTTCTGCACGTGTTGTTTCTTCCACTTCACGGTATATTTAAGCTTTTATACAGTTTAGTCCTACAACATAGTCCATTACATCGTTTGTACCACGAAATCCTGCAATGCTCTCACCAGAATAGCCGTAGAGTATTTGAACCTCTTGTTC
Source organism: Bathynomus jamesi (assembly GCA_023014485.1). Classification (NCBI taxonomy): domain Eukaryota; kingdom Metazoa; phylum Arthropoda; class Malacostraca; order Isopoda; family Cirolanidae; genus Bathynomus; species Bathynomus jamesi. The sequence continues at coordinate 70,364 of JAJOZX010005328.1, forward strand.
CTCAAGCTTCGCACGGTTCAATGTAGCCTTAAGAGTCTCAAAGGAGGGTGGAAAAGGGAATCTTTGAGTGTTCACCACATCTTCACACTTTATCGAATACCCCTTCATGAAGGTCGAGCAAGCAATATTAAATGTAGCTATCACTATTTTTCCTGTATGTGAGATTTCTTCAAATGAACGTCTGAGATCCAGGGCTTGCAGCGGTCAACTGAGCACGCAGAGGTAGAGATATGTCCAGGTAGTAGCAGGAGTCACGTGACCGTTGATCGATCATACATGGGGTGGAGCTTAGGACATTTCCTGTACAAACACACACACACACACACACACACACACACACACAATTATTTCAGATTTCATAAGCTTGCCAACTGAAGTATCGAAACCTGAAAATCCTCTTATGCATGTGGTTTCACTCACTCTGGATACTTTTAATAAATCTTTGACGACTCCTGTTAATAAAGGCTTTATTCAATAATAAAGGCTTCCTTTTGAAACTCAAAGAGCGTCTTACTTTTCTCCTGGAAACATTTCCGTTTTCTCCTTTCTTTGTAATAAAATGAATAATGGATTTGTTCAACCAGTGAGTTTTCAACCATGGGCACTTCATAATGAGCCCATGGTACATCCATCTAACGTTGTTGATCCATTTAATTTTTATTGCAACAAACAAACTAACTCTAGTCCTCAAAAGAAAACACACAAATTAAACCCGGAAGCTACGGAATACAATCCGAAAACGATGAGAGACTCACAGCTGAATTTGAAGCCTAAGTCGCAAGATATATTGGATAAAAATAAACACTGTACAATGGATGCAAATACTACGGCCGAAAGAACTCCCATTAATTCTCAATCCGAATTTTGTTCTATAAAAGACGAAGGGAGTTCTCTGAAGGCTAAAGGTGAAGACAAATTGGTTACTGTACAGTTTATTAATGAACCTCATAAAATCAACCAACCATATTTACCTCATAGTGTTAAAAGTAAATCACGGACATCATCAGATGCTAATAAGAATACTGCAAAAGTTTCGGAGCAGTATGATGTGCCTTCAACAAACAAACAAACAAACATCCTTTTTGCGGATCATTCACAATCCATAGCCACTTAACCTAACATACAAGTACAATCTTACGTATACATTCTAACGTGGTCCAAAATTTGGGCTTAAATTTCAAAATAGTTGGAAATGCTCTCCACATGGCTGCTCTTATTCCTTTAGATGTGAAGTGATTTTGTGCAAAATATCTGTCGATTCAGTCCATAATAAGAGGTCGCTATGATTTTCACATTTTCAATTAATTAATTAGCTAATCATTTTCTATCCGCTTCATTTTTAGAGGACGCGGCAGTCACGCCACATTGACTCCGCCCACTTTTCAGAGGATGATGCAATTGTTCGATTTCTTGTATAATGTTGTTTGTGAATCAGAGAAATCATTTACTCATGCATTATTTCAAATTTAAACTTGTTGGAGGACGGTTCTAAGTTCGTTCAAACTTCAAGAGCTTAGGAACAGTATCTCATGTAAGTATTAATTCATATATATTAATTATTAATTCATATATATAATTATTAATTCATATATATTAAGTATTAATTCATATGTATTATATTTATTCAGTGTAGTGGTTAGCGTCGCTGACTACGAATCCATCGGCCCCGGGTTCGAGACCCGGAGACGGCAGCCGGTGCGCAGCAAAACCCAGCTGTTCATCCTTCAACACAATAAAGAAAGTGGTTGGTAGATAAATGGGTACCCTAAGTGGCTTAGTGGTTAAGACGCTGGGCTGCTGGTGGGGCGTGGTTGGGATTCCACATTAAATTGTAGGTCTAAGGTGGAGTGAAAAGCTTGACCTTCGTCAGAATGAACAATTCGGGCGGAAGCTAACCAAAGGTTATTGTTAATACCAAAGGTATAAAATTATGTTCTTTATATGCAAATTTATAACCGGTAAGGATGTTGCTATTAAATTAAATGATTAAAATTGTAAGGTATATATATCTTATGTCTCTTGAAGTTTATTATTCACTTATTCTTAAATATATTTTTAAAAATTTGGCTATCTTCCTACCCTTCAACCACTAACCACTGTAACCAATTTCTTTACTTTATTTATTTTGACTTTGCAATTTTTTACTTTAACACTTATATAATTGTGCTTTGGTGCTATACCGCAAGAGATGTCGAAAGGAGAAAGATGATGACAAAGCTCTAAGGTACAGAGAAAGAGAGGCTGCATTCCAAGCTGGAGCTGCTGCTCTTCCATCATCCAGCACATCCACTTTATCCTCTGAAGAATTCAACGCTGAAGATGATGATTATCGTCCGTCGACTTCGACCGGAAGAGCAGATGTACACTCTCATCCTCCGAAACGAAACAATATCTTCACATCACCAGATGTGGTTGCTGCTCTTGATCGCGTCAACCTTCCCGATCGAGGAGCAGTCTTCGTTGCTGGATCAGTCGCTCAAACCTTGGGCTATGATATTTCTACAATGACTCTTTCACGCAGCTCCATCCGTCGTTCAAGAAGGCAAGCAAGGCAGGCAGCAGCCAAAGAGGATCAAGCTTCGTTTTCTGTCGAAGGACTCCTTCTTCACTGGGATGGGAATCTACTTCCCGACATCGGCGGGGCAAAGGAAACAGCCGAACGAACCGCGGTAATCGTTACGGGAAATAGGATGGAAAAACTCCTAGCCATGCCAAAAATACAACGAGCTACAGGAGAAGAACAGGCCAAGGCTTGCATTTCGACGATTGATGACTGGAATCTTCGCGGTGAGATCCAAGGTCTCGTATTTGACACAACTGCGTCTAACACTGGCCTTCACAAGGGAGCCTGTACCATGATTAAAAAAGTAGTAGGGAGGGAACTTGTCTGGATCGCTTGTCGACATCATATCCTTGAAGTCGTCTTGTCAAACACCTGCAACGCACTTCTTGGACCCACAGGTGGCCCGGAAATGACTCTCTTTAAACGTTTTCAGAAAAAATGGCCATCACTTCAGAAGGATTCCTTCATGAAGGCTTCAAACAACCTATTCAGAGAGCCAAAGATGTCCCAGCTTGGAAAGGAAATGATCCAGTAATTCACAAAGGCACTGGAGTCTAAACAATCGCGTGATGACTACGAGGAATTGCTACGACTCTGGCTCACTTTCCTCGGATGCCGTGATGAGAAAGAAGTCAAGGTCCGCGCTCCAGGACCAACTCACCATGCACACTGGATGGCCAAGGCCATCTACGCCCTCAAAATTTATCTGTTCAAGCATCAACTACAGTTGACAGCACGTGAAACGGAGAATATCACCGAGCTCTCTCTGTTTATCGTCTTGGTCTACGCACGTTTTTGGAACGAGGCCATCGTCGGAATCAACGCTCCTTTCAACGATATTCTGCTTCTTAAAATCTTGCAAAAGTACCCAAATCAGACCATTTCCAAAGCAGCATCCACAGCTGTATCTTGGAGAGCATCTCATCGGCCTTGCATTCTTCGATCCTAGAGTCGATGCCGAGACCAAACGGAAGATGGTCGTAAACCTCCAACGTAACGAGAATACCACTGTTACTCGTCGATTGAAGCTTGAAGGAAACATTGAAGATTTGAATTTGTATGAAATTGTCACCAAAAGGACCCTGGGAATCTTCACCTGTTAAACAAAGAAGGAAGGAAGGCAGCGGAGGATACCTTCCTGAGGACCGATCCCAATTCCTGGACGGAGGATGATTGCTTTCAAGAGTTTCGACGCATAGCGATCAACCTAAAAGTTGTCAATGATTCGGCGGAGAGGGGTATCGCCTTTATCAAGGCATATATACATCTTTGACGAAGGATGAAGAACAAAAACAATTCATCCTCCGATTAGTAGCAAAATATCGCCAAGACTACTCACCGTCTTCGAAGGAGTCAGTGATGAAGCGTTAATCTAAGTAATGATGTATATTATAAATGAATGATAAATGTAATTTTCTATCAACCATATCAATTTTGTTCTTTAAAACTTAATCTGTTTTCTTTAAGAGTTATTCTGTTTTCTAAAAAAGTAAGCTGTTTTCTTTGAGATTTAATCTGTTTTCAAACAAATAAACTAGTATTTGCCCTTGTTTTTTCATTTTTTAACCCAGAAGATCAATCTACTAGAAAATGAGTAGTAAAATGAAATTCATTACGACCAGTAAATATCATTCAATTAGGCTGAAATTTGGCATGGAGATGTTTGATAGATATAAGAACAGGACCAGCCATGTGGAGGTAAAAAATTACAAAATTTTATTTTGTGGACCACCCTAGACTAGACACTGAACTTAATACAAAAATAAGGCCAACATAGCCATTTAACCAAGCATACTGTTTGATTAATTATGTGACAGTTAGAGGTACAGTAAAACTAAACATACTTTACAAAAGAGAATTTAATCCTGCATTTAATGAGAAACAATTAAAACTTGGTGTTCCCGCCACTGGCTTCCAAGACAGCCTGAATTCGTTTTGGGTAGCTTGCCAAAAGCGACGTGAATAGATCTTGATCGTTACGCAAATTTTCTAAAACAATTTCAATGTGTTGCATCATTGTATCCTTCGAAAATCGATTTGCTGCAGGTTCTTGAAACAAGAGACATTCAACCTTGTCCTTTATAACTGATCCAATGTGTTCATAGACGTTCAGGTCAGGAGAATTTCCTGGCCATTCTTCATTTCCAAAGAAATCGATCTCATGGTTCCGCAACAACTGTTGAGTGGTTAATACCTTAAAGCAGGGGGCCTTATCTTGCAGAAGTGTAACCTGATCGACATCCATAACATTGTTTGGGTTTCTTAGAAAAGGAATGACATGCTGGGATAGAATAATATCACGAAAATACTGTCCATCCCAACTCTGACCATTTGGCTTCAGCACTCAAATGAGCTTCTTTGCAGTGAACAAAACAAACACACCAACACAGTCTGGACTTTTTAATAATTCGCGATAATGTTCATTGTCATCGATTTCATCTGGTGTTGTGGCCCACACTCGATCATTTTGGTAGTTAGGCCGACGTGTTACGTAAACAAAAAATTCATCGGAGACAGCTAAATGCATGAAATCGTCCACATCCCAATCTTCAAGATAATGGGCAAACCACATTCTGTCATCGATGTTAAGTTGAGTTTTTCTTGGCTTTGGAAGTCATGCCAAGGCTTTAAACCTTGTCTATGACGGTACAGTCGAATGATCTCACCACTAACGATCTTTCCTCTCAACACTTCGATCTCTCTAGAAAGTTTAGCACAGCTGTTTTTCCGCTTACGCGTACCGCTTTCAATGATGTCCTTTGTTTCCTTAGAGAGTGGCAAATTTGGGCACCCAGATTTGGTTGTATCCATTTCATATTCATCCAAAGTTTTATTCCAATTTCTTTTGACGAAGTCCTCACCTCTTCGCAACTTTTTGGCAACCCATGAACGTGTTATAAAGGTGGCTCCAGCATCACGAGCTTCCCGAAATGTTATTGCCAGTATGCGATCTATCACACGTTGCCTCTCCGAATCACCAATTAATTGAGAAGCCATTATATTATCACTTTATCAGCTAGAGTAATTTTAATACCTGCAATAAATAAAGAATTTTATATAGTTTTATAATCACTAAAAACTATTTCGATATAAGTAAACATGTAAGCTGCAGATTGGGGGGGGCTAAGTTTTTTGGAACCCCTTATATTGTTATTACATGAGACATCTTAAACACTTATAACACTTTGCTACATTACAAAAATAAGGTATTGTAAACCGGCAGTTGTTCGAACCAAGACTGACATATAGGTAAGAGGTACACAGTATCTGAACACCGGACATTGTAGAATAACACATTAGAGCTCTTTCGGACCCTACTGATGAAATTATATATATTCTTCCGGATTAACATTCGGCTGGTAGGTAGGTTACGCGTAGTAAACTGGCACTGCACCATTTTGGATCCCTACATAGCATACGAAAAGTATTATTATAAGTAAAAGAGAGTTTATTCATAGCAGTTTTTGTATAGTTCCACCACAGATGGGATGTATACAATGCGGTACAGTAAGTTTTAAAAAGCAAGTTTTAACTGTTCTGAACACATACCAAATTTCCTTACTAGCATGTTACCCTGTACATAGAGCTTTTTACGTTGTTCTCAATATCGAGTTCATCTCGCAGCTCGTGAGTAATTACATGACCTAAGTATTTACATGTGTCTTTGACAGGTATTGCTTGACCCCTCATTTCAAAAGACCCACATGATACATATTTCATAAATTACACCTAAAAATCAAAATACAACTCTTTGCCTCATTATAGATGATGTCATTTTCTGTACCATATTGTTCACATATCTCTAATAGTACTCTCCCAAGGGGAGAGGATGACAGAAGAACAAGGTCACCAGCATACATTAAATGATTAATTTTTCCTTTCCAATGACACAGCCAGTACGTGCAGTTTTTAGTTCATTGGTAAGGTCATCCATGTATATACAGAAAAGATAGGGTGATAATATACCTCCTTGCCTAACACCATTAGTTACCTTAAAACCTGGTGAGACAGTGCTTTTTCATCTTACAAACATGGTCAGCTCTGTATACCAGAATGCAAGTATCCTAAGTATATAATTAGGAACCCCTCGACAAAAGAGTTTCTTGAAAAGTTTGTGATGATTAACTCTATCAATTGCTTTTGATGCATCCAAAGAACAGGGATATACAGTGCTACTTGACATCTTGTACTTTGGGACGGCTGATTGTCATAAGTCTGCAAGTAAGTACTTATCCTATTATAAATGACATATTCTTATACCTTAGAAAGTATACTGGCAAGTGCTATTGGTCTATAATTGTTCTTATCACAGATACTAGCACCCTTATTTTTAACAACTGGCAACAAGTTAAATCTAATGCAAAGATATTGCAAGAAACTCTACTGATAACCTTCTTTCTATGAACCAGCCAGATTTAACGTCAAATGCTCCATGTACCGATTTATCTGATGGTTGTATAATCTCTCGTATATCCGTCAAATATGAATAATTCAGAAGTTTCGGAACAGTGTAATGTACCTTTCTCATTTAAAGCCACTTCAATGTCAGCACAAAGAAAAACCTGTCTCAAAAATTCTGAGAGTAATCATAACATTCTACAGATCTACAGAAGCTAAGGCTAACAAAGACCCTAAGATCCACTCTAAGGTTAGCCCGAGAGAAAGGAAAGAGTAGGGGGTTAAGAGAAGAGAAGAGAGAATAAGGGGTTAAGTAAGGAGCAACACCTATCACTCGTGGGTTAACATTCATTCAGAAAAAGAGAAAAAAGCTCACCATCATCATCCGCCGGCCACTGCCGACAAGTCAGAAAAATAGTCGGAGAAATAGGAGGGGTGAAAGATGAAAAGAAGTAAAATAAGAACGCTTACAAACCATGCAAACACAGTCTTAACTCACTGTCATACCATGCAAACTACAAACATGCAAGAAAGAGTTACAGACATGCAAAGTAAGGAGTAAGAAAAAAAAAAAAGTAGGTAAGTTAAACAAAAAGTGGGTTAGTTTACGCTACGAGCTACATCTACGTTCGTGTTAGTCTAATTTTTTTTTTTTTTTTAATAATTTTATTGCTGGCATCACACGCTGGCATGTCACAAGCTGGCATTCATCGTCAACAGACTCATCCTCGAGCACCACCACCAGAGCTCCTGTTGCTAACTTTGTTTTTTTAATTAAACAACGTTAATATTTTAAAATGTCTGTCAAGACGGTTCTTAAACATATTAACGCTGGTAGAATGAACGACTGACGCGGGAAGATTATTCCATTTATCAATTACTTTAAACGTAAAGAAGTTTTTAGCGATATTAGTAATGAAACGTCTGCCACGCAACTTAAATCCGTTATTGCGAGTATTACTATTATCGAAAGTGAACAATTTGTCAAAATTTACGTTATCGATGTTATTAACGATTTTGAAAACTTCAATAAGCTCCCCCCTTAATCTCTAGTTTCGAGTGAATACAGGTCTAACTCTTTAATCCTATCTTCATAAGGCTTATTGCGCAATGACGGAATAAGTTTCGTGGCACGACGCTGAACCCTTTCTAACCTATCAATATCCTCACGCAAGTACGGGCACCAAAACTGAACGGCATATTCTAAATGAGGCCTGACTAGGGACTTGTAAAGGGGCAATATAATATCCTTCGATTTAAATTCGAAATTACGCGCTATGAAGCCTAACATCCTATTAGCTTTTGCGCAAGACTCCAGGCACTGGTTCCTAACCTTTAAATCCTTAGATACGCGTACGCCTAAATCTACTTCCTCGTCAACGCTCGCTAACTCCCTATCATCCATCGTGTACGTGTAATTATTGTTGCGAGAACCTATATGCAAAACTTTACATTTGTCTACGTTAAATTGCATCTGCCACTTATCTGTCCACTCCATAATCCTATTTACATCGTCTTGGATCCTATTTCTATCGTCCTCGTTAACAACCTTACCGCCTATTTTAGTATCGTCCGCGAATTTTGACACGTTACTAGTCAATCCTACATCTATGTCGTTAATGTAAATTACGAATAGCAATGGGACACCGCTACCTACATCTAACCACCCCGATTCACTACCATTAACTACGACCCTCTGTCTCCTAGCACGAAGCCATTCTTCTAACCAGTTAGCTACCTGACCGCGTATACCGTGCGCTTTAACCTTCGCAATTAGTCTCCTATGCGGAACTGTATCGAACGCCTTTTTAAAATCTAAATAAATAACGTCAGCTGCTCTATGCCTATCGTATTCGCGCACTATTTCGTTATAAAATTCTAACAAATTAGTTAAACAAGACCTATGGCGTCGAAACCCATGCTGACTACTATTAATCAAATCTCTACTTTCTAAGTGATCGATAATACGATCCCTAACTACGGATTCCAAAAGTTTACCGACAATTGACGTTAAGCTAATGGGCCTATAATTGCTAGCTACTGCGCGGTCGCCTTTTTTAAAAATAGGCGTGACGTTAGCTAATTTGAAGTCTTCAGGAATAATCCCCGTTTCGAGTGACTGATTAAAAATCTTCGTTAAGGGGCCTACGATAACTTCTTTCAAATCTTTCAAATGTCTGGGATAAAAAGCGTCAGGGCCTGGAGCCTTGCTAACTTTTAGCCTATCGATATAATGCGCAATCTCAGCCTCGTAAACAGTTATTTCATCCAAAATAGTCTCGCTACTAAATGGAACGATATCGTCCACGTCGGGGACATTATTTACGTCTTCTACGGTAAAAACTGTCGCAAAAAAGTTATTGAAAATACCCGCCATCGCCTGAGCGTCAGAAGCCAAAGCGCCATTAACATCCACTAGAGGGCCTATGTTATCTTTTACCGGCTTACGATTATTAACGTATTCAAAAAACTTTTTTGGATTATGTTTACTATCCGCAGCTATAAGTATCTCTAAATTACGCTTGGCATTCCTAACTGATCTTTTAACCTGACGTCTAAGCTCGATATATCTATTAAAGTTAGCTGCCGGCCATTGCGCTTACTAAGTCTATACGCTCTATTACGCTCGTTTAAACTCTCCTATTTCCCTAGTCCACCACTTCGGCCTACCACGATTTCTAGCGCGCTTGGGCCTACGAGGAATAAACTCCCTTTCAATATTCCTAAAACTTTCTTTAAACGCCACCCAACGCAAATTTGTGTCATTACCCATAAATAAGTTATCCCAGTCCACTACTCTCATCCTATCAGCAAAACTATCAAAATTAGCCCTACGAAAATCAGGGACTTCTATTACGTTACTATCCTGGTGTTTTCTATCAATAACTTAAACCTAAGAATTTGATGATCACTACATCCTAAACTCTCGCCTACTTCTAAACCTTCGACTATATTCTCGCCGTTCGTCATCACCAAATCTAAAATATTGTCACCGCGCGTTGGTTCGGTAACTATCTGTCGTAAAAAGTTATCGTCCATAAACTCAACCAATCTCAAACCCTCCTCATTACCAGTAAAATTCTCGTAATTAACATTAGGGCAGTTAAAGTCTCCGACAATTATACTATTCCGATTGTCAATAAAATTACCAAGAAGTGAGTAAAATCTAGTATCTGTATCGAGGGGTTGAACGGGAGGTCTATAAACAACAACAAAATTAAAACTAATACTACGCGCCCTAACTTCAACACATATCGCATTAATTGCTGCCGGAAAATCTAACTTAACCTCGATAGCCCTAAGGGAATTACGAATGTACAGCAAAACGCCTCCGCCAAACCTATGTAACCTATCATTAGTAAAGAGTTTAAAACCCGGTATATCAAGTTCCCCCAACAAGTCCCGAGTCACGGTATTTAACCAAGTTTCAGTGATAGCAACTATATCATAGTTGCCGGAATAAATTATCGCCTTAAATTCATTTAATTTATTTCTAATACTACGCGCGTTACAATAAAAGACGTTTAAGTTATTTTTTACCACGGGCCCGCGTTTTAAACTATTTATCACGTCGGGCCCGCGTTTCCCGGACCCACAACGTTTAAAGAAGGCTTCGACCTATACAGCTTTCGCACGTTTTCGTCTATTAACCTACCTAGCCTAGCATTACCTATTTCATTAAAATGCACCCCATCTTTTATAAAAAGGCTAGGATCACTGAATTCGGACCACAGCTTTACGAAGGGTACATTTTCCTCAGCACAAATCTCTTCTAATTTGTTATTCAAAAATATTGTTTTTGACGTAATTCTAAGACCCAACCCGTGCCTAGGGGTAATACCTAGAACTAAAGACCTATCTGACCTCGCCTTCAGGGACCTAATTAACCCCCTATATCTCTCCAAAAGGTCAGGCACTCTCGTATCGGGCCTATACGAGTCGTTGCCTCCTACCATCGTCACCAACATTGAGTGACGGGGCAACGTCAACCCTATCCACTTCGTCTCTAACTCTGTCAACCCTGGCCCCTGGGAGACAGACCCTCCTCCTCTTGGTTGGATTCCGTTTAACGAACTCTTTGTCCATGTGGCGCACTAAAGAGTCCCCAATTAAAATAGTTTCCCCCTCATTCACGTCCCTTTCCAAATGGGCGAAAGGGTTCGAAACCTCGATAGGGGGGGGATTCCTATCACCTAACGTACGCGGCCTAGCTCCACCCTTAACCTCTCTAAATCCCTCGCTATCTACTACTCTCGGACTAACCTTAACCTCTTCCTCAACTCTATCTAACCTTCCCGACAAGCTACCTAAACTAGAAACTAGGTTACGCACCTCACCCTTCAAATTACTAACGTCTTCAACGTTAGTATTGGTTCGGCTTCCGTCAACCGTAGTCTTTCCGCTACCTCACGTACACTGCGTTTTATGTCAACTAATTCCTCCATGAACTCGCAAAAGAAACAAACTGATCTATCGGTAATCGCCATTGGACCGCCGTTATAATCCTTAAATTCCGAATACCACCGGTTACCCTACACCTAACACACGACGCTTTCTGCGACGGCATCGCGCAGTTAAAAATTAGTTTAAACCGTCACAGGTATAAGTTAAATTAAGCCGGCACGCTATGAAAACTTCTAAATCGCTAAAAACCACTAATATTCAATTACTTAACTATAACAACGTGAATTTAAACGCAAGTATATAAAATTCAAAACTATCCAAAAGTAAAATTCTCAGCAATATACAAAAGTAGATGCAAATCAGAGAGCTCAGGAAATGCGTCCGTTCAGTACAGAGTTTGCAATGATGAAAGTGATGATAGAAATAGCGTTGGCAAAATTGAAGAAGAGTTAAAAATCATGAACCAAAGGTGGAATGATGAAAAAAAAAAAGATTGGGTTGTAAATACGCCACCAAAAGTTAAATTCTGTGATAATATTCGAACTTACCCCGTTGTTGATTGCTGTACAAGGAGTCTTGGAAGAGTGCGCTCGGGACAGAATAAGATTTCAGAGACGAATTGAAAGAACCGAATCTAGTTTAAACCCTGTATTAAATCCTGAACATCGACGAAAAGTTATTATTAGATTGCAATCTTTAGAATAATTTCTTTTCATTTTATTTTTGTGATATTTTAAATATTCCACTTTTTCATTACTTATTGGACTCCATTGTATGAAGCTTATAAAATGTTTTTGGAATTTATTATCGCTAAAGCAAACTACGCGAGTAATTCCATTTGTATACATTTATTCTTTTTATGAGTAGTTAAAAAATTTTTTTTTCGCAAAAAGTATGCTAGTTTTTAAGAATTTTTATCTCCGTTAGTAGATGGTGTCAAAAAGGTAGAGTGCAATGCAATGCATAATATACGTAATGTTGCAAGAGTGCCAAACCTCCACCCCTTTGTTGCAAGAGTGCAACCCCCCACCTCCTTTGTTGAAGAGTGCCACCTGCCCCCCACCTCGACTCAATATGTAATATCAGAACAACAGATGCGTGAGCCACTGCCTTCATTAGCAATTACTTGTTGATAGATTTAAAATGTCGGACAGAGCTGAGGCTGCTATTGCTTCTGCAGTATTGGCAGATCTTAAAATTGTTACTCCCGAAGACAAAGGGAATATTATAGACAGAAGTAAGCTAAGACGTGAAAGACAAAAACAGAGAAAGGAACTACAACAGATAGGAGATGCCAAAAACCATGCGGGGATTATACTTTGATGGCAGAAAGGATAAAACAATGATTCAAGTCCAGGAGAGTGATGCTCTAACCACCAAGGAACCAAACGCGAAGAGCATATCAGCATAATATCTGAACCACACTCTCTGTACTTTGCACATGTGACACCTTCCAGTGCAAAGCTAAATACATTTGCACAGCGCTAGTGAATTGCTTGAAAGAAAGGAATGTTGATATAAGGAACATCGTTGCAGTTGGCTGTGATTCGACAGTGGTAACACTGGTAGTATTGGAGGCACAATAAAATACTGGAAGAAGCCTTTAATAAGCCATTGCAGTGCTGCTGATATGCCTTTTACACCTTAATGAACTTCCATTGCGCATCTGTTTCATCACTTGGATGGTTACCACTACTGGACCAAGAGCATTTTCAGGAGAAATTGGCCGAGCACTTTCAGACTGTGAAAAGCTTCCCATAGTTAACTTCAAACCCATTGAAATTCAAGAGGACATGTGTGAAGTTGATGTAGATGACATAAGTACTGACCAGAAATACCTTCTTGAAATTCACAAGGCTATTCAAGTGGAAACATTCCAAAGAGTCTTAGTCATAAGCGTCCAGGAATATATCACATTCAAGGTGGCTCACCACAGCAAACAGGACTCTGCGGTTATATGCAAGCACAGAGAATCCTTCAGGCAATTTACAAGAATTAGCTACTTTCATTGTTAAGGTATACGCACCAATGTGGTTTCAGATAAAGCGTAAACCATTATGCCAATATGGTGCTAAACATATGTGGCATATGATTGCAAGAGCGGTATCTCCGTGAAGAGCTTAGGAGAGTACATGACTCAGTCATTCAGCGAAATGCATATTACGCAAATCAAGAAAACATCTAATTGCCAATGATGACTGATGAAAGGGAGCGTGTGCGTCAGTTGGGATTTAGGCGTATCATAAAAGCAAGGGCATGCATTCAAGAAACAGATGTTATCAGGTATTTAAGGTGCCAGAAATAAATTTTTATGCCAAAGACTATACAGATTTCATATGGCAAGATTTTCAGATAGCAGAACCAACCGATAACCAAGGAGTTTCTCTTGATGATATTGAATCATGCATCAACATGGTACTACTCTTCATTCAGAATTATTTCAGTTTCCATGTCATACACAAGCCGTAGAGAGATGCGTCAAGCTCGTTACAGACGCTGCTGGATCAGTCTGCGGACCTACAAACAGAGACGGTTGGATTCGTGCTACATTAGAATCAAGGAAAAAAAACAGCAAAAATTGACACAAAAGCAAATTACTAAAGAGTCTTCAGCAAGAGCCCTTTCTAGAGGGAGGTTGGTTGGTAAAGGGTGGTAACTCCGCTAAGGCACGAAATAACGTTTCTTAACTGTCTCAAGCCAGTATAAAGGAGGAGAGACATCTAATTATTATTGTTCCCTTTTTCAAGTAAATACAGAATCATACTTAATTGTCATTTTTAAGTTAACGTCAGCCCTCTGTGGCAGCTGAAGATATTAAGCATATGAAAAGCATTTTTACAAAACGAATTCTTATCATTAAGAATCTTAATCAAACTATTAGATAATTAAAGATAAAATTTTATAATAGTTTGATAAACCTAAAATAGAAGCATTTTTTTTCCTTTTCACCCAAAATTGTGTTAACTTTAGCCCCTGGTGGCAGCTGAAAATATTAAACAATGAACTCTATTTTGGCAGGTATATACGTCCACTAAATGCAACTTTTAATCACTATTAGAACTTCATACTAGAAAAAAAGTATTTTCGCTCCACCCTAATGAGGAGGCTTCACTAATCACATTTCTTCTTATACCTACGTCAGGTGGTATTTTATAGCGGTCCTCAGCCCACCTCTCAACTACCGCGAAGATTTATGCATCTCCTCAAGATTTAAATAAATAACGTTGCGCTTGCTCGCCAGATCTACTGTTCGTTTCAAGCACACAGTTAATGGTGCCGGTTTCCCGCCTGAACACACGCAACGACTTCGTCACGGAGACGTCGTACGAGGCGTTGAGAATGCTTCTCAAAGGGAGTTCCATCGTATTCATCGAGATGACTATGGCACATCCACTCGGTGCAAGCTCTGAGGAGACTATGAGCCGCGTGAGGCACAGGCAGGCAGGCAGGAACGGTTCGATGGGCGGTTGACTCACCCTGATGATACGTGAATGGGTTTGTTCGAACCCGTATGATCCGTGAGGTGCGAGTCGCACCATAATCTAATGAAACCTGTGCAGCGCTGACCGAATTGTTGTACCCCATTATACTGGGTAGGCGTTTGAGAAATTTTCCGGTACAAGAACTAATTTCGGTTTTAACGTTTTATCACTACCACTCCCCCGAATACGCACCAGACAGTTTCCCTCAGGGTAAATTTCATGAACTAGGCACATTTTATAATGTTTTATCTCTCCTAAAAATCTTCACACTGCGGGGCGCTGTTAGAGAGAAACATATGTTCATATTTAGGCTTTTTATTTAACAGGCGATACTCATCTCTAAAATCTGTTAAAAACTCACATAACCCTTTAGCCACAACCTCACTACAAACCTCATCATGATATATATTAATGTAGTGGTAAAAATACTTAAGATTGTCCATGATAACGAGATTCACATTTTCAGTCGTAGGGTATGAGTAATCGACATGGTGTAGCATGATATAATACCGTTTATCACACCACTCATCCACAAGGCTCACTACCCATAACTGTTGTTTAGCTTCTGAGCGTGCCGCTTCTTCTACCACGCGGTGCACGTGTGCCTTTATAAAGCTTAGTTCTACAACATACTTCAGTACATCGTCTGTACTGCGAAATCCTACAACCCCCTCGCCAGAATATCCGTAGAGTATTTGAATAGCCTGACCTTCGCACGATTCAATGCTTCCTTAAAAGAGTCAAAGGAGGCTGGGATAGGGAGTTTTTCAGTATCCACTACATCTACGCCCTTTACTGAATACCACTTCATAAATGTTGAACACGCGATATTAAAGGTGGCCATTTTCTTCTACGCGGGAGAGAATACACGTCTGAGCTCAAGGGTATACAGAGGTCAACTGAGAACGCGGGGACAGAGGTCTGCTCAGGCTACGGGATGAATCACGTCCCCGGTCTTACAGTGGGCGGGGCATAACTTTACTGTACACACGCACACACGCAAAGTGAAACACAAGTCGATGCACGATTTATTTAATAAACGAAATAATCAGCATGTATATATTTAGAAACACGTGCAATAAATAAGTTAACAATAGGCACATAAAAGAATGTTCACAATACATATAAGTTACAAATACGTGTGACGAATAAGTTAGCATTAGACCCATCAAAGATTATGGTAACCAAAGGGTACGGTGTCATAGGTACCAGGTAACTGGTAACGTTTCCTATAGGTGTTACGGCACACCTTTCGTACCCCTAAGTTCCTTCACACACCCCAGTTTCTGCGCCCGAAAATTGTGGGTGCCTACAATTAGTTGGGGAGGCCGTTCGCCCTCATCATCGTCCAAACACACTAGATCCTTCAGCGAATCAAAGTTAACGACCTGCCGATTCGCTTGGTTAAGCGTGATACCCTTTGCCTTCACGATATATTTCGTTTCATTCCCTATCCTCACCCGTACCCCATAAGTTTTAGGTCCTGTTGAGACAAAAGAGTCGGCGTATGCGTTGTCCCCATACTCATCCTTGATCTCATCAGTGAGCTCGCCGAGGAATTCACCAATAGCAGGCATGTATTCACCCTCCTCGCTGTGAATATCACGCTATCTGTATCGGCATACAAGACTCTCTGCCCAAGAGAATGCAATAGACCCCAAAGTTTGATGCGGGCGTAGGCTGTTGTGAAGCTGGCTACAGGAATGTTTGTAACCCTTGAGGTATCTGTGGCCAATTCAGTGTTGTTGTACTTTATTATGTAAGTATTACCTACATTCACGATTTCCATGACTTCTTTATCGGGTGCGTTGGCATAATCCCAGACTTCGCTATACTTTGTGCCAAATGAACGTTTCCCTTGCCAGTATTCTGTGCAAATTTTCCCCATAGACTGTTTAGACACAACTTTGCACTAAAGCGCTTGCCAGGATTCTTTACAATTTGGGCGCGATCAAGTTGTATACCTTCGTGGTCGCGGTAACGTTGAATATAGGCAGACTTTTCATCTTCGGTGTCAACTCCTCGCGGATACCCTGATGCCTCAACCTTATCCTTCAAAAATGCGTTTATATACGGTGTGAAAAGGTTGGGTAGCTTCTGAAACCTCCAAACCTCATGTATCTTCAGTATTCTATACCCATGGCGTACGGCTAGGGCCAGCTCAGGACTTGTATATACGCCTCTGATCTTACGCTGGTGGGGTGTATGGTTACAATTACCGTTATTCTCTTCCGCACACTTCACGCACAGGGGAAACATGAGCTTGTGGTCAATGACGACGGGTAAGATCGGCATCCATAATTCGCGAGGGGCGAGCACGTCTACGAAAGAGAGCCCAAAGTAGCGATCATTCAAATTTCTTGAAAATTCACTGATGGAGGGCAGGTTAGGCCCCCAATTTTCAGGAGCGCCCACGGGGTACGGGTTGTTCTTCATCACGTATGGGTATAAAGAACAGAAGTCGTAGTAGTGAAGTTTCACGCCCTCCGTAGGTGGAAAGTATAGCTTGAAGGGATTTGTACGCCACCGAACAAGCTATCACCGCATTTGAGAGGATCCAGTACCATTGAACGCTTGATGGCTTTATCTCCTCACGATACTGCTCATCGGTTTCCATCCGTGCATCATATTCATGCTCCCACAAGATTCTGTGTGTGAACGGGACCTATAAGTTGATCACGGGTGCGCGTCCACACGGACAGTCGGCAGGAGATCTACCGTGGATATCTCCGGTGATTCCACACTCAGGACGGGGGCATCCATGCCACCAGCACCGTTAAAGAGTACACAGTCTTCTCACGAGTGCACGGTTTTCACTTAGTCCATCAACCCAAAAAACACGACCATTAATCTTAATGGGTACTTCACCCGTGTTGCGGGCGTGCTTTATGTATACACCTGTCTGCTGCTGTAGGTGTGTGAGCCAGTAAATAGCCTTGTGGCCGTAACTGCGGGGGTTGTTTCTGTGAATAATGGTTAAGGTGGCTTTAGGCATGAAGTTATTCTTGAACACCGTAAAGCATAGTGACGCGATGGTGGTTGCGACTTGCAGCGGATCGCATTTGAAACGGACTATGTACATTCTTCTAAAGGCTTGGAAACATACTCTAAGCACGCGCACATCATTCACGCAATAACGTTCACACTCAGCAGCTATATTATAAGGATTACATTCATTAAAAACCGTAGTATCGATCAAAGTCTTCGCGCTCATCTACACTCATACAATCATAGTTAAAATAATGTTTGGGTGGAGGTAGACCTACATAGTTTAAAGTCTCGCTAGTGAGGAAAGTGTAAGGGAAGTAGCCTTTTGATACTTCAGCTGCTACCCCCATCACCTTGGGTAGCTTTGCTAATTTACAAGGCGTGAATAATAAGTATCTTTAAATTGCACATTACCTCTTATTTGCATCTGTATAAGTTTGTTTCCTCTTTTCAAGGGATCACCTGAATATCTCGGATGATTCGTGCTCGAGCAGCTCCTTATAAAGGAACTGTGTGTCAAATTTTGCCCCGTTATGGGCAAGAATATACAGTCATTTTTTTGAACTTGTCGGCTAACTTGACAATATAGGACACAAATAGTTTCACAGGGCTATCTGCAGACACCTTAAAAACGTTTGTCCGTTTACCACATTTGGGGCACTCGTCACACTCGATCTCCATACACTCGTTGCAGATAGTCTGGCTCACAAGTAAATGTGGAACTACCTCTTTGGTTTCGGCGTTCGTATATGTTTCTATATCGTAGTATACAGTTATACAAGGTTTGTTTTTAGGCTTTGCGTCTTTCATATAACATACATGTTTTACGCCATCCGCCTTATATTTCTCATGGCATGTAGAACAGTGAATTTCGTCACACTTGTGCTTGAAATTTCCGCTACCATTCAAGGTGTGAAACATGCCACATTCACAGATTCTCATTTTCCTGCACGTGCCAATTGATTTATGGAGATCAAAACATATTGTTGAAAAATGTGCGTCTACACACATTACATCCCTCTTCTCAGCTTCAACTACACGGCTTTCACATTTGGGGCTTTTACACTGTTCACATACCATGTGGCAATCTTTACAATGTTTCACTATATCATCTGCAAACTCGAGACCCTTACACAAATCATGATGTCGCCCATATTTTCGACTTTTATCATAACTCGCGTAAAGGCACCTTATATTACGGATGGGGAGATACGTTGTACCTGACAGTCCTAAAATAAGTAGGGGTCTTGTACGATCTCTCACACTGCTTTTAAAAACATACACAGTCCTACGACGATCATCCAGGCCAAATACCACTATACGGCATTCATTTCCTGTTCAACCCTTCTCAGCTCTTCAGGACCCATATTACAGTCAAATTCAAGTTCACAGTCTACAGCTAGTTTACGGGCACGCTCCACGATCGTAGGCAGCCAAATTTTTGGGCGTGTATTTAGCACAGTAAACATGCGAGCTAACTACTGCTATAAAGCCGCAACCACGATCGACGTTTATATGCCTTCTATAAATAGCCTGAGAATTGAAGTTAAGAGTGTAAGGTGTGGCACTATGACCCGCAACACGGAATACACGGTCAATATTTACCGTGAAGTTGTCCATATTGAATGCTATACTACTTTGGGCGCTTGCTTTATACGCTAATATATATCTATCTTCAGCAGCCAAACGTCTAAATGGCACTACCACCCAAAAATCATCTACATCGTTATCATCTGAGCCGAAACCGAAGGACAGACTCGTCCTGACTTCACGCTCGTCGCGGTTCTGAAGGGCAAACTCTACAATGCGCTCTACAACGCGACGTAGCCCGCGCTCAATTCCATTGCTATACAGGGATCTAGGGTCAACCCTGACTATATACCGATTTCTAGTCAAGGCTGGGGTCGGGGTTGCGGAGCGCACCAACTCAAATGTTATATCATCCTCAACAGAGCGAGTCACCGCTGAGGAGGATGGACGAGTGCCTATATTGGACGATGTGGGGTTGCGCCGTAAGACGTTGAGGGCTGGGGGTCTATTACAGCAGACTCTACAGAACGGGTGGGGCTGTGGAGGAAGTACAAGGGGTCGAGGAAGCTGATGTAGGGTTGGTAGCGTAAGACGTTGAGGGTTGGGGTTGTACCGCGGATTGTCCATCAACCGGCGCGTATTTCGCGCGCTTTATACCTGACGTGGAGGACTCTTCAGCGTGTCGCCGCTTTGACGTGCCGCCGTAGGATGGGTATGGGCTGTAGATGCACGGTCTGGATTCACCGTGATGTCGATGATGGTGGTGTACATCGTCGTCATTCACGGTTCTGTGGAAGAAGAAAACAAAATATAAGGAGCAGAACTCGTTATTTGTGATATTCTGTAAATGAGTCACTTAGGGGTGTGACGTGTTAGAAATGGATGCTGTAGAAAAATTCAGATTCACGAGCCCATCCACATGTATTATATCTGGACCTACAGGATGTGGTAAAACGGTGTTTATGCTTAAAATTATTAAAGAAAAGGGTGAAATGTTCTCAAAATTTGTGCATAAAGTTATATGGTGCTATTCGACATACCAATCAGTGTTCAACGAGTACCAGGACGATGTTTTGTTCCATAAGGGGGTCTATGACGTTAATTCTAAAGGGAAATGAACATACAGTCATCGTAATTGACGACCTCATGTTGGAGATGGATAAAACGTTTGCCGAGACATTTACAGTATTCTCCCACCACCTTAACATAAGCGTGTTCTTCATCAATCAGAATCTATTTTTCAAAAATAGATACATGCGCGATGTATCGTTAAATACGCAATATCTAGTCTTATTCGCGCAACGTAGAGATGTGTCACAAATTGGGTATTAGCCAGTCAAATGTTCCCGAGTCAGCGTAAGGAGTTTTTGGAGGTTTATAAAGAGGTCACAAAGCAGCATTATGGATATTTGCTTGCGACCTTCACCCGCGAAACACGTTTAGGGTGCTTCTAAGAACGAATATATTTCCAAACGAACCTGAAACCGTGTACATTCCAGAATGACGAATAGGCTAAAGAAATACCATGAATTAATAAAAATCTATCAACGACTGCCTCGGGCGTTGCAGCATGCTTGTTAAAAATATCGACTCTGACTTTTTAAAATGCATCTGTGAAATCTGCCTCAATGTTATAAAATGTAATGTTCCAATGAAATCCTGTCAGAAGGCTCGCTTACGTCGTTACAAGAACATAATACACGCTCGCCCATAAAAGTCAGACTGTGGGTAAGAAAAAGCGTATTATTGTACAAAGAGGCGGTCATTCCTCCCCATCTTATTTTCAATTTTGGGTCCTTTACTGACTAGCTTAATATAATGAAGAAGGTGGTTGTGATCCCGCACGAGGTGTATGCTTCATTACAAAGGACCCCAGACGCTGCTCTAGAGCCCCGTAAAAGTAGGCTTAAAAGAATGGAGAGTGAGCTACTACTCCTATTAAACAGTGAAAAGCGCCTGATGAGAAAAGGGTTTTGTATCAAGAGGCTTTGCAGAAATTTCTTCACGAGTACGAAGATTATAAACATCCTACAGAGCTCCCCGTGAGGCACAGCTCGAGTAGCGCTGAGCATAGTGGTACAGGGCCTGAGCAACCAAAGAGTAGCGGAACACAGCACATCGAACATGTGCTAAAAAACAGCCTCCCCCATACATTGAGGAATAAAGGGTTAAGTCTTTATAACTATTGAGTGAGGACCCTATCATACAGTGGGCACACAGGCGAGGTCATTGTTGATGGAACAAGGGTAAGGGTCCAATATCGTTGATATTGTTCATGATCTGGTGAGAAAGTGGGACAGGCCTCACCAACAGGATGGAGACATATTAAGGCAAGACTACAGCAAATAAATGTCCCCAAAACATTGATAGGTAATCTGAATAGGTTAAAAGACTTGGAGCATGCATCGCACGTGTCACAACTGAGTACACCTTCACCCACAACAGCTGCAGTGTCTCTGAAGAGAAGAAAGAAGAGAGTAGAAGGCCAACCTTATCCACGTGCCTCTAAAATACGCAAATGGCTAACGTATTAAGTAAGCACTATTATGACATTTCTAGCCCAGCATCCTATGGTGGCGTTAATAGACTGTACAGAGGTACTTATGGTAAGGAAAAAGGATGTTGAGAGATTTTTGCGTGCCCAGGATGCTTACACACTTCATAAACCGGTGAGAAAAAGGTTTAAAACAGCCAAGACAACAGCCGCTCGATTGATTCTATTTGGCAGGCAGATTTAACAGACATGCAAAGATATTCGGTGTACAACGATGGTTACCGCTACATCCTATTCATAATAGATGTATTCTCTAGATACCTGTGGTTAGTTCCCCTGAAAAATAAATCGCCTGAAACAGTCGCTAAAGCAACCAAAACACTGATGTTGAAAGAAAACAGGATTCCAGGCTATTTTTGTACGGACATGGGGAAAGAATTTATAGGGCGTGCTTTTCAGAACATGTTGTCAGAGTTTAATATCAGCTATTACACTTCCAACTCTATACATAAAGCATCTTTAGCTGAAAGAGTTCAGCGTACCATAAAGGAACGCATGCACCGTTATTTTACACATAAAAGCACGCTCAGATATATAAACGTTCTCGATTCATTGGCTTCATCCTACAACCGCTCACACCACCGTACGATCGGTACAACGCCTAACGATGTTTTAGAAAGAGGCAGGCGACCGAGAAGTGATGGACCACCACCACCACCCCACAATCTGTGCGTTTCAAAATCAATGATTAATCACTGGGCAACACGTATTTTATTGAATGATATCTGACACTTGATTCTAGGTAATTTGGGGGCGCTGAATAGGAATTTCAACTCGGTTTGGCTCTATCAGGTCCTGATTCTTGTCGACAGCCTATGTGCCATTTTCCAGATTTTTCAAATTAGGACTAAAAAATTAAGTCATGTGTTAAATTTTTTTTTCAAGTTTCATGAATACAAGCAGTTCAAACTACAGTAAAATTACATTATAACGATAGAAATGACTTAAAATAAAAAAACAAACAGATATGAAGCTTTCACTCTGGCAAAAATTTTCTTTTGTAAGACTTTCTAGCGTATTTGCTTGTTGATGGCAGGTCTCGTTTCAAGCACCAGCAGTAATCAGCCATCATGTGGGAATCCCAGCGGCCTTGGTACCGTTCCTCCATAATTTTGATATCTTGGTGGAATCTCTCCCCTTGTTCGACACTTACATCACCTAAATTACTTGGAAAATTGGTCAAGATGGCTATTCAAAAAATGCATTTTATGCTCATATTGCAACCTAACTCTTTGTAGTCCTTTAAAAGTTTTTTACGATTTCTTCGTAGTTATCTGCCCTATAATTGCCTAAAAAGTTTTCTATCAAGTCCACGAATGAGAACCAGCCATTTTTTTCGCGTTCATTCATGACATTAGGAAAATTGCTGTCTTTAATCATTGTTCTTATTTGTGGACCGTCGAAAATTCCCGCCTTGATTTTTCATAACTTAAACTTGGAAATTTTGAAGTTATGTATTTGAAACACTCGCCGTTCGTATCTAAAGCTTTTACATATTGTTTAATGAGGCCTAGTTTTATATGCAGAGGAGGAAATATGATTTTATCTCTGCTCACTAAAGGTGGATTAATTACGTTTTTTTCTCCGACAGTAAGTGATGTTCGTGCTGGCCAGATTTGTTTGAAATAATGTTCTTCCTTGGCTCTGCTGTCCCATAAGCAAAGGAAGCAGGGATATTTAGTATACCCTCCTTGTTGTCCTAGCAGAAAATTAACCATTTTTAAGTCAACACATATGATCCACTCGTGCTCCCTATATTTGATAAGATTTAAAACCTTTTCTATATGTTCATACTTTTCTTTTAATTTTGTTGAGTGCCCAATCGGTATCGAGCCGTATAGATTGCCATTATGCAACAACACACACTTAAGACTTCTTTTCGAACTGTCTAAAAACAAGCGCCAATCATTTGCATCGTAAGACTCAACCCCCATCTTCTTTAACAAACCAACTATGTCGCAGCAATATACTAAACTATCCTCTGTTCTAAAATATTTAACAAGTTCTTTTCTCTTTTCTGTAAAATGAAATGTATGTGTTTGAAGTAAGCAAGTTTTTCTCTTTAAGTCTTGAAGCTAAAATTTCCGCAGCCTTTTTTGGCAAATTTAGATCCCTTACAAGATCATTCAACTCGGCCTGGTTAAACTTTTGCGGATCGTTTTGACTTTCAAATACGCTGGGGTCAAATCGGTGTCTGACTCCTCAAAGTGCATAACAATATTTTCAGGAACATTTTCAACTAATTCTTGAGTTGGCAGACCCTTAAATTTTGGAACGGGGATCTCATTTGAATGTAGCACAGGTCGTATCGCGGTGTCGAAATTTGGGTACTCGATACAATGTTTATTTTTCTTGTGAAGCCCGAAGTCTTGACAAAGCAAAGGTAGCAATCGGTCTCGTGGTTAGTAGGCTCTCGCCACACCTGATATGGAAAAAAATTGTAAAGCGTTAACAAAAGCGACGAGAGACTTGTTTTTATGAATTTTATCAAAAGTTATCACCCAAACATTAACATTTCTATGTGTTTCAACCTTATGCAATATTTGAGATTCTTATAAACATTTTCTGTAAATTTTTGTTTATGTACCTAAGTTACAATTACATTTAGGAATCAGGGTTGTTTTTGCATTTGAACTTTCTAGTGCTTGATAACATATTGCTTGATTGTTCTGCCAATTTGTAAAGGTATTTAAAGCCCTTAATTCATATAAATTTAAGAAAATCTGAAATATAAACACAAAAATTAGTTTAAATAGGTACTTATTATGAAATAGGTACTTACAATCTATGAAATTAAACTAGAAACACGGATGAGTAGGTACAATATAAATTACGTCTAATTAAATCAACTATATTAAATCACGATGACAAAATTACTCACTAAATCATATGCCAATTCAAAATTATGTTAATGCCCAAACTTAATTAACTAACTCAACTGACTGACTGACTGACTGACTGATTGAATTGACTGATTAACTCTGGAAACGAGTCGCTTTTATATATTTTAGTTGTCCCTCTAGAATACTCTACAGAGAACAGGAACGCTCGAGAAAATTTTAGAATTCTATGATATTTTTAGCTTAATTTACTAATATTAAAATGGGTTAAAAATGACAAAATTAAAAATATTTTTAGGTGTTACATATAAAAATATACATAATACAACAATACCATAACAATAGGTACAAATACCTAGATAAAAACCTAGTTGCATAATGTGTAACTGCAAAAAGACAGCGAGTATTGAGAAAAAAAACCTTTTTATGAATACGACGAAAGAGGAGGGGTGTTGAGCAAAATCAGGACCTGATAGAGCAAAACCGAGTAAAAATCCGTGCTCAGCGCACCCAAATTACCTAGAACTAACTGTCAAATCTAATTCAATAGACCAAAATTTGAAATTTGTTCCCCAGTGTTATGTAAGGTTGTCACGTTCGGGAAATAAATTCGCGAAGGGTTTTGAGCAAGGATGGACACGCGAGATTTTCAAAGTTAGAGCTATGAGGCCTAAAGGCGAGATAATGATGTATTACGTTGAAGATTTGAACGGGGAAGAAATCTCGGGGGGGGGGGGGGTTACCGCGAGGAACTTCAGAAAGTGGCATTTAATTTAGGAAAAAACGTGTTTAAAATTGAGAAAATTTTAGGGAGCAAAGGCGCAGAAAAGAAGATGTACCTGATGAAGTGGTTAGGCCGTTAGGGTATCCAGAAAGCTTCAATACCTATATAAAAGCCGATGCAGTCATGAAGCTTAATTAGTATGCACATGGCCCCCAACCATTTCTACGTCACACTCCCGTCCTTCTCATCCCTGTCTATGCACCCTAACAACACATTAGCCAACTTTGTAACAGAACTCCATGTGCCCATTGATTTGGGTCGTGATTCATATGAGGTGGGGGTATGTAAAATTCAAATGGACACTGTCTTTTTAAATATTAATTATAAAGACGCCGTTTTTACAATTCTTAGAAACTGTGACGAGTGCGCCAAAGCCGGCGGGGTAACTCGGGACGAAACTATACGCATCGCCCGGACTAAGGTCGCACAGTTTTTCAGTACAAGTGTGACACTAGGCCCGGGTCGCTATGGTTCGGTTGAAGATGTTGTGAGAGACTTAAACATATCTTTAAAAAACTCGAACCTTACGAATGATTTAATATACGAAATCGTAAACAGAGGAGGCGCTGCACATACTCTAATGCTAAAATCAAAGGTTAATAGAAATGTTAAAGATGGAAAAGTATTCAAAATTATAACCGAAGGGCGTTATCGAGCAGCCTTCCAAAGAGACACCTATCACGTGGTACCGGATAACTTGTCCCGCTTAATGTATCAGCTGAAGATGGAGAAAATGGCTGAAGGCCCTGACCCGCCAGAAATGTGCTATATTTATAGCAATATAGTAGAACACCAATTTGTTGGGGACACCCAGGCACGACTGTTGCGCGTATCGCACATGCCCAACCATAGAGGACGGAGCTTAAGTATTACATATGACAGACCCCATTATGTGATTGTCTCAACTAATCTATTAACTAATATCTCAATATATATAAGAACGGTGGAGGGTAAAAATTTCCCATTCGGTGACGGGAGTTTGACAGTGAAGCTGCACTTTCGCCGCACTGAGTTATAATGGTCAGAAAACCATTCGCGGTGTACCGGGGTGTGAGATATCAGCGCGGCAGTGGCCTTGGGGCCATTTTTTCATCCATACTGCGCACAGCTGTACCACTATTGAAGAGGGGGGCCAGGTACCTTGGTAGGAAGGCTTTACAAACAGGGTTTAACGCGGCAGAAGAAATGCTCGCAGGTACTAAGCCTAAAGAAGCTCTAAAAAAACATTTAAGGCGTACGCGAGATGAAATCATAAAAGATGCGAAGAGGAAAATGCGTGGCGGAGGAAAGAAGAAGAAAGGGTTGCCAACACATGATGTAAAGAAGAGGGCTGCTAGGAAGAAGAAGGGAGTGCCATCACGTGGTGTAGAGAAGAGAGCTGTTATGAAGAAGGAATCACGTGGTGTTAAACGTAAAAGGGCTGCAAAAAGGAAGTGTTCTAAGCGTATGAAACCTATGGTTGTTCATTTTTTTAACTGATATAAACTGAGGAAGCTAGTCTCACGAATCATAGATTGTTTAACAGTCGTCGCGGGAGGTGGCACTGTTTCTAACTCACCATGGCACGTTTCATTCATCCTTGCAGTTCACAGTGCTGTAACTCGGAGCTGTCACTCTTTGATATGCCTCCAACCCAGGTATCTATTGAGCACAGTGATTTTATTACAATTAACCCTTTAAACACGATTAGTTCACCCAGTGCCCCTATAGAATTCGTGATACCCAGCTCAGGCCAATACTTTTTTGATCCGAGCTGTATGGACATGTACACTAAACTACGCATAGCTCATTCTGATGGAACGGATTGCGATGATAATTATGCTGCATACCCCGAAACAAACTTTCTGCACACCATATTCAGCCAGTGTGACGTATATTTAAATCAGACTAACATCTCAGCAGGCACGGGGTATTACCACCTACGATCGTATTTGGAAAATGTCCTCAACTTTTCAAAAGAAGGGAAGGATACCTTTTTATCTGCCGAGGGGTATTACCACACTAAAGATGAAGATGGAATAAAGGATAAATTTAAAAATTCTAAGAAAAAGATATGTGAATGTTTTGGACGCTTGCACACGGATTTTACATTCCAGAAGTTACTTATGAACGGCGTTGATATGAAATTGAAACTTACCCGCACGAGCCCTGAGATCTGTATAAATCTGGGCGCTGACCAAGAAGAAAGCGCGAAACCTGTTGTGATCCATATCATGGAGGCATATTTGCGTATACGCCGAGTGAAGCTAAGTTCCACGAAACATATAGAAATTGAGAAAGAACTGTTACACACCACAGTGAAATACCCAATTAACAGGGTACAGATCAAACTGTACACGATCCCCACAGGATTGGCATCGAAACAGATAGAAAACATCGCTCTTGGAGTACTGCCTAAAAGGATTTTAAATGGGATGCAAGACCACGCTTCGACGAATGGGGATTATAAAAAGAGTGCCTTGAAGTTTGAAAATTTTGGACTTAAAAATATCACTTTATATATCAATGGCGTCGCATTGGGTGGGACAATGAATATGGACTACTCGTCAGATGCTGTGTTCCCGCTCTGCGCGAGAGCATACAGCAGTTTAGCCCATAACACAGGGGTGTGTGACGAACTCGGAATCGGCCTAACGCAGAAAGAATTTGTGGAACAGTTTAACATTTATTCATTTGACCTTACGCCTGACTTAACCGCGGGGGTAAACACCCATTTAAACGCCCAGCAGACCGGTACGGTGGCAGTACGTTTGGATTTCCTCAAGCCTACAGACGCGCCTATTAGTGTACTAATGTATCTAGAAACACATGCCCTAATAGAGATGGATCGTTTCGTAATATAAGCACAGATTTTTAAAATGGATGCAAATACCCTCAAGAGAGTGGTGAAAAGTGACTGTTTCGCGCGTTCCAAATTTATTGGAGCTTTTGCAAAGAAGGAAATATTGTTGCCACCTAGCACAAGAAGCTGGCACGGTGCCATCGTTAACACCGACATTGTGGGTGGCGCGGGAATTCACTGGTTTGCTATTTATTTTAAAACTAAGGAAAGACTATACTACTTTGATTCACTCGGTCTCTCCCCATGGCACGACTCGAAAATCGTAAATTTTATCCCGCAATTACGTGTGCCTGAGGTAATTTGGGCCCCATATCAACTTCAAAGCCTTTACAGTGAAAACATGTGGGCTATATTGTATCTTCTTTCTCTTGCATATGTCTCGCAGGAAGGGATTTTGAATTTTTAAAATTTATTCGATTTGTGTGACACAAATATGAACGATAAATATGTATGTAGACAGATAAAAAAAAATCCCACATGTTGCAACTCCCTGTAAGCCCTATATTGTGTAAATCTGTATATACATTTGTAACAATAAAGAATTGGGCGCTGCCCCTTTTTTGTACATGTTTAATAAATGAAAATAATATTGTGTTTTATTTATCCTAAAAATACTTATATAATCTCTGCGGTGATAGCGCAATCGGATGAGTTGTTGTGCGACAACACCATGACATCTGATTCGCAGCGTGGTGTGGATACCACTTCGTCCGCCACCCTTTCTCCAAAAGTATTTATAATCTCTTCTAACTCCGTTTCGTTCCTGTAAAATAAAGAGAAAATTATTTTTAAAAACGAGCGCACTTCTTAAAACTGCATTCGTTTCTAAAAATCTACCATACCATATATATATATATATACGGAAATAGTGATGAAAAGTAGTGAAAAAAGTAGATTGCAGCGATATTTAGAATCCAACAAGTTATTTTTATTATATATAATAAAGGTTATTCAATTATTCAACTGAAAATGTTTTGCAATTATGGTTTCTTTATAAGATAACGCTCACATTAGTTCGTCTGCAAATTCGAGACCGCTGGGTGGGTTGCTCGCCGAAGCACTCGCTCTCCTTTCGTCGAAAGTGTTTATAACACGGTCTAGCTCCGTGGCGGACCTGTAATTAAAATAAATGTCGTGAAATTGAGGCAATTAAAAGTGATGGCAACCGTATATATATAGATATATATTGCTCATTAGGTTAATTTACACCGGTTAGTCTATGCAGGATATGTTGGGACAGGTTTATGATAGAGTATATGCATCGCTACAGATATAACAAGACGAGAAACACACAATGACAAAGTTAGTTTAAATTCTATAAAGTTTAAAACTGCCGAGAGAAGCGCAAATATATATGAATAGAGGCCGAACCTCTGGGCAGACAGCAGTTCACTCCGCATTATTATGGTTTTTTATAAATTAAAATAAAGCTAGGTTAGTTAAGACTAAGTTAGGCTATGCTAGGTTAGGGGGAAAACGAGAAACATTACTCACATTTCAGTAAAGGCTTCGTTGATTGGTTCGTTGACAGTATCGCACGCTTCGGCGATGCTCTGAGACGAAAAAAGTTCACCGTTATCTGTGACACTGAAAAGATACACTGCCGCATAACTGCCGTGATCTCCTTCAAAAAACAGCTCGGGAGAGTTATAAAGATTCGCCATTGTTGTGGGAAACAATAGCTGGAAAACTGGATCTATGCGTTGAAGTGCCCCATTTATAAGGGTATATGTTACCACCTACAAGCGGGGTCCATAGTTTCCTATTGGGTCGTTGCGAGAATTTGGGCGGAGTTTAGGACTTGGTCAAACATCCTCAACCAACCCGGAGCACCGCTCCTTTTCATGAGCAGTGAATGGGATTAGTCACGAAGGGTAGGGCGTTATTTATGCTTTTGCATTTTCAAACGTGAACATTCGCATTTACCGCGCGGTGATTGGCAGATAGCCAACAGACCTGGGTGGGGCATCATACCCTTTGTAGGAAATACTCGCTCAAACGGGTATACCGGAATCTCGAAAAAAAATTTAAATCATTCCCTGCCGAGATGTTTTTCTGATTCCATGTTAAACTGTAGGTCTAGTATGGTGTGAAAACCTTAATCTTTGTTAAAATGAGCAATTCGGTGGGTTGATGTGAAAGAGATGGCAATCATTCCCTGCCGAGGTGTATTTCTAACTCCATGTTAAACTGTAGGTCTAGTGTGGTGTGAAAACCTTAATCTTTGTTAAAATGAGCAATTCGGTGGGTTCATGTGAAAGAGATGGCAATCATTCCCTGCCGAGATGTATTTCTGAATCCACATTAAGCTGTAGGTCTAGTGTGGTGTGAAACGCAAACTGGTAGTTCAGCCTTCTATTGGCTGATGAATTACATACATGCGCCATCTGGCACCTCAGCCTTCTATTGGCTGATGAATTAAATACATGGCGTATCTGGCAACCAGCCAACTGGCTGTTTGGGACTCTATAAAAGGCGGTGTATGGCAGAAGACTCATAAGAGCTCGGGCAGCTGCCGAGCAAGGACCTCTGGTCCTTTCTTTTTAATGGCCCTTTGGGTGGTGAGGAAACCCCTTCCCACCCATAGAGGCCTCTTAGGTTAGGTATACCCCTTTGGGGGGTTCAGCTTGGGGGAGAACTCCGCCTCCAAGTTGCATACCCCTCTTCCTCTCTCTCTTTATCTCTCTCTTTCTGGCACTTTGGGGGAATAGCTTGGGGGAGAACTCCGCCTCCAAGTTGCATGCCTCTTGCAACCCAATTTTGGGTTGGCAACAAAGCCTGTACTCTCTCTCTCTCTCTTTCTGGCCCTTTGGGGGGAATAGCTTTGGGGAGAACTCCGCCTCCAAGTTGCATGCCTCTTGCACCCCCAGTTTTGGGGTTGGCAACAAAGGCCTGTAGTCTCTTCTCTCTTTCTGCCCCTTTGGGGGGAATAGCTTGGGGAGAACTCCGCCTCCAAGTTGCATGCCCCTCCTTTCTTTTTCTTTTTTTTTCTTTTTTTCCCAACAAAAGGGGGGGGCACTCTTGCAACAAAGGGGGTGGGGGTCGGCACTCTTGCAACAAAGGGTGGGGGTTTGGCACTCTTGCAACATTACGTAATATTATGCAATTGCATTGCACTCTGCCTTTTTGACACCATACTACTTCCGTTGTACAGTACAACTGCGGAAAAAGGTTCGTCAGAAACAAATAGCATTTAAAGCCAAAAGTTTACGAATTAGTAACTTTTGCACCTTTTGTTTTAGTAAAAAGAGTGTACATTTTTCAAATAAAACTTAAATGAAAAGTGAGTTTTCGCTTATTTGATATTATATATATAAATATTTATTTATTTCTCGGCAGGTTTCCAGTTTATGTATATATAGCCCACCTAATAATAACAATATCAATAGCCTTTAATTCACTTAATAACATGTTATGCTTGTTCCATAAATCCAATGCAATAGTTGTGGGTGACTTCAACATCAATTTGCAATCTGAAGCAATCTCTCATAATTTTTTAAACTTAATGAATTCTTTCTATCTTAGTCACACTCTTACCAAACCCGTTCGAATCTGCATCTATGATAATCAAATAACAGAATTTACGATTGATAATATATTTGTAAATAGCAATGCCTCGTAAATTCTGGAATTATAACCTCAAACATCAATGATCATTTTCCAACTTAAGCTATATACAACATGGTTCAGGTTAAAAGAACTAAATGACTACAGAATATTCTCAGAGATTAGCAAAAGAAAATTTATTGGGGCTGCAGAAAATATTCGATTTGACTGTGACGAACCTATGAATGACTCAGATCATATGTTTCAGTTCTTCTATGACACCTTATTCCATATTTTTAATATTTGCTTTCCTTTAAGGAGGAAAACAGTTTCGCCCAAAAGTGTCGCAAATCCATGGATCACTCCAGGAATTATCACTTCAATAAAGAGCAGAGATAAATGATTCAAATTGCAATTACAAAGCAAAATTCCTAAAGTACAATATACTCACTACAGAAACAAATTAACTAAAATAATGATAATTGTAAAATATAACTATTATAACAATTAATTTTCCAAACATAAAGGAGACATGAAAAAGACTTGGACAAAGAGTGCCGGCTCCAACCTTTTGGGGGCCCTACGAGCAAATATATTTTGGGGCCCCTAATATATATATATATATATATATATATATAATATATATATATTACAGGGCGTCCCCAAAAAAATGTATACACACTTTAACAGCTGATAGCTCAATTGATGTTTCTTTCTTTCCAGGTTAAACCTATTAGAATTAATAATGGCAGTCAGACTAAGCTTTGAACAAAGGAAATTCATTCTAAAATGCTACTGGAAGTGTGAAACGCAGTTGAAGTGCAAAGACAGTTTAGGAGGGAGTTTCAAACAGATCCACCAACGCGACTTACCATCACTCGAATTAGAGATAAGTTTGAAGCCGATGGAACTGTTCAGAATGTCCACAAGAAGCGTTCCGGAAGACCACGGACATCGACAAGCCCCACAAAGCAAGAAAGAGTACTGGAAACGTATCACCAAAGTCCAAGAAAATCTGTGCGGCAAGCGAGTCGTGAGGTAGGAATTTCAGAATCGTCTGTCCAACGCATTTTGAAGCGCTGTCAATGGAAAAGTTACATTCCAAGATTAGTCCATGCTATTAATGAAGATGATGATCCGGACCGAAGAGTGGAGTATTGCGAGTGGTACTTGGCACGATGTGGATGTGGATTGGACGAAGGGGTTTCGTAGAATACCCTCCGCGTTCACCAGACCTCACACCACTAGACTTTTTTTATGGGGATACTTAAAAGACAAAGTCTACGCTATAAAACCTGCAACAGTCGCTGAATTGAGAGCAGCCATTGAACGAGAATGCACACAAATACCAAACGAAATGTTTCGTGATGTTTGCGATTCCATTGCTTCGCGTTATCAGCAGTGCCTGGACCAGAACGGACGTCGGTTTGAAAACAGGCATTGACAAAACAATTAAATAATGTCTGTAGATTCTACTGTATTACATTTTGAAAATGAAATGTATTTTAATAAACACTGCCTTTATAATTATTTAAAGTGTGTATACATTTTTTGGGACGCCCTGTATATATATATATATATATATATATATATATATATATATATAATATATATATATATATATATATATATATATACATATATATATATAAATAATATATATATATATATATATTATAAATAAATATATATATATATATATATATATATATATAATATATATATATATATATATATATATATATATATAAATATATATATATATATATATCGCACAATAAAATGGTTTATATACAGTTAAATATACAAAAATCTAATAAGTTTAATTAGATAGATATATATCACATACACTCAGAACCTTTCTCTCCTGGCTTTTTATATTGCAAATTCATCAATAATATCATCACAGGACAGCTTCCGGCCTACGTCTCGATTGATGCTCATGATGGCAAGCCCACTCAGACGTTCTTGTGCCATTGTTGACCTGAGGTACGTTTTAATTAGCTTCAACTTGGAAAAGCTCCTTTCATCTGTAGCTAAGGTCACTGAAAGAGTGACTGCAATTCTGAGAGCAATCCATAAGTTTGGGTAAAACTCTATCAGCTGCTTCTCGTGTATGTAATTCAGCAATTCCAGTGCATTCATCTTCTGAGATGGCAGATCTGATGGCACACATTAGACCAGGGGTTGGGAACCTTTTTTCATTGGAAGGCCGCATTTCATTTAACCAAGACCCTATTAGGCCGCATTTTATTTAACCAAGACCCTATTAGGCCGCATGCTGAGTATTTAACATATACAGTACAACAAAATGTCATATTTTAGTCTACAATCTACGTATTTACTAATTTTAAATCAAACTTGATAATACGTGAGGTTTTTATAATAAATAAAAAATTCAGCAAGTGCATTTTTGGGGGGGGGGGGAATAATTGACAATAGAACTAATATTAAGTGAAAAATGATATTAAGTGAAATGATGTTACGATTAAGTGAAAAAGTGATAAACCATTTAATGACTTTTTTGTGACTGCTTATTGCGGGACAGGAGTCGTACATTTGGTGTCAACATCGTTAACCGTAGTTTTAGTTGGTCCTACAGGTGCATATTCGTCATCTGAGATCTCAAGCGCGTTTTGATTTGAGTCACATACAAAAACGTTGATTCACAACAGTAGGTTGTGCCGAAACAAGACAACATTCGACGAGCATGTTGGCGCAGACGTGGGTATTCAACGGCATTTTTCCATATTTCAACAGGATCCTTCTTAGTATCAAATAGAGACTTAAGGATATTATCTTCTAATAGCTCAATCAACTCCATCTGTAAATCTTCAGGTGTTTTGGAGATATCAATCAGGTGTGGTTGGAAAGCTAGTTTCAGTGTGAAGTCATGTTTCTCAAAATCTTCAAATCTTTCATCGTATTCTTCAATCAGGGAGTCTAGGACAGCTGTGTATTCTTTCACATCGCATTCCCTTAATGATTTGCTTGTATCTTCTTCATCAATTACCTTTCCCAGTTCAGGGAAGTGTCAGCTGAAAGTTTCGATCGGGTAAGGATAGTTTTGAAAAAGCGCAGCTTCCTTCGAAAAGCCTGGATTTTTTGCCACATTTCATATATGGATTTAGTTTTACCTTGCAAAGAAATATTCTGGTCATTTTGCCTTGACATTACGTCACAAAAAAATGCAGCACTTCTGCAGAAATCCTTTTTTGACAATTTACATAGTTCATTGAGTTCCTCAAAAAATCTTGTGATTTGTTTTCGCAAAGACAAAAGTTTTTCAAAGAATTGCCCTTGTGACAACCAGCGCACTTTAGAATGATACGGAAGATCCACACTGAATGTTTCATCATTAAG
Organism: Bathynomus jamesi; assembly: GCA_023014485.1. Classification (NCBI taxonomy): domain Eukaryota; kingdom Metazoa; phylum Arthropoda; class Malacostraca; order Isopoda; family Cirolanidae; genus Bathynomus; species Bathynomus jamesi. The sequence goes on from JAJOZX010005328.1 coordinate 105,658, forward strand.
CATAAACATATTGCGAAACTGGCGATGTCGTGATGCATTTGCTCTAATGTAGTTCACAATACGTATAACATTACTTAATGTGTCACTTAAAACAGTAGATTTGGCACAGAGATTCTGTTGATGCAAAATACAGTGAAAGGAAATCAAGCTATCTGGATTTGGCAGTTCTTTTTGTAGTAGCGCAACAAATCCTGCACATTTTCCTTTCATGGAAGGTGCACTATCTGTGCATACACTTAATAAATTACATAAATTCAGTTTCGCTTCACGGCATTTTTCTTTGAAGAGAGACAAGACGTCAATTCCACGTGTCTTCCCCGTAAGGGTACCCAAAGCCAGTAACTCCTCGTAGTATTGAAAATCTGCAGTTATAACACGAATAAAAATGACACTTGCGCTGAGTCAATAATATCAGTGAACTCATCCAAAGCAATCGAATAATAAGTATTTTCGCTTTGGCATATTGTATGAAGCTGTTCAGTCATATTATTGAGGGCTAATTCATGTTGCCGATCAGTTATGGTCCTTCTTGAAAGAGGTAGTTGTTTGTATTTGTTAACCTTGTCTGAATCTAAAGAGGCTACAACTTCAACAATGCATTCTTTTATGATTTCCACATCGCTATATGGCTTACCTCTTTTTCCAAGTATGCTACTTTATAAGTTGCTTCAGTGATTTCAGTCCCTAGGCCTGACATCGTTTTAAATACTTGCTGTTGTTGCTGCTTTTGAAGTTTCATCTTCGTAAGTGCAGACTTTCGGGGTTCTCCTTCCAATATAGCATACTTATGGTTCTTATGAGTTGCATAATGCTGATATGCATTGTGTTGCTTCACTGTTGCAATTATGGCGTTGTAGAGCAAACACATCATTTTATCTTTCCCAGCAACTATGAAATACTGCAATTCCCATTCTTCATGGAATACTCTGTTCTCTTCCTTTAATTTTCTTTTCACAGTTTTTGACATGATTAGGATACCAGAAGATTTTTAAATAAAAATGGTACACGAATTGATCAAAGATTTACAGTTTTAAAGGAAACAAGCGTGCGTGTCACTATCGGAGAATCGTCAGTAACTGTCATCCAGTCAGCCAGTCGAGTTGGTCGTTGATAGGTAAGGGCGTAAGCCGTAAGGCAACGCTGCCAGTTTCAACTGGCAGCGTTGCCATATTTCCTATTGTTCAAGCCATAAAGAAGGCTTGTATGTGTAAAAAGCAGTGAAGCTGAAACCATGATCTAATGAAATAGCCTAAAGCCCTAAAAAGGTATCAGTTGCTGTCCATTATCGTACGGTATGAATTCTGAATGTCAAGTAGGCAGAAGGCCGCAACTAGTACCCCAAAAGGCCGCAGGTTCCCCACCCCTGCATTAGACGTTTGTTTACATTTCAATTTTATGATTTTAACCAAAAAGATTTTATATGGAAATAAAATGAATGGCGCTGGAAGAGTTTAAAAAAATCAAAATTTGGCCCACTTTTTTTATTTCTGTCAATCATTCATTAATTAAGTTTTTATACCTTCTCGCTGGGGGCTCTCCCGCATCGCCGGGCCACACGCGCACACTGAGTGATCTGCGTAAGGGAAGAGCAGGCGCTGTGGACAACCATAAACAGTCTTCCCGGAAAACAACTTAAGAAATATTCAATAGAAAAATTAAATTTTGATAATAGAGAGATTACTGATGATACCGCTATTGCAGACTCTTTAAATATACATTTTAATTCAATAGCTCATAAGCTTCGCTCACAGTTACTAAATAATGATCACTCATCTCGAGAATATATGCCATCCAGCCTGCTAAACTCATTTTCTTTTGTTCCTGCTACCTCAACTGAGGTGCGGAATATTGTTGGTAAATTAAAAAATACAAAAAATAACCTTCATAACATTTCTCTACCTATATTGAAACGTGTTAAGATATCTGTAACTTTGGCTAAAATTATCAATCAAAGTATTTCCAAGCGAATATTCCCATCAATGCTAAAAACCAGTCTTTAATGATGGTGATCCTACACTAGCAACAAATTACAGGCCGGAGTGTTCATTATCAATGTTCAGCAAAGTTTTTGAAACATTGTAAAAAGTAGAATGCAGCGATATTTATAACCCTTCAATTTATTATCTCCAAATCAATATGGCTTCCATAATAGTAAAACAGCGAAAATGGCTATTTTAAATCTTATGGAAATTGCAAATACCGCTAAAGAGAACAAAGAAATAATGATATCAATATTGATGGATTTAAGTAAGGTGTTTGATGGAATAGATCATAATATTCTACTCAATAAATTACATTGTTACGGCTTTGGAGGAGCAATCAGTAATTGGTTTAAAAGTTATTTGTCTAATAGATATCATTTTGTATCAGTAAATAAGGATTGTTCAACTAAAACGCTTGTCAAACATGATGTGTCACAGGGCTCAGTTCTGGGTCCACTGTTATTTTTATTGTATATAAATGACCTTCCACGCCCATCTGATATACTGAACTTCATAATGTTTAAAGATGATACAGCTGTGTCTTTTTCTTGCAAAGATGTTAATTCAGCTAAGAATATATTTAATTCAGAATTCATCAGTGTAATAAAATGGTTGACCACCAATAAACTCTTCCTGAATACCAGTAAAACAAATTTCATGACTTTACTCACAAAAGAAATGTATATCTTGATGAATTTAATGTTAATGAAATCGCTATAAAGGAGTGTACTGTAACAATTTCGTGGTGTAATGCTAGATGAGAATTTGTAATGGACTGATCATGTAAATTATATCGTGACAAAAATTTCAAGGAGCGTTGCTATAATGTTTAAACTTAGAAATGTAGTCCCTAAACGGGTTTCATTCACTCTTTATCATACTCTTTTTCTTCTTTATATAACGTACTGCACCCTTGTTTGGGGAAACTCCGCTGACAACGCATTAAACGGTATTTATCTTTGTCATCCAAAAAGAGCAATAAGAATATTTATCTGATGACGATTTTCTTGATCACTCCAGTGCATTATTTAAAGAGCTAAACCTAATAAAGCTTAATGATGGAATCAAACTAGCACTTTTTATCTTTATTTACAATGGGTAAATAGATATTTTGTAATTCATCAAGAAATCCACTCGTATCAGACAAGAAATAGATCAATGCTTGTTATACCTCAATTGTCTTCATCTCAAAAACCACCCATTTTCATTGGATTGAAACTATGGTATGAATTAAATGCCGATATAAAAAATATTGTGAATGTAAGTTTGTTTATGTTACAACGGACTTTTACCCGAATGTCAGTTACAAACAAATAGCCAATAAAAAAATGAATGAAATAAATTTTAGAAACTATGAAATTATTGAAAATTATTTTTATTAGTTACTCCTTAATTGAGAGCTTCACGGAACGGAGGTTTTTAAAGAAAATTCGTTATAGAAAAAGTAGGAGTAACAATTAAATTCAAATTTGGATTTCGGTGCTGCTAAAATATAAAAATAGATTGTATATGTATATATACGGTTATAAGGATATCTACAGATCTACAGAAGCTAAGGCTAACAAAGACCCTAAGATCCACTCTAAAGTTAGCCGATAAAGAGGAAAGAGTAGAGGGTTAAGAAGAAAATAAGGGGTTAAGTAAGTGGCAACACCTATCACTCATGGGTTAACATTCATTCAGAAAAAAGAGAAAAAAGACTCACCATCATCATCCGCCGGCCACTGCCGACAAGTCAGAAGAATAGTCGGAGAGAATAGGAAAGGGGTGAAAGATGAAAAGAAGTAAAATAAGAACACTTACAAACCATGTAAATACAGTCTTAACTCACAGTCATACCATGCAAACTACAGACATGCAAGCAAAGAGAGTTACAGGAATGCAAGTAAGGAGAGGATAAGAAAAAAAAAAGAAAAAGTAGGTAAAGTTAAACAAAAAGTGGGTTAGTTTACCTTACGAGCTACATCTACATTCGTGTTAGTCTAATTTTTTTTTTATTATTATTATTATTTTGCTGACATATCACACGCTGGCATGTCACAAGCTGGCATTGTCGTCAACCGACTCATCCTCGACCACCACCACCAGAGCTCCTGTTGCTAATTGTTTTTTTTATTTTAAACAACGTTAATATTTTCAAAGTGCCTATCTAGACGGTTCTTAAACACATTAACGCTGGTAGAGTTCACGACGGGCGCGGGAAGATTATTCCATTTATCAATTACTTTAAACGTAAAGAAGTTTTTAGCGATATTAGTAATGAAACGTCTGCCACGCAAATTAAATCCGTTATTACGAGTATTGCTATTATCGAAAGTGAACAATTTGTCAAAATTTACGTTATCGGTGTTATTAACGATTTTGAAAACTTCAATAAGCTCCCCCCTTAATCTCCTAGTTTCGAGTGAATGCAAGTCTAACTCTTTAATCCTATTTCATAAGGGTTATTGCGCACTGACGGAATTAGTTTCGTGGCACGACACTGAACCCTTTCTAACCTATCAATATCCTCACGCAAATACGGGCACCAAAACTGAACGGCATATTCTAAATGAGGCCTGACTAAGGACCTGTAAAGGGGCAATATAATATCCTTCGATTAAATTCGAAATTACGCGCCATGAGCCTAACATCCTATTACCTTTTGCGCAAGACTCCAGGCACTGGTTCCTAACTTTTAAATCCTTAGATACGCGTACGCCTCAATCTACTTCCTCGTCAACACTCGCTAACTCTCTATCATCCATCGTGTACGTGTAATTGTTGTTACTAGAACCTACATGCAAAACTTTACATTTGTCTAAGTTAAATTGCATCTGCCACCTATTCGTCCAATCCATAATCCTATTTACATCGTCTTGGAGCCTATTTCTATCGTCCTCGTTAAAACCTTACCGCCTATTTTAGTATCGTCCGCGAATTTTGACACGTTACTAGTCAATCCTACATCTGTGTCGTTAATGTAAATTACGAATAGCAATGGGCCTAACACTGAACCCTGTGGGACACCCCGCTACCTACATCCATCCAACCACCCAGATTCACTACCATTAACAACGACCCTCTGTTTCCTAGCACGAAGCCATTCCTCTAACCAGTTAGCTACCTGACCGCGTATACCGTGCGCTTTAACCTTCAAAATTAATCTTCTATGCGGAAATGTATCGAACCCTTTTTAAAATCTAAATAAATAACGCCAGCCGCTCTATACCTATCGTATTCGCGCACTATTTCGTTATAAAATTCTAACAAATTAGTTAAACAAGATCTTTGGCGTCGAAACTCATGCTGACTACTATTAATCAAATCTACTTTCTAAGTGATCGATGATACGATCCCTAACTACGGATTCCAAAAGTTTACCGACAATTGACGTTAAGCTAAATGGGCATATAATTACTATGTACCGGCGGTCGCCTTTTTTAAAAATGGGCGTGACGTTACCTAATTTGAAGTCTTCACGAATAATCCCGGTTTCGGTGACTGATTAAAAATCTTCGTTAAGGGGCCATACGATAACGTCTTTCAAATCTTTCAAATGTCTGGGATAAAAGCGTCATGGCCAGGAGCCTTGCTAACTTTTAGCCTATCGATATAATGCGCAATCTCACTCTCGTAAACAGTTATTTCATCCAAAATAGTCTCGCTACTAAATGGAACGATATCGTTCACGTCGGGGACATTATTTACGTCTTCTACGGTAAAAACTTCGCAAAAAAGTTATTGAAAATACCCGCCATCCCCTGAGCGTCGGAAGCCAAAGCGCCGTTACATCCACTAGATGGCGTATGTATCTTTTATCGGCTTACGATTATTGACGTATTCAAAAAAACTTTTTTGGTTATGTTTACTATCCGCAGCTATAAGTATCTCTAAATTACGCTTTCGCATTCCTAACTGATCTTTTAACCTGACGTCTAAGCTCGATATATCTATTAAAGTTAGCTGCGTGCCATTGCACTTATTAAGTTTTATAAGTTCTGTTACGCTCGTTTATGAACTCGCCTATTTCCCTAGTCCACCACTTGGGCCTACCATGATTTCTAGCGCGCTTGGGCCTACGAGGAATAAACTCCCTTTCAATATTCATAAAACTTTCTTTAAACGCCTCCCAATGCAAATTTGTGTCATTACCCATAAATAAGTTCGCGTTCGGAACTTTCGCCGTAGGACTTTTCGCCATCGGACTTTTCGCCGCCGGACTTTTCGCCGCAAGGAATTTTCGCCGCAAGGAATTTTCGCCACCGCAGAAGAATTTTAAAAAATAAAAAATAAGTTGACGATTGGTTAGGTTAAGTCGTAATATTTTCGTTAGTTTTAACGTTTTATTTGATGGATTCATTTAAAAAATGTCTCCTAAAGATCCTAGCGTAGTTTACGTTCTATTATGTACTTTTGCAACATATTCATATTCTTTTGCCTCCATTTTCTAATATTTCTTGATGAAGTTGCAATTGATGGCATTAGATAACAACCTGCATCATCTAGGCTTGCAGAAGCATCGGCAATTAGTGATCTTGCAGATAATTGGGAGTTAGTAGCAGTCGTTTTCATACTTGCTATTGTGGCGTACACTTTAGGCTTTGATGGGTTTGCAGAATGACTATGCTCACCAAATGTTTTGCAAATTACTATTTTAGCGTCACTTTCTAAAATTGTATGTACTCTTGCCTTGCAGTTTTTTATTTCACACTTCCAATACGATTTTATAAAACTTTGACAGTATCTGTTATTGCATGTGCAGTATCACTTTAAACCATCAAAAATGGTTTTTAAAAACCTAAGGGTTCAAAACCTTTGAAGTACATGAAATCACTTATTTAAGAGAATAAATAAATTAAAATTTCCAAGTCATCCAAACCCGACGTATTAGAGAGTTCAGAAAATTTGGTAGGCTTATATTTATATATCTATACAAATTATACATTTTGCGGCGAAAATTCTTTGCGGCGAAAATTCCTTGCGGCGAAAATTCCTACGGCGAAAAGTCCGGCGGCGAAAAGTCCGGCGGCGAAAAGTCCGGCGGTGAAAATACCTAGATTGAAATAAGTTATCCCAGTCCACTACTCTCATCCTATCCGCAAAACTATCAAAATTAGCCCTACGAAAATCAGGGACTTCTATTACGTTACTATCCTTAGTGTTTTCTATCGATAACTTAAACCTAAGAATTTGATGATCACTACATCCTAAACTCTCGCCTACTTCTAAACTATCGACTATATTTTCGCCGTTCGCCATCACCAAATCTAAAATATTGTCACCGCGCGTTGGTTCAGTTACTATCTGTCGTAAAAAATTATCCTCCATGAACTCAATCAATCTCAAACCCTCCTCATTACCAGTAAAAGTCTTGTAGTTAACATTAGGGCAGTTAAAGTCTCCGACAATTATACTATTCCGATTGTCAATAAAGTTACCAAGAAATGAGTAAAATCTAGTATCGGTGTCGAAGGGTTGAACGGGAGGTCTACAAACAATAACAAAATTAAAACTAATACTACGCGCCCTAACTTCAACGCATATCGCAATTGCTGCCGGAAAATCTATCTTAACCTCGATAGCCCTAAAGGAATTACGAATGTACAGCAAAACGCCGCCACCAAACCTATGTAACCTATCATTAGTAAGGAGTTTAAAACCCGGTATATCAAGTTCCCCCAACAAGTCCCGAGTCACGGTATTTAACCACGTTTTAGTGATAGCAACTATATCGTAGTTGCCGGAATAAATTATCGCCTTAAATTTGTTTAATTTATTTCTAATACTACGCGCGTTACAATAAAAGACGTTTAAGTTATTTTTTACTACGGGCCGGCGTTTTAAACTATTTTTCACGTTGCCGGCCCTTGGGCCCTTGGCCTGCCTCTGTCTGGAACAGACAAATCTTCTATTCAGTATTGCGAGAGAGAGAGAGAGAGAGGAGAGAGAGAGAGAGAGAGAGAGAGAGAGAGAGAGAGAGAATTAATTAAAGAGAAATTAATTAAACCTGGCGAATGAGTAGAAAGAGGAGAAAATTAATGAAAAAAATAATGTGGTATCATTAAAGATCCATCTATATATGTAGGCATTCAACTTAACAGTTCAAACGTCTTAAGGAGGTATAAATGTAACGTCTTGTAGTCAATGAATGCGCGTTTCAATCTGTCATTTGGTCTTTTATAATTTTTTTCAGAACTGGTTAAAATCATTTGTCACTCACTTTAAAAGTAAATGGGGAAACTAACAACTCTTGAACAGATAAGAAGACAATGATACAGTTTACTTGCCCTCCCAGCTCTTAATAGCCAATACTGACAAATATTATTAATTTTTGTGCATCAGAGTTGAGATGCTTATGTAACTATGGTTCTGGCAAGATGTTTTTCGCTTATTATTAATTAGGCAAAACCGTGTACAATAAATGGGTAGTCTCTGGTCTGACTATTGAAGATCACTTCTTTATTTTCTATTGAAACGTTGAGAGATTTCTAGTCTATTTTCATTTTTTGTTCGTCTTCGATCCTAATCGTCTCTTGTAAATAAGAATTTGACTACCTTTATTTCACTCAGCCGCATTTCATCTGTTTAAACCAAATTCATTTTGAAATGCCTAATATGAATTTTATTTTATTTACACTTAAATAAATGTTACAGTAAACTGCGTTGACAGGTAAATATAATTAACACTACATATCTTTTAATAGTGTTCGCCAACTCTCACAGAAGTTAAGGTTTTGTAAGTTGATATGTGGACAGGCAAGACAAATTATCTATCAAAATGTTTGTGGAGGAGAGAGAATGGGGATCGGGAGTGTGGGGTGGGGGAAGTTAATCATTTAAGATATGGAAAATTCTGAACTCAAACCCCCCAAAAGTGGAAGAAAAGGTTTTCAGCTGGGGTTGATGGTGGAGAGAGCGACGTGGGGGAAAGGGGACACTATATGTATATATTTTTCAGCGTTCTTTATGAAGCCATACGAGAAATCAATAGTTTCTCAAGGAATAAAGAACCTTCCTAAAGTTAGGTCTTTCTTTGTGAACAGACGTGTTTATCGATTGTCCAGTGTTACCAATTGAATAAGTGGTTTTCTTTGAAGTGTCTTTAAAAAAAATAGTGTTTGGTGCATTCTTAACTAAATTACTTCGTGATACTAATCATTCATTAACGAATATATTTCATTTATTGACTTTATTCATGCCTATATTATTTGATTAAAACAAGGCTAGTGCACGTGGCAGGCCTTGTATGTTTTCCGAATCTATTACTAAACGAGGTTTCATAAGGTTGAATTTCCCTTGTTTGCCTTTTTTGTTTTTCAAATCTATTAGGAACGAAGTTTCATAAGGTTCATTTTCCCATCTTACGGGGATCAATTAGAGTGTGCTCACCCACTGTTGGAAAAAGGAAAAACGGAAAGAAAAAAGTCGGTCGAATAGCGGAGAGATAAGTTTTATTAATACGTTTTCTTTTACAGTTGAAGATATACGAGAATAAGGTGTGTGTGTGTGTGTGTGTGTGTGTGCGCGCGCGTGGTGTGTGTGTGTGTGTGTGTGTGTATATCTCAAGTTCCTACGATTGGTACTTCGTGATACTAATCATTCATTAACGAATATATTTCATTTATTGACTTTATTCATTACTATATTATTTGATTAAAACAAGGCTAGTGCACGCACGTGGCAGGCCTTGTATGTTTTCCGAATCTATTACTAAACGAGGTTTCATAAGGTTGAATTTCCCTTGTTTACCTTTTTTGTTTTTCAAATCTATTAGAAACGAAGTTTCATAAGGTTCATTTTCCCATCTTACGGGGATCAAGTAGAGTATGGTCACTAAGGTGGAGTGAAAATATCATTTTTGGATTTTTAATTTACTTGAGTGTGGAAAAGTTGCCAAAGGGCTTTAGAAACAAGCATGTGAAATTATAATACAATTGAAGCATTGCTTGATTGACCACCAGCGATTTTAATATATGGCATATTTCATGTTTTAACGATCGCTTTGCCCATCAGGAGTCATCCAAGATGCTGGTCTTTCATCCATGTTTATGCAAATAATTAACAGCTTAGTTTGCTGTAGACTGTTATTGCATACTTGAGGTTGACATTTAAGATTACAACATGTGTGGAATGTAAATTAATGGCAATTACAGAGGGTGGCCAAATTATTAGAGCTGATGTGAGTAAGTGAGATAAGAAAGAGTTTAGTTAACCATACATTGATTTAATGCTAGTTTCAGTGATGGTAGTGATTTGGTGCGATAACATATGCAGTCCGTGAGTGAGAGGGGATGGGAGATTGGGAGTGGGGGGAGAGTGAGTAATATGCAAAGCGCGGCTGCTCCGCCAAGCTCAGTGCACATGTGGCAGTGAGAATTGAAGGTTATTTGTGCTGTTATCATCATTTTTTCGTGAAACTTGATATTAAAAGTAAGTTAATTACATATTGATATCTGTTTATAGGTGTTTGACAAGTGAGTGTGACAGTATTAATTTGATATTTCTTTTTCTTGCAGAAATTCTTTAATAGTCTTACATTGCTTACAATTTATAATAATTGTTGTTTTTTTTCAGAATGGAAATTATTACGAGGGAGAAGGCGGCATGTGTGATTTTTGGCGCGCCACGCGAGATACCCACAAATGTTCTTCCCATCTGCGCTGATGTTATGAAGGCTTACATCCATACAAGACAACAGCTGACAACGAAGAATAACAAATATCCACCGTTCGCCGAAGTATCAAAAAACGTTTGCGTTGATGTTGAACTTGTTTGGGAGAAAGCGTCTCTTCCGACCGTGACGCACGGACGAGTGATTGAAACGCTCAGACCGTACAACGAGAAATACAAGAAAATCTTGAAACCACACAAGGCTCGGAAGGACAACGACAACTACAAGCAACAACTTGAACAGTTCAGAGAAGACGCAGATAAACTCTTCGACATTAGCAAATGCAAATGTGTAGATTTCGTCATGAGCTGTAAGTGCGAAAGAGCGGACAAAGTACCACTCAAAGAAAGAAAGTTTCTAGAGGACCAGAGAGGAGCCAGAAAGATGATTATAGGAGGCATCGATTTGGTGGAAACAACAAAGCTACAGAAGAAAATATCCAGGAAAGTCTGTGAATCGAGAAGACACAGCATTCACCAAGAACAATCGAAGCAGCAATGCAATTCTGGAAGCTACAACGAGGAAGACAAGGACGACGACACCGACAACAGCGACGAAGAATACACCCTATCTAAGTCACACTGTAAACCTGATCTATCGACACTGGAGAGTAAGCGTAAAAAATGTCGATGACTGTACGATTACCATGTTTGGCTAAAGCGTGCGATAGAACGGGCTTCTCAGATCGAGCAGCAGCCGTTATTGCCTCATCCATGCTACAAGACATTGGAATTGTGTCTACAAATGACACCTCCAAAGTCATTGATCGTAGTAAAATTCGCCGAGAAAGAAGTAGAACTCGTCAAGAACTGACAAAACTAGACAGCAGTATGACAGACTTGCCTGGATTGTACTTCGACGGTCGAAAGGATAGAACGATGAAAAATGTACGAGACGCCGCAGGACATGGCCACCGGGACAGAGATACAGAAGAGCACGTCAGCATTATTTGTGAACCAGGTTCATCGTACTTTGGCCACGTGACGCCGTCAAGTGGATCAAGCAAGGCGATTTCCAAAGTAATCTTTGAATGCTTGGCTGCGCGAAGTGTGGATCTCGACAGTGTGAAAGTCGTCGGATGCGACGGAACCGCTGTCAACACTGGACATAATGGCGGAGTTATTCGGCAGCTTGAGGAATTACTACAAAAACCGCTGCAATGGCTCGTGTGCTTATTACATGCTAACGAGCTCCCCCTGCGACACCTGTTTCAGCATTTAGATGGAGCAACTACAGGACCTAAGTGCTTCTCAGGACCGATAGGGAAATCTCTCACAGCATGCACGGAACTCCATATAACATCGTATGAACCTATATCTCCATTACAGCCACTGCCGCATGTTGACGTGAAGGACCTGAGCACTGACCAGCAGTACCTGTGGCAGATGTGTCAAGCTGTCAGTGAAGGACACTGTCCCTGTGATCTAGCATTGCGAAAACCGGGACCATTGAACCACTCGCGATGGTTGACAACTGCCAACAGAATCCTCCGCCTCTATGTTGGCCTCGATGCACCATCCAACAACATCAAAACTCTTGTCACATTCATCATCCGGGTCTACGCCCCAACATGGTTCGCCATCAAGACGCAGCCATCATGCAAAGATGGAGCCAAACATCTGCACGGGATGATGGTGAGAACACGGTACCTCAGCTCCTCTCTAAAGAAAGTCGTCGACCCGGTGATTCGGCGAAACGGCTTCTGCGGACACCCCGGGAACGTGCTATTAGCCATGATCACAGATGAGCGACCACATATAAGGGAACTCGGACTCAGAAGAATCATGAAGGCAAGATCACATGTGTCTGCAAACAAAATCCGCAGGTTTCGAGTGCCACCGCTCAACCTCGACACGACCGAATACCAGGACATGTTCGATTGGCAGACTTTGACCGTGACGGAGCCTCCTGTTACGATGGATATGACGGACAACGAATTGAACGACATGATCTCTGCTCAAATTTCACCAAGTGTCCTCTTCCCTCGCTTCCCTTGTCACACACAGGCGGTGGAAAGATGCGTGAACCTAGTTACCGAAGCTTCAGCCTCTGTGTGTGGCGAGACGTCCCGCCATGGATTTATTCGGGCTCGCGTCGCTTCTCGGTAGCTTATGCCGAAACTTGAGTCTAAACGTGACTATCAATTCTGAATTAACCATGCATGCATAACTCAGACTCTATCGTTAGCATAATAGTGTGCCAAAATAACTAAAAATATATAGTCTGATGTTTACTCGTATTTTAGGTATTTTTGTGTAAAATCGTATATTATTGTAAACTTATAACGTCTGGTGGTCGATCAAAAGATTGTCTGATTTTAATAAACGTTTTTGCATATTGTTCTATTAGTCCATTGGCAACTTTTAAAACCTCAAGTAAGTTAAAATTCACAAAAAAATTTTTTGGGCCATTTTCACTCCACCCTAATGGTCACCCACTGTTGGAAAAAGGAAAAACGGAAAGAAAAAAGTCGGTCGAATAGCGGAGAAATAAGTTTTATTAATACGTTTTCTTTTACAGTTGAAGATATACGAGAATAAGGTGTGTGTGTGTGTGTGTGTGTGCGCGCGTGTGTGTGTGTGTGCGCGCGTGTGTGTGTGTGTGTATATATCTCAAGTTCCTACGGTTGGTATCGCCTCCGGCAAACGACTACCCCTATTTGTAATGTAGGTCAGGTCGAATATTCGCTTTTGACCATTGTGTGTGTGTGTGTGTGGGTGTGTGTGGGTGTTTTTCAGATGGTATGGATTTCTTCACTAAATTTTTCATTTTAATCGTGTTGCAAATGGTACCCATTTAAAGTGTGTATTTCTTATATTATTTTTGTTTGTATATTTATTTTCTATGTCAATGTGTATGTGTGTGTGTGTGTGTGTGTGTGTGTGTGTGTGTGTGTGTGTTTCAGATGGTATGGATTCCTTCACTAAAATTTTTCATTAAAATATATATATATATATATATATATATATATATATATATATATATATATATATATATAGCGTTTAAAGTGTGTATTTCTTATATTATAATTTTTGCTTGTATATTTATTTTCTATGTCAATTGTTTTTTCATTCAATGTCTTTGAAAAAACTATATAGGGCTATGGGTTGATTGCATGATATCCTCATACGTTGGAAATTTCCAGCAGACTTCAGTGGAGAGTTAACGACAAAAGCCCTATGTTTTTTCGTTAGAGAGTTATGTATGTGTAGGTCTTCAAAGGACCTCTTTATATTTAAGTGTTTTCGGGATTTGAACTACCTAATGGCAAAGAAAGAAATTGCCTTACCTTATTATTTCATCGGGCCTCGCTTTATATTTAAGTGTTTTCGGGATTTGAACTACCGAATGGCAAAGAAAGAAATTGCCTTACCTTATTATTTCATCGGGCCTCGCTTCTGCTTCGAAGTAGGGCCGTGGTACGATGGAGCTACGCAATGAGTTCACTCGATGTAACTAATATAGGCAGTCACTATTTAAACCACTGAAGGAATAGGCCTATCCTTTTTATAGTTATTAGGTTTTATCAGGAATTCACTCAGAACTTGTTGGAAAATAAAGGACAACTTCCTTGCTTAAAGCCTCGCTGTAACATAAGCAGCTCCGAGCCAGTCCTATATATAATCTTCGTATTTTAGTATAAATTGCTGATTTGGCAAAGGTTGTTGACCCTTGCCTCGATGTAATTTTCATGAGTCAGCAGTGAAAAAGTTTGCACGAGATCAGAAATTTGGTTTCTGTTGTTATGCAGGCCCGATGCCTACATATGGGTTCAATGTATGTATGGCAATCATTTCATTCCCAATAGGCTATGTCGCCAATCCCGAGGCAATTTTGTATAGATTTTTAATTCCATTAATTAATAATTTATATTTAATTATGAAATAAAGGTACCACATATGATACCATGTTGTAAGCGCGTATAGTTTTTCCATAATGTCTGACTTCGCAAAATCAGAGAATGAATTTTGCCAAAGAAAGTAGACAGTCAGAATTGTACGTACTCCACCTTTGACCTACAGTTTAACATGGAATCCGAACCACTCACGTTTTTTTTTTAACAAATTTAGTTGGTATTTATATATATATATATATATATATATACATATATATATATATACATACTAGCTGAGTTACCATGAGTTGCACGGGTGAAAATTTAGATTTGAAATGTATAGATCAGTATTTTTTTCAGCAAATTATTCAGTAAGTAGACAAAAGCTGTGATGCGAGAAATAAAAAAACATTTAATCAAACAAAGCTTTATTTGAAATTAGAATTTACAATACTTCTTTATATACAACATTGCATGTTTTTCCAAAAGGAGAGTATACATAAAGATTGTTAGCTGTTCCTACTCTAGAGCATCCTACATACAGTTGACCATGAGAGAAGCAGTCTTCTTGTAATTGTAGCCCAACAACTTTCACTGTTTGTCCCTGTGATTTGTTGATCGACATGGCAAAACTTAATCTTACTGGAAATTGTAAGCGCCTAAACTGAAACTGCATCTCTGATGTTATTAGAGGTATCCTAGGAATAAAAGTATCTTCACCCTTGCCACAACCAGTTTGAATTTGTGCTTCAATGACATGAGGCTGTAATGCCTTTATTATTAATCTGGTACCATTGCACAGCTTAGGCTGATCTAAATTTCGTAGAATCATTATAGGAGCTCCAACTTTAAGTTGTAGTTGGTGAGGAGGCAATCCTGGAAATTCCAAAGAATTTAGAAACTCCGTTGGATAGTTGACAACTTCATTTTGATCGATAACTGTATCAATTGATTTGTAAATATAAGGATCCCCTGGAATATTTTGGAGTAGTTGTTGGTTGATAGAATTAACTGTCACATTTTTCGGTGCCAATATTGCTCTTTCACACAGCCAAGTAAAGTCTTTGTAGTGATAACTAAAGTTAGTAAATACTTTTTCTGTTAATTCGTTAACACTTTGGACCACTGCGCTGATTGTAGATATAATGACTTTGTTGTCAGAGTCCACAGGAACTTTTCCTTCGCCAAGCTGTAGCAAGTTCTGAGCAAATAGACCTGAATTGTGATCACCATAAATTCTTGCTCGCATGTTAGTTGTAAGCTTCAAGGTTTTAACATTGTGCCACAAACAGGAAGATTTAAGGCATGCTCGAATTTCATCAGCCTTTGTTCCCTTAGGTATAACTGGCAGAGTCTGGCGAAAATCTCCTGATAAGACAACAGTTACACCGCCCATCAATGTCTTGTGGTTTCTCACATCTTGTAGAGTTTTGTTCAAGGCCTCCAATGCTTTTTTATGGGCCATTGTACATTCATCCCAGATTATAAGTTCACATCTTTTAAAAACCTCTCCCATGCCAGAATTTTTAGTAATTTTACAAACAGCTTCATCATTAGTAGCTAAATCCAAAGGAAGTTTGAATGCAGAATGAGCTGTGCGACCTCCAGGCAACAGTGTAGCAGCTATACCAGAAGATGCTACTGCTACAGCAATTTTATTTTGCTTGCGAACTTTGGCCAGTAATACATTTGTGACAAATGTTTTTCCAGTACCACCAGGAGCATCCAAAAAGTAGATGCCTCCATTCTGCTGAGAGATACTATTCATTATAGTTGAATAAGCAGTTCTCTGATCAGGCAACAACTTGGGCTCATTTTCATTTACATATTCAGTTAAGTAGTTGATATCATATGATGTTTCTCTTATAAGCTCTGTAGCTAAATTGTTGACTTCTGTTCTATTGGTTTGTGGGAGGCCAAATGAAGGTAGTTGTGGTCCATCCATTGATGTTATTTTATCTTCTATGTCAATTAAAGCTCTGTTGTAGATTTCATCTGTGTAAACTACGTCAATATGCGGGTTGGCAAGTTGTGCTTGGTGCTTATAATCTTGTGCCAAATCATCTTTGTATTTGTTCCATAATTCTAAAGGGTTGCCCACATCACAGGTTTTTAGCAGAATTGCAAATAAATCTCTTAGCCGCTTTGGGGATTGGTATATGGCTGCTTCTCTTAAGGTGGCATCCCATTGACTATCATCTTCTAGCATTCCACGTTTGTAGCATGCCTCTCTAAATGTCGCACAAACATGACCATCAACTGTTCTAAGATCATCAAAAGATCTAGGCCCTTTAACTTCATGCAGCAACATTCTTAAAAAGAAACACTCATGCTGGCTGGGATGAACAGTGTAAACTCTGCCTAAAGCACTGTCAAATCTTACATCTGGATGACCTTCAACTTCGCTTCCTCTCTTTCTTCTACTCCATTTTTTGTTGTTCCATGTGTAATAAGATGGTAACTGGCGATACAATAAAGTTTGAGCAAACACATCTTCTTGACATAGTTTAAAAAAAGCTGTAAGAGTAGTATCTCTAGGAGCAAGAGCTTGATGGGCAGCTGTTTCATTAGTAAAATAAACTCTGTCCATTTTCTAAATGAACTGCTAGTTGCTGTACTGCAGGATATCTTCCATGAAAGGGAAAGCTAAAAATTCTCCAAAAGGCTTCATTGCTGCTTAAGTAACGACCTTGTTGATAGTTAGTCACTTCATCAGGTACATTTTGTTGTTGTAGAGCAAACATAGCTGCATCGGATCCCTTGTTAACATACTTGCACACATACTTGATAGACTTGACAGAATTACAAAATTCTACATTAATATGAGCATTAAAAGTTTTAGTCAAGAGAGGGCAGTAAGGAACTATCCATCTATTATCAATTTCATTTTGTTTAATTCTCGTTGTAAAGCCTCCATCATCAGGTTTTCTTCTGCGATATGAAGGATAACCATCTTCTCCTGTTTGAGTGTCTTTTAAAAATGGTTTTGGGTAACGTTTTGTACATTTATTTTCTTTCATGCAAGGTGAATTGAAATTTAGAGAACCACATGGACCATGCACCATTTGAGTTTGAACTATTTCAAAGAGGTTTTTGTCTGTGTTAGGGTCCGGAAGTTCAGCTGAGATAACAGAATCAATTTGATTAGCTTGAATTTTGTTGGTCAGCCAAATCAAAATATGAGCATGAGGCAATCCTCTTTTTTGCCATTCAACAGTGTACATGTGGCATCTAACTGGGCCAAAAATGTTGGATTTTGTCATTAAATCCATCAGTTTTAATAATTTTAAGCGAAACACTCTGGCTGTGAGGTCATGTCTGTGAATGTATGTTTGTCCAGGTAGTAACTCATCCTGAATTTCCTTCCATTTAGCATTGCATATAAATGTTATAAATAGGTCAGGTCGACCATAAGTGCGAACATATGTCATTGCATCTTGAGTTTTTTCATGCATGTAACGTGGGCTGCCTGTAAAAGTTGACGGAAGAATGCAAAGTTGGCCAAGCTCTCCTCCAGCTACATCATTGTTGATGCCATCTCTTAGATGTATATATGAATCACATCTTAATTCTCTCTGATGAGTTCTAATGTAACATAATCTTTCTGCTTCTATTTTTGCATACATATCAACAGCAAATTGATGAAAAAGGTTTCTAGCCAACAGAAGATGATTTAGTGAATTACTGTGAACCATAAATCTGTAAGCATAGAAGTCCATGCAGGAAACTGTTTTGCTAGAATGTACACCTGCTTGGAGAATTCCAAAGTGATATCCATCTTCTCCATAGACAAAGAGTAAAGGATATTGCAAAGCATCATAAGATCTATGGGTTTCATTGATGAATTGCAGAGTATTGTCTCGACTTTTAAGCACAATGTCTCTTTTGTCATGTTCTTACCAGTAATGATCACAGCAACTTCATTGCATTCTGGGAGATTAAATCGTCTAGCATGTTCAGTAGGAGGTCTCTTGTCGGCATCAATGATGATTTTGTATTCTGTAGCAGGTACATTTTCTAGAGCATATTTAAAACTTTGAATGTAATTATTTGAAGCATGAAGCATGTCTTGAAGTTCAACAATTAGTTCCAATCTTGTTGCTGGGTTTCTATTGTATCTATTTTGTGCTTGATGTTGCAAATCTCAACAAAGTACAATTGAAGATACCTTGGTTCTTCATGAGGTAATGTTGTAGTGAACCTATTCTGTGATATATTTGACCTTGAACTTTAAATGTAGGCATGAATCCTCCTTCAATAATGATATTAGCTCCAAATGAGGTCATTTGAAATACAGAATTGTATGCTTGAATATTTTGTAAGAAGTGTTTAGATTCAGATGTAGTGCCTGTAAGTAGAGTTTTTCAAAGGTTCTGGAGGTTCCGAAAGCGCAGGTAATTGAACTTTTCCATTGTACAACACATTCCTGGTGATTCTTTATCCCACTTTTTAGCACCAAACTTATCACATATTTTAGACATTGATCCAATAATAACCACTTTGTCAGATGCATAATTATATTGTGGATTATAGTTTAAAAGCACTTAAATTCCACTGCCAAGCATTGAAGCTCGAGATGTGTTTGAGCTTGTCTTGTTCTTTGAGCCTGAAGTCGTACATCATGTTGCTCCTCTGTTTTTCTTGCTCTCTGTAAGTTATTTGTCTTAATTGTTGTGCTTGAAGTCTGGTTTGACGTTGTTCAGAAGTTTCTTGTTGTCTATATCCAGCTTGCTTTGATGATTCTGCCTGAACTCTGGCTTGGTGCTGTTCAACAGTTTCTTGCTGTCTTTGAGTAGCCTGCCTTTCAGCTTGAGCTCGAAGTCTAGCTTTACGTTGTTCCAAAGTCTCTTCCTGTATTTGAGCAGCCTGTCTTGCAGCTTGTGCTTGAAGTCTTTGATTGCGTTCTTCTTCTGTTTCAGCTGCTCTTTGTGCTTGAATTCTTTTAGCGGCAGAAGACTTTCCATATAAAGGGCGTTTCTTGGGTGGCATAATCACCTGTATCACTAAACAATAATTTGCAATTCACAAAGTTACTAAATCACTTATGAAACCATTTAGCACTGTCCTGGAAAATTTGCTCCGCTGGAATATTTGCTCCGCAAAGTTTACGAATGCCAGATTTTCACTAAATTCTTTAAAAATTTCTATTTTATGTTGCTCCGATGGAATATTTGCTCCGCAAAGTTTACGAATGCCAGATTTTCACTAAATTCTTTAAAAATTTCTATTTTATGTTTTGTATGTTTATTACAAAAAAATTTATTCAAAAAAAATGACGCAATAATCATTAATTGTCAATTTCGTTATTAAATACTACATCAAATACAAAATAAATAGCACCATTAGATTCCTTGTAAAAAACTGGTTATTATGAAGTTATTTTAAAATTTGTAAGTTCAACCGTTTGGTTTTCTATAGCGAACAACTAAACAAATAAACAAACTTCCTCTTTTATATATATATAAAATATATAAAAAAAAATATAAATACATATATATATATATATATATATATATATATATATATATATATATATTATAGTTTAAAGTTTGTATTTCTTATATTATGATTTTTGCTTGTATTTTTTTTTTCAATTGTTTTTTCATTCAATGTGTGTTATTAGATTTTATCTATTTATTTTTTTTCTCAGATGGTATGAATTTACACGACGAGTTTTAATAACTAAATAATTAACTTAAATAGTGCTCTCTGGCAACCACTCGATATATAAATAAATAAAATAAATAGTTCTCTGTGGCAACCCTCCGTAAATAAATAAATTCAATACTGCTCTCTGGCGACCCTCCATATATAAATAATTAAAATAAATAGTGCTCTTTGGCAACCCTCCATATACAGAGGGTGATCAAATTATTAGAACCCCCCCTCTTGAAAAACACATTTTCATTATAATATGGTGTTTTTAGTTTAAATAATAACCTTTTAAGTATGCAGACAGTATTCCAAATTGTTAACACATGTAGTGTTCTCTACCTGAATAACGGAAACTGGGGATAGGAGTTAATTTGGGGAGTATGGGGAGGGGAGTATGTGAAAAGTGGGTTCAGTAGTGTTTCAGCTGTGAACGTGGAAGGTTGTGTCAAGTGGTCAGGTGCGTTAAGTGTATGTTAAGTTAATGATAAGTTATTATATTTAAACCATTGTACGTGGCATATGCACTCATACACCCATGTGATATTGTTTCTCAGCAACGTATTGTGATTCTTTTTATTAAATTAGTGTTTCTTTACAGGAATAACTTTTATGTACTGTAGGCTACCCAACATGGGTAAGAAATGTGATCTATCGCCAAAGAAGAAAGGTAGAATGCTCTCGCTGCTGACTGCAACTGATTATTCTCACAGAAAAATAGCCCGAGAACTGAATGTGTCACGTGCGAGTGTTGACAGGATCGCATCAAAAATTAAAGTTGAAGGGGATAATCCAGAGCTGACTCCAAAAAGAAAGGGTAAATGTGGTCGGAAAAGGATAACTACACCTAGATCCGACAGATGCATTGAAAAGAAACTAGTAAATAATAGGAGAAGCACTACTAAAAAACTTAAATTGGAGCTGGAGAAGGAAAACATCAACATTTCGACAATGACCTTGAGAAGGCGTGCCAGGGAATTTGAGTTGAGTAGTTGCCGGCCAAGGAAAACGCCAAAATTGACTCCAACAATGATCAAAAAACGCTTAAAGTGGGCTAAATACTACTCAAAGTTCACTGTAGATGACTGGAAATCGGTAAGTCACAATATTTTAGTGATCTTGTATGCTTATTTTGAGTAAAATGTATTATTTTGATATTTGTATGACAAGGCACATTTCATTTTGGTTGCAATCATTTCTTTCTCTTTTCATTTGCAGGTGTGTTTCAGTGAGGAATCCACATTCCAAGTCATGTCTGATAAATCACAGTACGTTAGGCGACGTGTTGGTGAGGAATATGATCCAGACTGTGTCGTAAGTACGGTTAAGCATCCAACATCTGTCATGATATGGGCAGTGATAAGCGGTAAAGGTACTGGACGAATTTACATTGTTGAGGGTACTATGAGGCAGGACCAATACCGAAAGGTTTTGGAAACAAGACTTATTCCACAGATCGCCGACTGGTTTCCAAATGGTGAGCCATTCCATTTTATGCAAGATTCGGCCCCATGCCACACTGCAAAGTCAGTTAAAAGTTTTCTGGCTGCAAAGAATATTCCTCTCGTGCATTGGCCAGGAAATTCTCCGGATATGGACCCTATCGAAAACCTATGGGAAATAACTCGAGTACAGTTAATGGAACGAATAATTGCCGTTTGGAACCGTGATCCTGAGATACAGGCCAGCTGCAAAGCCTGTATAGAGAGTATGCCTAGACGGGTTGCTGCCTTAATTAAGGCCAAAGGAGGACCCACTAAGTACTAAATGTGTTTAATATGACTGTAGATTGTATATAAATATATTCTGAAATAAAATAAGTGTTTAAATTAGCCAAATTTTACTATTAATAGCATTAGAAATAAATTTATACAAGAAAAACTATTTATGTAGTGGCTCTAATAATTTGATCACCCTCTGTATAAACATTTAAAATAAATAGTTCTCTCTGGCAATCCTCCATATATAAATAAATAAAATAAATAGTGCTCACTGGCAACCCTCCATATATACATAATTAAAATAAATAGTGCCCTCTGGCAATCCTCCATATATAAATAATTAAAATAAATAGTGCTCTCTGGTAACCCCTCCATATATAAATAATTAAAATAAATAGTGCTCTCTGGCAACCACGACCTTCTATATAACAGATGTTGGTAACCAACCTGCGCTCTCATTATGCGCCTGTCGGTAGAGGTGAAAACAGGTGTTCTCTTCTTCTTAGGTTAAGGTTTACCTTTTTAGGTTAGGATACTTCTTTGGGGGGGGTGAGGCCTTCTCCTACAAAGCTCCCCTTCATGTAACTTGGGGTTTCCCCCTACCCCCTTGTTGCGTAACCCCCTCCCCCATTATCTCCTCCCCCTTCATGCAACTTGGGGAGGGTTACCCCTACCTCCTTGTTGCATAACCCCACCTCCTTTGCTACATTACTCCCACCCATTTGCAACATTACCCCCACCTCTTTGCAACATTGATCAACATTGCAATTGCACTCTACCCTTTAGGCTCATACTACTAAGGTGTGTAAGAAGAATATCAAAATGTCTTGAAACAATTCAAAGGGCGAAAAGACCAAACATCCTATCAAGCATTGCTTCACATATTTAAACTTGACTCACTGAAGCATTTTCATATAACTTCTTGTAAATGTGAAGACTTCCTGACATATTGTGAGAAAGAACGAAAAATTCCTGTTCTGGAAAGGGATTTCCTTAATGACCAACGAACGTCTCGAAAAATGATGATTGTACACTTTGTACAGTGTATATTCCTCATACTTTTGTGTGTAGCCTTTTTCTTTCTTTCCATCTTTTGGTGACCACTTTATCTATGGATCCAATCATCATTTTTCAAGACTTTCGTTGGTCATTAAGGAAATCCCTTTGCAGAACATGAACGTTTCGGTCTTTCTCACAACATGTCAGGAAGTCTTCACATTTACAAGAAGCTATATCAAACAGCTTCAGTGAGTCAAGTTTAAATTTGTGAAGCAATGCTTCATAGGATGCTTGGTCTTTCCGCCCTTTGAATTGTTTCAAGACATTTTGATATTTTTCGTACACACCTTGGATGCACTGCGTTATGGTCTTATGATGGCTAGTTGGAATAGAAACATGATCCCATACAGTCTTTACTTTTTGGGCAACGACTGTAGAAATATCAGGAATTTTTGGATTATTTTCTCCTGACTTAATTCTTTCCTGTCAACATAAAGGAAACAGTGAAGTATATCTTCGGACGAAGGCAAATAAATCAGTGAGAGATCCTTTGGTGGTCCAAAGATTGGATTCAGCTGTTGAGTATGCCTTGTCTTCATTTTTGCCGATTTGTTTTCGGCCATGGAAGCCATACCTAATTTTGCTCTGTGCATCGAAATAAAATTAGACTCTATTAGTGACTGAAAATGTTTTTAGCGAATCGGATTCAATATAAAAATTTACGAAAGTAATCAAATAATGTGAAAGAGAGAGACAAATTGTAATGTAATATAGTATAATAACAAACCCTAAATAATATAATATGAAATAATTTAAATCTGTAAAAATCTAAACAAATGGAAACCTTAAAATGGTGAAATAGTGCTGAAACATCTGCTTAAGTTGAGAACCTCAACGAAAGATATAAAAATTCCTATTTTTTGTTAGTATTTTTTCATGAAATACCAAATTTTTCAAATTTCTTTTAGGAATGGGAGAAAAGTGTATAAGGGAAAGGTTAAAGAACATAAATAGCCAAATCAAATGAAATAAAAATGATCTTCCTAGCATAAGCACAACGGAAGACACGCTTAAATCTTTGAATTTTTTCTTAATTTTCGGGGGGGGACCTGAAAGGCAAAATCTTTGGCCTCCTTGGGGCAGGTGAAGTTGATGTAGCAGGTAGCTAATATTTTAAAGATTTCTTATTGGTACCACAGACTAATCTTTGGGTGCCCCTACAAAACTGAATTCCAAAAAGAAGTTTTTTCACTCCACCCTAATAAACAGGTTTTATTGACTCTTTATCATACTCTTGTTCTTTCTTATATAACGTACTGCACCATTAATTGGGGAAACACCGCTAACAACGCATCAAACATTTATTATCTGATGCTGATTTCCTTGATCACTCTAGTACATTATTTAAAGAGCTAACTCAACTAAAGCTCAATGATGAAATGAAACTGGCACATTTTATTTTTATTACAAGTGTAAGAACAAAATCATTAATTTACAATGGGTAAATATATACTTGGTAACTCATCAAGAAATCCACTCGTATCAGACCAGAAATAGATCAAAGCATGTTATACCTCAATTTAGATGGTCTTCATCTCAAAAACTACCCATTTTCATTGAATTGAAACTATGGAATGACTTAAATGCTGATATGAAAAAATATTGTGAATGTAAATTTGTTTAAAACCAAGTTGAAATCCCGATTAATAATGTCATACTAACAAAAATCTAGGCTTACTGTCCATTACTATTGTTTATTAATTTCTCGTGTGTAATCTCGTATTAAAAACACATTTCTTGGGAGGAGAACGGACCAAAATTCACTGGACAAAAACTCACTGGAGAAAAACTCACCGGACAAAAACTCACTGGACAAAAACTCACCATTTAAATGCAAAAGAGGACAAAAACTCACCAGACAAATGTTTTTGCGAAATACATACACTCTAGTCTACAGTAGATCTTAAGATCTTAAGATCTCAAGATTTTAGACTCATTGTAGATAATTACTCTTCATCTTTTAAATTGTTCTGTTTTTAACCAAATCGGTATACTGATGTAGTTTTGGTCACTGATTTCAAAAATAACTTCCTTTTTTTTGGAGAAATGAAAAACAAACATGTTAGAGCACTTTAAATAATTAATGTGTTTTTAACGAAAATATCATGACTTAACCTAACTAATCCTCAAGGGCGTACAGTTGACCAAACCGGGAATTCAATTGACCTAACCTGGCATTCAATTGACATAACCGGGCATTCAATTGACCTAACTGGGCATTAATTTGTAACGAAAGATTGGTAGGTTGGTAAAAAATTAATATTGGTTGGTTGGTTAAAAACTGAACAATTTGAAAGATGAAGAGTAATTGTCTACAATGAGTCTAAAATCTTAAGATCTAGACTAGAATGTATGTATTTCGCAAAAACATTTGTCTGGTGAATTTTTGTCCTCTTTTGCATTTAAGTGGTGAGTTTTTGTCCGGTGAGTTTTTGTCCTGTGATTTTTTATCCAGTGAGTTTTTGTCCACTAAGTTTTTGTCCTGGATTCTTCTTGGGATTGTTCAGTTCTTATCTCTAACGTATAATATTGATTTCTTTGTATGGTATTGGTATAATGCCTTCAATGGTGACCTTGCATTTGTCATATCAATAATGATAATTTAATACATACTTTAACTATTAATAATAGTTTTACTTTATTTACTTATTTATTTATTTATTATTAATTAATAATAAATAACTATTTTTAATAGGAGCCCAGTAAAGACTAAAGCTTAAGAGCCAAATTAACTAAAATAAATAGTCCAGCTTCACAATTATTTATGTCATTGTAAATTGTAAAACCAATGTATTTATTTTATTATTAATAAAGATTATTCAATTAGAAAAAAAAGAAGCAAGCTTTTGGAATTACTAATTATTGTAAGAATGGTAGATCATTTGGAACTGCCCAACCTTTTAATTGATCCCTAACATGGTTTTCTTAGACATTATACTTCTCTCTACAACGCGTTGATTAGGCCCCACCTCGTGTACACTGTGCTATTCTGGTCCCCATCTTTGAGAAAAGACAGAAAGAGGCTTAGAAATGTTCAAACCAGAACGACGAAACTAATCTCAGCCGTCCATCACAAATCATACGATCGTAGACTTGCTAATCTTAATTTGTATTCCTTAGAAAAGCGTCGGCTCAAAGGCGAATTCATTCAGATTTTTAAGCTTCTTAATGGGATTAATAACATCGACTATTCTAAGTTTTTTACACTAAATACGAACCCGACTCGAAGTAACGGTTGTAAACTGGAACCGAAATGGTACAATACGATCATTTTAACTTCTTCACATAAAATTGTCAGTTATTGGAATGGCTTTCTCCTGAAGTCGTTTCAGTTCCTCCGTCAATATGTTCAAAAACAATTATGACCTCCTGTTAGAAGTCTTCATCTTAGACTTAGGAGTCTCGAGTCTTTCTTTGCAATAGATATACTCTTTCTCCCCACTTTTCCACGCATCCTGTTCACGACAGTGCCATTGCAACTTTAATGTTGTATGATTCAATGCACAGCTGATTTGGATATACTTAGAAAATAAATGTTGAATTGACTTTGCAGTATGCTTAATTGTTCATGTAAAAGCAATCACTTTATGCCCATTTTTGTACGTGCTTGTTCTTGGTTATTAATATGTATTACTCAGGATAACCAGGAACTCACGAATTAGAAACCTCCACATATACTTGCGAATACAACTTCTATTTATGTAAACTATACTTCCGTTCGTTCGTTGTTCAAGTCAGAATCCAATTACAAGAGATTTGTTTATACATTACCTTTAGAATGCGAGATATTTATATTTTTGCATGAATTACAGTGTCCTATTTTTTCTGGCCAGTACTGTAAGTAAATGACCATCCACATCCCACCCCACCATGTTATTGTCATGAAATATTTACTTTTTACTTTATAATTATGAATACCTTCACTCTATTAACTCATTTTAATTACCTACTGAGGTAATTTATACCTAATTCTTTCATTATTTAACATTTAGATATAATACAGACTGAGGTTTATACCTATATATGTTCAGTTAACCTTATATATATATATATATATATATATATATATATATATATATATATATATATATAATATCATTTTAGTAGTATGGCAGCAAAATCCATGAATGCAAGTTGCAATTGCATAATATTACGTAATTTGCAAGATTGCCATACCCCCACCCCTTTTGATGTAAGAGTGCCACCCACCACCCCTTTGTTGCAAAAAAAAGAAAAACAAAGAAAGAAAGAGAGAGAGTGAGTGCCGATCTTTGTTGTCAACCCCAAAATGGGATTGCTAGGGGCATGCAAATTGGAGGCGGAGTGCTCCCCCAAAGGGGCAGAAAGAAAGAAAGAAAGAGAGAGAGAGAGAGAGAGAGAGAGAAGAGAGAGAGAGAGAGAGCCAATCTTTGTTGCGAACCCCAAAATGGGATTGCAAGGGGCATGCAAATTGAAGGCGGAGTTCTCCCCAAGCTATTCACCCCAAAGGGGCAGAAAGAAAGAAAGAGAGAGAAAAGAGAGAGAGAGTGCGAATCTTTGTTGCCAACCCCAAAATGGGATTGCAAAGGGCATGCAATTTGGAGGCGGAGTTCTCCCCCAAGCTATTCCCCCAAAGGGGCATACCTAACCTAAGAGGAAGGAAGGGGTTTCCTCACCACCCAAAGGGCCAGAAAGAGAAAGGACCAGCGATCCTTGCTCGGCTGGGAGCCGAACTTGTATGACTCCGTCGTCCGCTTCCTGCTCTTTTATAGACCTCTAATCTGCCAGTTGGCTGAGTTGCCAGATAGCGCCATGTATTTAATTCATCAGCCAATAGAAGGCTGAGTTGCCAGTTTGTGCCATATATTTAATTAATTCATATATTAATCATCCTAGAAGACTGAGTTGCCAGATAACAATATTTATTAAATTATTTCATATATTATTCATCCATTTGGTTACTAAATACCACCATATATTTATATGATGATAGTTGTCAGGTACTGCCATTTATTTTAATTCGTTACCACAACAGATGAATCTTCTCCTTAATTCCAACAATTTACTTTAAAAGAAATTATGTTTATTAAATAAATAATTAGAATTTAAACACACGCTCTTTAAACAACTAAAATTATTGCATAATTCCTATTTTTATTATTATTATTAATATCGCAATTCACGTTAAAACACGAATAATAGTGGGAAAAACGAAAGGAAAAGGAACCTTACGAAGAAAGGTGAAACAAACGACAATTTCAGGTCAAAACACACGGTCGTCTCCCCCCTCCCTCATTCCCCCCAAACTTCTCACCCCATCTGCGTTTGTATAAATATTAATTATTTTGAAAATATACAAAACGTATAATCATATTTGTAGAAAAAATATACATATCATAAACGAATGATCAACTCGTGCTCACACACACACACACACACACAGACACACACACACACAATATATATATATAAACTTATTAATGTCGTTTAACAGGTTTATTTGTTTATTCAACAAAGCTATATATTTTGAAATTTTTCCATTAACAAAATTCAAGTTAGATACAGAAGAACTCATTTATCCAGTTGGTTTATATAGCCATATAAGATTTTTTGTTAAAAAATTCAAGTTAGATAGAGAAGAAATCATTAGAAGGACAAATTCCTATATATATATTATATATATATATATATATATATATATATATATATGCTTAAAAAGAGAAGTACAAGCACCAAATTTCATATTCTATCTTCGACCATTGTTCGCATAGGTGTGACCTGATACGCCAGGGGGGAAAAATATGTATATAGAAGCAGAAAACTATCTTTAAATGCAAACAAATGAAAGGAACCCTTCTTTCTACCTGGACACCTACAGAAAATATTTCATTTTTCCTCTTTGAGTCACCATAAAAAGACCAATAAAATTTGTAATTAAACTAACATCCCCTTATCTACCTAAAAGAAAACACTATATATATGTATATATATATATATATAGTATAAGGAAAAAACTAAGTAACAAATTAATAGCATAGATTAGCTTTATTCTGAATTTTTACAACGTAAAAAAGTCTAACAGCTTTTTTAATAATAATAATAATAATAATAATAATAATAATAATAATAATAATAATTGCAATAATTTTGTATCTACTCTCGCAGGGATAGAAAGTGGACGGGCAGAAACGTCGTCGTTTACCGTTACATTGAATACAAGCTTATAATCATGCCTTTCCAATCGGGGACTTTTTCTTAACGTTCCAAACTTTTCAATCGCGATCTATTCTTCACAATGCATAGCTGTAGCCGAGATAATCTAATTCACTACAACAGATGATCATTATATAAAGAAGTAGCTCTTCAGGGTGAACGGTGTAGGCGAGCTCAGCTCTGTACCTCTCAAGCGTTTTGTACCAAAGCTCGGGATATTTCGAAGAGTCTAAACTTATTAAATAATCATCAACCTCTAGACCATTCTCACCTTGTTTAAACCTACACTCGGTAAACCCATCGAACAGAGCAGCGTATGTGTATTCGAGTAACGTATCAAAATAATGCATAACCCTATCACGCGCGTCTAATATAGGTTTCAGCTGCGTAATCCGACAATTTCAAAAATTCTGTCGAGGATGAAACGGTTCCGCGTAGGAACAAAATCGTCATCAGCTGACCATTTCCACATCTCTCGTATATCAATGCATGATTGTTCATTATTTATACTCAATGTGCAAACAACGGCATATGATGAGTCGTCACTAATCACATCTGTTATTGTATCTACGTCAGCTGGTATTTTATAACGGTCCTCAGCCCACCTCTCAAGCACCACGAAGATTGTATGCATCTCCTCGCACTTAAATAAATAGCGTCACGTCTGCTTGCATGCCTGCAGGTCGTTTCAAGCACACAGTTAATGGCCTCGGTTTCTCGTCTGAATACGCGCAATGACTTCGTCACGGAGCCGTCGTACGAGGCGTTGAGAATGCTTCTCAAAGGGCGCTCCAACGTATTCATCGAGATGACTATTGCACTTCCACTTGCTCATTTTGACAAAGATTAAGCTTTTCACCCGCATTAGACCTACAGTTTAACATGGAATCAGAAATACACCTCGTCAGGGAATGATTGCTAACTCTTTCACATCAGCACACCGAATTGCTCATTTTGACAAAGATTAAGCTTTTCACCCGCATTAGACCTACTGTGTAACATGGAAACCGGATCAGAAATACTCCTCAGGGAATGATTGCTCACTCTTTCAAATCGCCCACCGAATTGCTCATTTTGACAAAGATTAAACTTTTTACCCGCATTATACCTACAGTTTAACATGGAATCCGGAGCAGAAATACACTTTGGCTGGGAATGATTGCTCACTCTTTCACATCAGCCCGCCGATTTGATTATTTTGACAAAGATTAAGTTTTTCACTCGCATTAGACCTACAGTTTAACACGGAATCCGAATCAGAAATACATCTCGTCAGGGAATGATTGCTATCTCTTTCACATCAAAATTTCCTCCAGATAATTCAAGCTCATATACAGGACCTACATTGTCTATAAGATCTGTGGCGGGTGGAACATGCGGTCTTCAGAAGATGTGAACATCTCCTCTGTGGACCAGTTGAAGAAAATGGATAGGCCGAACCTTGCGATGTAGGAATTTTCTCCATGGAACCGTAACCACTGATACAGCCTCGGTACGGATTGCAGTGCTTATTGAGGCACTTCTTCACTTGTATCTCCCTCATGTACACCTACATTGTGTCCGACCACACAGGAACACCAAAATTGTTGTGAAAGATGCAAAAGTGTAATGACAAAAAAAGAACAGCTTCAGAATTCATTCACACCATGCGTACACTTATCTCGTGTACGCAGTG
This sequence comes from Bathynomus jamesi, assembly GCA_023014485.1. NCBI lineage: Eukaryota > Metazoa > Arthropoda > Malacostraca > Isopoda > Cirolanidae > Bathynomus > Bathynomus jamesi. The sequence continues at coordinate 136,427 of JAJOZX010005328.1, forward strand.
TACACGTTCCACATTGTGTCCGACACACTATTTTTCTTCAACGCGAGAGAATACACACCTGAAATCCACAGCTTGCACCGCTCAACTGAGTAAGCAGGGGTAGAAATATCCCCAGGTAGTAGCAGGTTTCACTTTTATAGGCGTAAATGGCTTGTTCAGGTTGAGTTGTCAGATACCACTTTTTATTTCAACTCTTCAGGTATACATTATTATGGAGAGTTACCAGATACCCTTTCTATTTTAATTGTTCAGGTATACATTATTAGGTTGGCCAGATTGTACCATTTATTTAATTAATTCTTAAAAGTTGGCCTAGAATTCCGGAAGTAGGTTTAGAAAGCGTAACCACCCATTTGGTATAATTGTTTACAACCAAAAGAATTAAATAAAAACATTACATCATTCTGTTTATTATAAATATTAGAAAATAAATATACATTTGAATGATCAATTAAAAATAATAATAGTTTGAGAAATATGAACGAGGAATATCCATATAATTAAAATTATATCCGTAAATATAAACTACAGGAGAAATATATATATATATATACAACCACAATTATGGAGATATATAGAAAATAAATATACATTGGAATGATCAAAATACAAAAATAAAAAATAAGAAATAATATAACCATCAACATAGCAGAAATATACACACACAACTAAATAAATAAATACATACACTTTATATTCTACCGCGCAACATAAAAAATAAGAAATAATATAACCATCTATAGAGCAAAAATATATATATACACAATTATGTTAAATAAATACATACACTTTATCTTCTACCGCGCAAAATAAGAAATCGTATAGCCATCAATTTAGCAGAAATACACACACACACACACACACACACACACACACAAATATGTTAAATATATAAATACATTTAACTTTTTTTTTCAAAATACTAAACTCGCACTTATTCGAGTCTACAATTACATCATTATTGCTCTGCATTACGCAGTATACGCGGTTTAATAATATTTTACCGCTTAAAGTATAGGGAAACCTGAACTCGATATGAAGGGCCTTTATATCGTTCAGTACTATTTTTTTTCCCACTTTACATCCTTTTGTAAATTATCTTTAAATACGGCTAGAATACAATCAAAAACGCACAAAGAGTTCATCGTTAGCCATATTATTAAACACAAGTTTATAAACACCCCTTTCCAATCGAGGGTTTATTTCTACCGACCCGAGCTTTTCAATCGTGAACTCATCTTCACTCAACATAGCGTTAATTGAAATAATCTTCTAAGTCGTTACGACAACTGCTCGTTATAGGCAGTTTTATTTTTTTACCACTCACCATTTCCACAAACTAAACATCTTCACACTCCGGCGCACTATTTCAGAGGAACATATGCCCATATTTTTCCTTTTTATTTAACAGACGATACTCGTCTCTAAAGTCTGCTAAAAACTCACGCAGGGCACTAGCATCAATCTCACTACGAACCTCATCATGATATACATTAATATAGTGGTAAAAATACTTAAGATTGTCCATGATTACGAGATTCACATTTTCAACCGAAGTGTACGAGTACTCGACATGGTGTAGCATGATATAATACCGTTTATCACACCACTCATCCACAAGGCTCACTACCCATATCTGCTGCTTCTCTTCTGCACGCGTTGTTTCTTTTACTTCACGGTATATGTGAGACTTTAGAAAGATTAGGTCTACAGCATACTTCAATACATCGTCTGTGCAACGAAAGCCTACAACGCTCTCACCAGAATAACCATAGAGTATTTGTACATCTTGATCCTTCGCACGATCCAATGTGGTTTTAAAAACGGCAAAGGAGGAAGGAATAGGAAGTTTTTCGGTATCCACCACATCTTGACACTTTGCTGAATACCATTTCATAAACGTTGAACAAGCAATATTAAAGGTAGCCATTTTGTTCTACGCGGGCGAATACACGTCTGAGTTCAAGGGCTTACTGCAATTAACTGACCACGCAGGGAATCCCAGGTAACGCTACTTGAAACATGATTTATTTAATAAACGAAATATTCAAGTCATATATATTTACAAATACGTGTAATAAATAAGTTAACAATAGACACATCAAAGATTATATTCAAGACATATATATTTACAAACACGTGTAATAAATAAGTTAACAATAGACACATCAAAGATTATATTCAAGACATATATATTTACAAACAAACGTAATAAATAAGTGAACAATAGACACTGTTGTGACGGTCAATTTCTATGCGAAAATCTCATATCAAAATGCAAATAAAAAGGGTAGAAATAAAGAGTGAAGTGATTTTGAAATCGATTTAAATTTGCATGAAAATTTAAATGTTTTAATATGAACACCGACCAAAGTAAAGAGTGCCGATGCCCTGAGTATAGCCAAAGGCTGAGTGTGTAATCAGAGAAGAGAACTTATTGTTTGACAGTCTTGGGTAGATTTATGGTAGAAGTTCAAAGGGAAAATATAGCTTAAGAAGGGTCCGTTTCATTTTGAACCTTGTAAGGTGTCGGTTTTGTTTATTCGTGGTTTCGTCTGAGGTAAGCCCTCGAGCGAAATTTAAAAGTTTTGTTTTAAATTTTTAAATTTTAAATTTAAATTTTCAAATTTTAATTTGAAAATTTCGTTAAGAAAGGCGGAGCGTAGAATTTAACGAAGTTGAGATTAGAGCCAATAGAAGATCAGTAATTTTTGTACGAATGATGTCATTTAATGAAATTGGTTTTGATAGGCCCTTTAGACACCAAAGGGAGGAGTTTTTGTAATTCTGAGGTGGAACTTAGAGTTTCAAATCAGTTGTAGTCGTTCCTCCGAAAGTTAACAGTGGCTCAAGTAATTCTTTAGACTTGTGGTAAAATAGAAATTTCTAAATTGAACTTGAATTGTCACGATTGTACTTAAAATTTGAATCGCCTTCGTTTACGCGAACTTGTGTATAAGAACTTAGTGTTAGCGACTGTAAAAGAGAATTTAGTCAGAATAGCTTAATTTAGGTTAGCCAGCAGACCAAGAGTTTTGTTTTGTGAATTTTCAATGAACTTAATTGGGTTCAAGTTAAAGGTTAAAACTGTAAGTTTGTGACCTATTGTGCATGACCCGTCAATAATTTTGTGAAGGAATCTAAATTATTTGGTGGGCTCTTGGTTTTGGTTTGTTTGGTTCTGGAAATAAATCTGCGGGACTCGCGCAGAACTGTTGAGAATAACTTCTAAATTTTGTAAGTAATTCATTCTTTCCAATTCCTTTGTCGATTTCGATAATTTCATTTAGTGCTAAGTTTTATTGTTACATGGAAAATAAAAAGCCCCTCTGTATAAATGATTTTGTAGACTAAAATACTTGTGAACCTTTGCGTTAAATTAAAATCTGGATTTTATTGAAAGCAAAATTGATAATCATCCATCAGCCTACAACTTTGAATTTATGTACTAATTTGAGTGAAATTGAATAAACTTTATAAGAGGGCGTGTGTTGTTTTAAATACCTTGCAATAGGCCTCTCTTGTAAGCTAAGGGTCAATTATCATTCAAAGATTGAATTCAGGTGCGCAGTACCTAAGTAAAAGAGTTGCGCACAACATAAATGGTGTCACAGAAGTGGGATCCTATTGCAAGGTATTGGTAGCAAGAGTAACTTTTTGTTAAAATAAATTTGCGTGACAGTAAAGCACTAACGTAGAAAGTATTTGGAACAGTAATTCGTTGAAATAATTGGGAACAGTAAAAAGTGTCGCTAACAGTGGAAACGGTTTTAAAATAAAGATAAATAAATAAACTTCGCGATGTCGGTAAAGAGCGTGGAAATAACGAATGAAGAAGAAAGCTTAATTAACATTAGTGATACCGAACCAACGAACTTAATCGAAATAAGTACAGAAAGTTTGGAAAATTTAAAAAGGATAAATTTTGGCAACATTATTCGGTTATTAAAGGAATGCACGGAATTAGAGGGAGAAATAAACTGAAGAGGGTCGAAACTGGAAGACCTTGCAATGATTACTCCGCAGCTGGAGTATTGCGACAACCGAAGGTCGGGGGTTCGTCCCAGAAGAATCTCTCTAGTTCCTCCCGTTACAGAAGAAGAACGTTCGACGCAGGAAAGGGTTGGGTGGAGACCAGAGAACCCAGAAGACATCCCAAAGAACCCTTGCAGAAGTACACACACCACAAGAGCCGAGAAACACCACACCGACGAAGGCCTGCAGAAGTAAGACAAGCCGTAGTACAGGGATTACCGAGTACTAGCTTACCTTTGCAACGTGAACAGACAGTAAGGGGTCCTGAGCAAACGACGTTTGGACACACATTGGACAGAAGTTCGCCGACGTTTATAGGGGAACGGGCACAGGAGAACCCAGGAACCAGCCCAAACGCCGTCAGGAAGGAACAAGGTGAGACACTCAACCCAATTGCCACAAGAATATTAAGTGCAGGTAATGCCTTGGTTCAGGTTAATCCATAAGGAGACATATTAAAGATGGCATACTTGAGGACGCGTTGAAGACCGTTTTGCCGGAGAATGCTTGTAATTGCATGAAAGGAACAGCCCGTCGGGAATATTGGATGGAATCAATCAAGTTTTCGGTAAACAAACCAAGCTTAGAACTAAGAGATGAAGATATCCTAAGAGAAGAAACGCCACAAGATAGAAGCCGAAGACTGCAGACACTGCAAAATCCTCCCACATCCTGGGACTATAACTCACAACATCCAGAAGAAAGAACAGCCACGAAGGAGGACAACATCAAGGATGTAGAGGTGAACGACGGAGACAAGTCCATCAAGAGAGGAGAACCCAGAAGGAAGAACTGTAACACTGGTCACAGGAGGAATAACACAACTCAAGAATGTGACTACAGTACAACCCCATGAGAAACCAGAAGAGAAAACAAACCAAGTCAAATGAAGACAGCGACTCCAAAGAGGAAACAATGGAAGAAAGTGGCCGGAGCCAGTGCAAGATTTGTCAGCAAATGCGAAATTGGGAAGAGGCGTGCCCTCGAGCAAACCTTCAGCAGGATTGGAAGGGGAAACCTCCCGAATAGCTTCAGAGGAAGTAGCGGTGAGTCGTCGGCTAGGACTGATCACCCTACCGGTATTCGTCGCTCAACAAGCTTCCACCGCGCTAGTCGAGGGTGGAGCTTCCGTCACATTGACATAAGCTATGCACAAGAACATCGGGAGCCTTCTTTGGACAGTTGCCAACTTCTCAGTACACAGTTGCACCGGCCCCCGCCCATTCATGTAAGGGAGTAGAATTAAGTTTGACTATGGGAAAGGGTTGTTGAAGAATTCTTTTATGTCTGTATAAGCAGAATTCCAAAGGGAAATTAAATGATATGGGAATAGACAGTGAAGAAAAATTGCGGATATGGGTTCCCATGGACGTCTATTCTCCGCTGCATGGGATATGCGGTGAGGCTCGAGGATACTTGGAGAAGTTGTCGAGCAGAATTCCAAAGGGAAGTTAAAGGAAAAGGGAATAGACAGAGAAGATAATATGGGGTATGGTTTCCCCTGGACGTCTACTCTCCGCTGCAATGGGTGTGCAGTGAGGCTCAGCGTGATTTGCAAGTATCACAGAGCGGAAATCTCAACGGGAAGTTAACACTTTCCAAGGAGGCGGTAAAGTTACTCTTGAGAAATAAAAGTGACGACTAAAGAGTAGTATTACCTTGAAGATAAGATGACATCGGCATGGTGGTTGAGGCAACGAGAACGGGGAGGTTAGTCGGAACAGCCGTTTGATTCCTCGCCCGAAAAGAAAAAATGGAACAAGTGTCACGGTGAGAAAGAGTCAAATTTCCACAAGTGACTAAGAAGAGATTGAAAACACCTCAAGACGCATGTTCACCGATGTCCGTCGCTCTCAAAGGGAAGAAGACCGACGAGGGAAAGAAAAGATTAACTACTACCGTCACCGGTAGAGTACCAGGACCACGTGATCACTAGGAACGAAGAGTGACCACAGGAGTCCAAAGGGGAAGCGATTGAAGAAAAAGAAGCGTAGGGCCCTGAGGTTCTGTGTAAACTATAGACCTTGGGACGCCATCGGCAGCAAGGACAAATATCCATTATCCAGCATTGATGAAACCTTGGACAAGCTGCACGGGACTCATTTCTTCTCGAGCATGGATTTACGCTCGGGATATTGGCAGTTGGCCATTCACGACGATAGCATCTCGAAAACTGCTTTCTCCACGGTAAGCGGTCATTTCGAGTTCAGGGTGGTCCCGTTTGAGTTGTCCAATAGTCCACCAGTGTTCCAAAGAGTAATGAATTTTATTTTTCGGGAGCAATGGGACAAGGAAGTACTGATTTACTTGGATGACCTCATTTTCCTTGGAAGGTCTTTAGAAGAACATGACAAGATGGTACGACGAGCCTTGGATAGCCTACGCACCGCCAACTTAAAGGTAAAGTTGGAAAAATGTCAATTATTACCGTCCCAGGTGGGGTATTTAGGCCATGTGGTCACCAGGAACGGGGTGACCCGCAGGAATCCAAAGAAGAGGCCATCAAAAACTCCAGAGGCCAACTAACAAAACGGAATTGAAGCAATGTTATATTTGGTCAGAGAGTCATCATCCGTTTTGACCATAAGTCGTTGAAGTGGCTTCAGAGGGAAGGACACCGAGAGCCCAATGGAAGACTAGAGCATTGGGTTATGACACTGCAAGACTACGACGTTCTCATCGAGTACGTGAAAGGCAAATTCAACAGAGTGGCCGATTGGTTGTCCCGCCCGCCTGGAGTGACTAAGGAGTTTGTGAACGCAATATACGAAAAAGCAATCACCAACAAACACCAGCAGAAGGACGTTGAAATAGCGGCAATTCGAGCAGCCATCGAAGAAGGGACGGCTTTCAGCTGGCCCGTACCCAAGCCCATCCAGCCGTCGAGATTCAAACTAACGAGGAACCTGCTGGTTTACGTCGATACGAACGGAAGAGGTCATCGTGGTTCCTAAAAAGATGAGAAAACAGCTCATTGGAACGCACACACGGACGTCGGGAGCATTCATCCGGGAGCTGCAGGGACTGCAGAAATCCTACGGAACCTCTATTTTTGGCCAGGTATGGTTCAACAGCTACGGCAGGTAGTCCAAACGTGCGACACGTGGGCGCGAAACAAACAGACGCGGAAAGTGACTGTGGAAACAATGCCTTGTGTGCGAGGCCACAGTCCGTGGGAACTTCTGCACGTGGACTTAGTTGGTCCCCTTCTTCCGACAGGGGAAGGCAGCAATTATATCCTCACTTGTGTGGACAGTTTCAGCAAGTTTACCATCCTGGCAGCAATAAAGGACAAGACGGCCCGGGAGGTGGCGGACAAGTTCCATCGTTTGATACTGTGCAAACTGGGCGCCCCTTCAGCAGTAGTATCCGACCAAGGTAAGGAGTTCTGGAACTCTACCTTGCAGGAGCTCTTCAGGGTTTGGGAAGTACAACACCAACGGACCTCCGCCTACCATCCCCAAAGCAACGGGAAGATCGAACGTCTGAATAAAGAGTTATGCATCAAACTCCGCATACTTTGTGAAGAAACTGGACGAGACTGGGATAAAATCCTCGACACCGTGGAATTGTCCCTGAACATCCGAGTGCACCGAGCCACGGGTATTCTCCCTTCTTCTTGATGTACGGACGAACCCCCAACGTTCCTTCAAAGCTATTTCGCACGCCACAGGAGGCATGCGTGAGCCCGTACAACCCAGAGGAATACGCCAAAGACCGAAAGAGTAGTCTGAGCGAAATCTACCGGCGAGTGGAAGAGTTCATGCGGAGCTACGAAAAGGCTAACGGAATCAAGGAATTGAAGCCGTTCGAAGAAAAGGCGCCCCATGGCTTGGTGTACATTGATTACCCACGACCTGGCAGAGGCAAGTTGGAGCACCGGTACGAGGGTCCATACATCATCATCGAATAGAAGACTCCAGTCACTTATCTCCTGCGTCACATGATCACTGGACATCAGATAGTGATCCATCGAGACCGCATCCGCCGCAGCATCGAGGCCCCATGGGACGTCGAGCGACAAGGCGGGGCTGACGGAGCAGGGGATGAGATGGGGGAAGGGCCACCGCCCTCCTCTCTGGAGATCCTTCCTCGATACCGGAGAAACATCAACAGGGGGAAGTGAACCGGAGTGCGCTTCTTGCCCGCTGGCAGGACCGAGTGGCGGAATGGGATCCGTCGGGCGCCTCCGAGAGCTTCGCCCAGGGAACGGAGGAACATCGACCCGTAGAGATGAACCGGAGTGCACCTCCTGCCCCCTGGCAGGACCGAGTGGCGGGCAGGAGCCGCCGGGTGCTTCCGAACTACCTCCTCGCGGGGACCTTATGGGAATAGGGTCCCCCGGAGAAAGCAGACAGGCTGCTTTCACAGGGCCACCGTTTGAGAGTCCGTATGCTCTTAGGCCCCGACCTCGAGTACACTACGAAGAAACCGACAACGATTAAAACTAAATGTGCCAGTGTTAGTGTCCCAATAAAGGGGACAAATAATCAAATAAAACGTAGTGAAATTTGTGAATCAAATGTTGATACCCGACCCTAATTAAGAAAGTTTGCATCGGAGTGCAAAATTAAAGGAGGGGAGGGATATTGTGACGGTCAATTTGTATGCGAAAATCTCACCAAATGCAAATAAAAAGGGTAGAAAGAAAGAGTGAAGTGATTTTGAAATCGATTTAAATTTACATGAAAATTTAAATGTTTTAATATGAACACCGACCAAAGTAAAGAGTGCCGATGCCCTGAGTATAGCCAAAGGCTGAGTGTGTAATCAGAGAAGAGAACTTATTGTTTGACAGTCTTGAGTAGATTTATGGTAGAAGTTCAAAGGGAAAATATAGCTTAACAAGGGTCCGTTTCATTTTGAACCTTGTAAGGTGTCGGTTTTGTTTATTCGTGGTTTCGTCTGAGGTAAGCCCTCGAGCGAAATTTAAAAGTTTTGTTTTAAATTTTCAAATTTTAATTTGAAAATTTCGTTAAGAAAGGCGGAGCGTAGAATTTAACGAAGTTGAGATTAGAGCCAATAGAAGATCAGTAATTTTTGTACGAATGATGTCATTTAATGAAATTGGTTTTGATAGGCCCGATGGACACCAAAGGGAGGAGTTTTTTTAATTTTGAGGTGGAACTTAGAGTTTCAAATCAGTTGTAGTCGTTCCTCCGAAAGTTAACAGTGGCTCAAGTAATTCTTTAGACTTGTGGTAAAATAGAAATTTCTAAATTGAACTTGAATTGTCAAGATTGTACTTAAAATTTGAATCGCCTTCGTTTACGCGAACTTGTGTATAAGAACTTAGTGTTAGCGACTGTAAAAGAGAATTTAGTCAGAATAGCTTAATTTAGGTTAGCCAGCAGACCAAGAGTTTTGTTTTGTGAATTTTCAATGAACTTAATTGGGTTCAAGTTAATGGTTAAAACTGTAAGTTTGTGACCTATTGTGCATGACCCGTCAATAATTTTGTGAAGGAATCTAAATTATTTGGTGGGCTCTTGGTTTTGGTTTGTTTGGTTCTGGAAATAAATCTGCGGGACTCGCGCAGAACTGTTGAGAATAACTTCTAAATTTTGTAAGTAATTCATTCTTTCCAATTCCTTTGTCGATTTCGATAATTTCATTTAGTGCTAAGTTTTATTGTTACATGGAAAATAAAAAGCCCCTCTGTATAAATGATTTTGTAGACTAAAATACTTGTGAACCTTTGCGTTAAATTAAAATCTGGATTTTATTGTAAGCAAAATTGATAATCATCCATCAGCCTATTACTTTGAATTTATGTACTAATTTGAGTGAAATTGAATAAACTTTATAAGAGGGCGTATGTTGTTTTAAATACCTTGCAATAGGCCTCTCTTGTAAGCTGAGGGTCAATTACACTGGCCAACAAAATGAAACTTTTTTTTCTCATCACAAACATGATCACACTTTTCTTAATGCATTTTTCGCGCTGATTCCGAATCTGGTTTTATTTTTTTCTAGCACGTATAGTTATATAGATACACTGGTTTTGATATTTTTAAGTTTTTGATATTGCTATAAGAAAATTTATGGATGTATAGATCACACTTAGGAATGCTAAACAACAAATACATCATATACCTTATTCAATGTACTTATAAATAAAGAATATATACATTATTTTATTAAAAGCGCTGTGAGTGTGATTTCCTTTTGTAAATTTGGCCTGGATTGTCACGATACAGCATCCAACAATGGTCCGCCATCATGCTTTCATTCCAATATCCTTGGTAGCGCTTCTCCATGATCTGAATATCTTGATGGAAGCGCTCTCATTGCTCGTCACTCACTGCACCAAGGTTTTCAGGAAAGAAATCTAAGTGGGAATGCAGGAAGTGAATTTTTAACGACATTCGACACTCCATTTCTTTGAAGGCATCAAGGAGGTTCTTGACTCCATCCTTATACGCAGGTGACTTGTTGCTTCCAAGAAAGTTTTCACATATCCATTTGAACGCCAGCCATGCCTTCAATTCCAGCGGACTTAGGACTTTTTCAAATTCAGTGTCATTCAAAACCTCCCTTATTTGTGGCCCAACAAAAATTCCTTCCTTCAATTTTGCTGCAGTAACCTTCGGAAATTTCCTTGAAAGGTATTGGAACCCTTCAGAATTGACTTTACCCATTGCTTTAACAAAATTCTTCATTAAACCAAGTTTAATGTGAAGAGGTGGCAGATAGATCTTTTGGGGATCCACTAAAGGGACAGACTGGACATTGCTTATCCCTGGGACATATGTATACCTAAGTGGCCAGTCACTTTTGGTGTAATGTTCCATAGTGGCGCGACTGTCCCACAGGCAAAGGAAACAACAAAATTTGTGAATCCTGACTGCATACCCATAAGCATTCCTATAACTTTTAGATCTCCACAAACATTCCATTGATGACTGTCGTATTTGATTGCCTTAAGTAGTATATCCATATTGTTATATGTCTCTTTTAGATGGACGGAATGGGCAATGGGGATGGATGGCATTATATTACCATTATGCAAAAGAACTGCTTTCAGGCTTCTTTGCGACATACGTCTGAGATATGGCTGTAAATAGTCCATTGATGTCATGGCAGTAACAGAGAGGACCGTCTACTTAAAAGAATGCTGTTAATTCAAAATTCCGCTTTCGGTAGTAACTAATACGAACATTGTTTCAAGTAAATTGTTCTCCTTTAGTCTTGAGGCGAGAAGCTCTGATTTCTCTTTAGACAGCGATAAGTCTCTAACAAGATCATTCAACTGTCCTTGGGTTAACTTTTTAGGCTCTAAATATCTACCTTCAAAAGTGTACTCTGGTTCTGTAGATGGTCCGGAAACGCCAGTTGCACCTTCATCACTTTCCATGTCATCTATGACAGAATCTAGCCTATCACTTGGGGAAATTGGAATGGGCAATGTTTCATCATGTTTTACTGGTCTACGTGCTGAATCCAAGTTTGGATATACAATCTGGTGTTTGTTCTTGGCAGAAAACCCCATTAAGTTCACACTACAAAAATAACAGTCTTCATGATGATCTCTCGGCTCCCTCCATATCATGGGTATGGCAAATGGCATTGAAGCTTTCTTTTTGTTAAGCCAATCACGTAATCCATTTGAACAGCCAGAAAAGATTTGATGTGGCGCCCATGGTTTATCTTGGTCACCTAGATGGCAACCAAAGTATAGCTTGTATATTTTCTTAATATCGGTTGTAATACTTCGTCGCTGTGTTTTAGTTGTCAACTGGCCGCATACGAAACAGAACTTGTCGGGGTCATTCTTACATTGTCGAGGCATGTTGACTGACCTGAGCAAACTATAAATTCAAAAAAAATGTACACCAACTTGACACAACAAGTTCTTGGACTGGACTGATCTTTTGACACACAAAGCACGGCGTTGTTGCCTGAATCACAATGCTGCTAGACGTAAAAGCTCACACCTGAAATACATAAGATGTATAATTAAGATAATTGAAATAAATAAGATGAATAAACTAAAAAAACACAATAAAATAAACACAATCAAATGTTGAAATATTAGTATTCTGCCTATTCAAAATGGTTAAATCTGTATAGTTATATATATGCCTTCATCTGAAAACTATACGTGCTAGAAAAAATCTGAATGCAGTTTTGGAATCAGCGTGAAACATGCTATCCAGCCACCACAAATTTTACTCTGATGAAAAATCTTTGTTGACCAGGTTATCATTCAAAGATTGAATTCAGGTGCGCAGTACCTAAGTAAAAGAGTTGCGCACAACATAAATGGTGTCACAGAAGTGGGATCCTATTGCAAGGTATTGGTAGCAAGAGTGTAACTTTTTGTTAAAATAAATTTGCGTGACACTAAAGCACTAACGTAGAAAGTATTTGGAACAGTAATTCGTTGAAATACGCGAATTTGTGTATAAGAACTTAGTGTTAGCGACTGTAAAAGAGAATTTAGTCAGAATACCTTAATTTAGGTTAGCCAGCAGACCAAGAGTTTTGTGAATTTTCAATGAACTTAATTGGGTTCAAGTTAAAGGTTAAAACTGTAAGTTTGTGACCTATTTTGCATGACCCGTCAATAATTTTGTGAAGGAATCTAAATTATTTGGTGGGCTCTTGGTTTTGGTTTGTTTGGTTCTGGAAATAAATCTGCGGGACTCGCGCAGAACTGTTGAGAATAACTTCTAAATTTTGTAAGTAATTCATTCTTTCCAATTCTCTTGGTCGATTTTAACCACTTCATTTTTCGTTATTTGTTTTGTTGCACTAAAATAAAAAGCTCCTCTATATAAATGACTTAAAGTCAGATAACTGTGAACGTTTTTCTTTGGATTCATAAGTAGATTGTATTGTACAGAAAATTGGTAAATTTAATTGATTTAAATTCAGATCACTGTGAACTTTGTCTGTGAATTTATAATTGGATTTTATTGTATGAAAAATTGGTAAATTTACTTCAGAATAAATTTCCTAAATTCATGTACTGTTTCGAGTGACATTTAGTAAACTTTATAAGAGGGCGTGTGTTGTTTTAAATACCTTGCAATAGGCCTCTCTTGTAAGCTGAGGGTCAATTATCATTCAAAGATTGAATTCAAAGTAGGCTTTCAGTAAGCCGAAGGAAACTTACGGCTATCAGTTTAAAGGGCCATCCATCTGGATAGGCCGAGTCATCCTGAACGAAAATAAGAAATAATTTGAAATAGAATTAAAGGGTAGCGGCCAACTTAAAGGGTGTCAGTGAAGTGAATTAACATAATTAAAAGGGTGTCCAGCACCATAAATAAACAAACGGGTTGGGCAGTACATAAATGGTGTCAGAAGTTGCAAAAGAAAGAAAGGTGCGCACACCTAAGTAAAAGAGTTGCGCACAACATAAATGAAACATCAAAGATTATATTCCAGGTGTATATATATTTACAAATACGTGTGATAAATAACTTAACGATTGAAATTATGTTAACACAAGAAATAACAGAAAACACAAGAAAAACAAATGCATAGATTAAGAAATTTTATTTAAGGTTGCGTATTATATAAACTAATTATATATATCATCCGTAATGTCGATGATAGGGTGCTGTATCTCATCGTCATTCATATAAAAATATATATATATATCACAACCTTCTTACATCACTACCTCTCTACCCCATTACCTCACTAACTCATCAGCCATAACTATCCAAGAGTAACCTACATCACTACCTCTCCACTACAGTACCTCATACCTCTCCACCACAGTACCTCACAACCCATAACTAACCTAAACTAACCGCAATTTAATGCAGTTCACCTCGTAGCCTAATCTAACCTAATCACTGCCAGGTCTAACCCTCTCTAACTCACTACCTCACAACCTTCCTACATCACTACTTCCTCTCTAACCCATTACATCACCATTACACTAACTCAATACCTTTCTGCCTCTCTACCTACTACATAACTACCACACTACCCATAGCTAGCCGAGAGTGACCTAACCTAAATTAATTTTTATAGCTTCCGATATCTGTACAAGCGTAACCTCACCTAGCCTAATGTGGGAAGTAATAGACGCTAATAATCTAGCCTACGCTTTCTTCTCTTTTTATTCATTATGATTACCATTAGTAAGGTACAGATTCAAGTTTTATTTATTTCTTTTAACTTTGATCAAACTGTTTCACGTTAAAAATGTTCCTCTGCGAAGGCAATAAAACGTATGAGGTGGAGCGAAAAACTTGACCTCACAACCCATCTATTTTAATACCTCTCTACCCATTACATCACTACCTCCCTACCCCATTACTTCACTAACTCACCGCTTCTAATGACAGAGTTAACTTAATGCAACTTTATTTTATTTTTTACTAATCTGTGTTATATTTCTTATCTTCCTTCGTAAAATTGAAATGAATCTCAAAGATTTTTGCCTGAAAAGCTGTCACGCTCCCCAAAGGCATATTCAAATAAAAATACTGTAACTAAACTACTTGTCACTAAAAAGAAAAACAAAAAAACATTAGGCAACATTATGCGATCCTATATGGATGTAATGCATATCTTATGTAACGTTTTCTTTCTAAATTCTTATAATATATGTATATATAGATGTTTGTGTGTGTGTGTGTGTGTGTGTGTGTGTGTGTGGTTAATTAGCATACCTTTGATGGTTAACAAATAGGTGCGAACTCTCTTTCTCTCTCTCTCCACCCCCTTCATTTCAAAGCTTACAGAATAAAGGTTGGAATTCTTATATTTGTAATTAATAACGTTGTTAATTACAACGAATAAAATTAGCTTCCACTCCTGACTGTACCGAAAAAACTAGTGAAGTGTCATAATAATAATAATAAAAATAATAATAATAATTTGTTCTTATGGAACAACCTTCTGTGATCCAGCAATGGTAAATTGACCATTACTTAAGCTAAAGGACAGTCGTCCGCGATTCTGGTATTTACACTCCTAATAAGGAAATGAAATACAATACAAAGGAATGTTGGTTTGAAGACGAAATATCACTGACCGTATTTTCACGTTGTTTTCAGATCTACCTACTTAATCTCACTTCTCGTTTATCGGGGATAACAATGAATGACCGGCCTACGAGTGAACCTTAAATGTTAGTCCTCTCCATGAAAGGAAGCTTGCGAAGGACAGATAGGAGAGAGAGAGAGAGAGAGAGAGAGAGAGAGAGAGAGAGAGATAGAGAGAGAGAGAGAGAGAGAGAGAGAGAGGTTATGAATAGAGAAATAAAAGCCATAAGTGAGCATAAAACAAAGATCAAATGCAGCCAACGAAAATAACTGGAAATTTTATTTAAATATCCATTAAAGAGGGATATTTAAATAAACTGAACTTTCGTGGATTTAAATTATTAAAATATAAATTACTTTTTCTTTTAAAATGGACGTAGGAACGAAAACTATTAGATTTCAAGAGAGAAAAACAGCAGTATGGAAATTTTATATTATATATATACACATATATATATATATATATGTACGAGAGAGAAAGAGAGAGAGAGAGAGAGAGAGAGAGAGTGTAACCTTTTTCAAATAAGAGTTCCGACCCTTTATTCTGTAAGCTTTGAAATGAAGGGGGTAGAGAGAGAGAGAAAGAGAGTTCGCACCTGTTTGTTAACCATCAAATGTATGCTAATTAACCACACACACACACACACACACACACACACACACACACACACATCTATATATAGGTATATTATAAGAATTTAGAAAGAAAACGTTACATAAGATATGCATTACATCCATATAGGATCGCATAATGTTGCCTAATGTTTTTTTGTTTTTCTTTTTAGTGATAAGTAGTTTAGTTACAGTATTTTTATTTGAATATGCCTTTGGAGAGCGTGACAGCTTTTCAGGCAAAAATCTTTGAGATTCATTTCAATTTTACGAAGGAAGATAAGAAATATAACACAGATTAGTAAAAAATAAAATAAAGTTGCATTAAGTTAACTCTGTCATTAGAAGCGGTGAGGTAGTGAGGTAATGGGGTAGGGAGGTAGTGATGTAGTGGGTAGAGAGGTATTGAATTAGATGGGTTGTGAGGTCAAGTTTTTCGCTCCACCTTATACGTTTTATTGCCTTCGCAGAGGAACATTTTTAACGTGAAACAGTTTGATCAAAGTTAAAAGAAATAAATAAAACTTGAATCTGTACCATACTAATGGTAATCATAATGAATAAAAAGAGAAGAAAGCGTAGGCTAGATTATTAGCGTCTATTACTTCCCACATTAGGCTAGATGAGGTTACGCTTGTACAGATATCGAAAGCTATAAAAATTAATTTAGGTTAGGTCACTCTCGGCTAGCTATGGGTAGTGTGGTAGTGATGTATTAGGTAGAGAGGCAGAAAGGTATTGAGTTAGTGTAATGGTGATGTAATGGGTTAGAGAGGAAGTAGTGATGTATGAAGGTTGTGAGGTAGTGGATAGAGAGGTAGTGAGTTAGAGAGGGTTAGACCTGGCAGTGATTAGGTTAGATTAGGCTACTAGGTGAACTGCATTAAATTGCGGTTAGTTTAGGTTAGTTATGGGTTGTGAGGTACTGTGGTGGAGGGGTATGAGGTACTGTAGTGGAGAGGTAGTGATGTAGGTTACTGTTGGATAGTTATGGCTGATGAGTTAGTGAGGTAATGGGGTAGAGAGGTAGTGATGTAAGAAGGTTGTGATATATATATATATATTTTTTATATGAATGACGATGAGGTACAGCACCCCATCATCGACATTACGGATGATATATATAAATAGTTTATATAATACGCAACCTTAAATACAATTTCTTAATCTATGCATTTGTTTTTTCTTGTGTTTTCTGTTATTTCTTGTGTTAACATAATTTCAAATGTTAACTTATTTATCACACGTATTTGTAAATATATATACACCTTGAATATAATCTTAGATGTCTCATTCGTTCGACTTTCGCCTCATTCAACGTCCGTCCAATCGACTTCCGATTCTCACTTATCGTTCAACAAGGATTTCATCACTGTTGGAAGCCTACAACCATTTCATTCTAGTGCAACCTTTTCAACTAACGCTCAGTGTTTCAATCGCCCCTCATTAACTCTTCGCCGACTCCGAAGCGCTTGCAATTCCTTTGTTTATATATAACCTTAATTATTGTTGTACAGTACTTAATTTGTTGTTATTAATGTCTGTTAATAGAGAGGTAATTCAAATTATAGCTTCCTTATTCTTGCACCCTGGAACTATAGATATGTGATTTTCTGGCCCAAAGAAACAAACAGTATACCAGTAAATGGAATTAAATCTGAAATCTCAGAAGTTGTCAGCTCTGTCCCAAAAAGTACCGTATTAGCTCCCTGTTGTTTATAATAATGGCTGCAGACTGTCATACAGATATTATAGACATTGTCATATCGTGCTTCGGGGACTACACAAAGACATGCAAGGAAATATGAAATGGAGATGACAAAGAAAAATTACAAAATGACATTTGTACAATATTCAGATGGACGGAAGACAATATGAAGTTCAACGCTGAAAAAATGGTAACAAGGAGCTACAGAATAAAGAATACAAAACACTGCGAGAGAAACAGATAACACTAAACCCAGAAGTCAGGGATCTTGGATTAATAATGTCATCGAATGCAAATTAAGATAAAATTACAACATATCGAAAAATAATGGGAATTATATGGATGAACTTTTATAGCAGAAAAGCAAACATTATGTTGAAAGTATGCAAGAGTTCAGTCCAACCAATAATTGAGTATTACTCAGTACTTACAATCACATACTGTATAGAAAACGAGTCAGTGTGAACAGAGAAAATCCATACAAAGGTGTTTTACGTCGAGAATAGAGGGAACGAAAGATGAAGAATACTGATCACGAAATACTGATCACGATTACAGTTCTTGAAACTGTATTTCTTGGAAAGAAGACGTAAGCGATACACAACAATATATGTACATATGGAAGATTCTCGAAGGATATGTCCCAAACTTTAGAAATGAAATAAAACATACTAGAATGAGGTACCAATAGATTATGGACTATCCCAGCTGAGGTGGAATCATGAAAACAAATACTGAAAGTGAGAAAAGAACTGATGAATCTCCAGCATACCAACTGAGCTAACTTCAAATATCAGCTTCAGAGGTTCCTAGGTAAAGTCCCTGACAAGCCATGCGTAGCTGGCTATGAAGGAAGGATAAGAGTCGAAAACACCTTCCTTCTTCAACAAATCTCTCAAATGAGGCGGGATGCTGCAGAGTGGTCGAACACAGGTCGATCCTGAACAGTTGTTCGAAGTCAGCAAAACAGTATAAAATGAGTAGTATGGCCTCAAAATCCATGAGTGCAAGTTGCAATTGCATAATATTACGTAATGTTGCAAGAGTGCCATACCCCCACACCCTTTGTTGCAAGAGTGCCACCCCACCCCCTTTCATTGCAAGAGTGCCACCCCATCCCCTTTCGTTGCAAGAGTGCCACCCCACTCCCCTTTGTTGCAAGAGTGCCACCCCACTCCCCTTTGTTGCGAGAGTGCCACCCCACCCCCTTTTGTTGCAAGAGTGCTACCCCCCCCCCCTTTGTTGCAAAAAAAAGAAAAACAAAGAAAGAAAGAGAGAGAGTGAGTGCCGATCTTTGTTGTCAACCCCAAAATGGGATTGCAAGGGGCATGCAAATTGGAGGCGGAGTTCTCCCCCAAAGGGGCAGAAAGAAAGAAAGAAAGAAGAAAGAGAGAGAGAGAGAGAGAGAAAGAGAGAGAGAGAGAAAGAGAGAGAGAGTGCCAATCTTTGTTGCCAACCCCAAAATGGGATTTCAAGGGGCATGCAAATTGGAGGCGGAGTTCTCCCCCAAGCTATTCCTCCCAAAGGGGCATACCTAACCTAAGAGGCCTCTATGGGAAGGAAGGGGTTTCCTCACCACCCAAAGGGCCAGAAAGAGAAAGGACCAGAGAACCTTGCTCGGCTGGGAGCCGAGCTTGTATGACTCCGTCGTCCGCCTCCCGCTCTTTTATAGACCTCTAATCCGCCAGTTGGCTGAGTTGCCAGATAGCGCCATGTATTTAATTCATCAGCCAATAGAAGGCTGAGTAGCCAGTTTGTGCTATATATTTAATTAATTCATATATTAATTATCCTAGAAGACTGAGTTGCCAGATAACAATATTTATTAAATTATTTCATATATTATTCATCCATTTGGTTACTAAATACCACCATATATTTATATGATGATAGTTGTCAGGTACTGCCATTTATTTTAATTCGTTACCACAACAGATGAATCTTCTCCTTAATTCCAACAATTTACTTTAAAAGAAATTATGTTTATTAAATAAATAATTAGAATTTAAACACACGCTCTTTACACAACTAAAACAATTCAATTATTACATAATTCCTATTTTTATTATTATTATTAATATCGCAATTCACGCTAAATCACGAATAACAGTGGGAAAAACGAAACGAAAAGGAACCTTACGAAGAAAGGTGAAACAAACGACAACTTCAGGTCAAAACACACGGTCGTTTCCCCCCTCCCTCATTCCCCCCAAACTTCTCACCCCATCTGCGTTTGTATAAATATTAATTATTTTGAAAATATACAAAACGTATAATCATATTTGTAGAAAAAATATACATATAATAAACGAATGATCAACTCGTGCTCACACACACACACACACACACACACACACACACACATACACATATATATATATATATATATATATATATATATATATATATAAACTTATTAATGTCGTTTAACAGGTTTATTTGTTTATTCAACAAAGCTATATATTTTGCAATTTTTCCATTAATAAAATTCAAGTTAGAGAAGAACTCATTTATCCAGTTGGCTCATATAGCCATACAAGATTTTTCGTTAACAAAATTCAAGTTAGATAGACAAGAAATCATTAGAAGGACAAATTCCACTATCTATATATATATATATATATATATATATATATATATAATATGCTAAAAAAGAGAAGTACAAGCACCAAATTTTATTTTCTATCTTCGTCCATTGTTCGCACAGGTGTGACCTGATACGCCTGGGGGGAAATATATATATATATATATATATGATGAATAAAACCACGAAGGAAAGGAAACACAAAATGGTGCTCAAGCGCTTTCGTCTAATGACATCCTCAGGAACACTGAAGTACATAAAAAGGTTAAGCCTATATATAGGTTACAGAAAGAAAAAAGAAAAAATAAATAACATACATACACACAAACATATATATATATATATATATATATATATACATATCTATATATACAAATACATACATACATACATACATACATATATATACAATAAACAGAGAAGTAAAAATAAAAAAATTAAAAATTAAAACCTTGAAGGATTACCAGTGAGGCGTACAGATTTGTAAGGAAAAATATCGATTTTTAGCACAAGATCAAATGGATTATAAAAATACAAATTTATACTGGAACTCTGCCCGGGTTTTAACACACTGTTGCCTATGGTCAGGTTTCGATATATATAAAAAAAAATAAAATGCAAATTAAAAGTTAATCGATTTTTAGCACAAGATCAAATGGATTATAAAAATACAAATTTATACTGGAACTCTGCCCGGGTTTTAACACACTGCTGCCTATGGTCAGGTTTCGATATATATAAAAAAATAAAATGCAAATTAAAAGTTAATAAAGTAGAAGACAAGTTACCAAAGATTTAATGTTTTACCCTTCTTATCTAAATCTGTTTTAAAGGAATTCAAAATAACAGGATCGAGTTGAAAAAGACCTTTGCTTATGTTGAAGTTATTTGAAAGTTGGATAATGGCAGACTCAAGAATATTTCTATTAACAATGTTGCTTGAATGGAATAAAACTGAAGCATTATTCCAATCAATACAGTGGGCTAACTCTGACAAATGGACAAAAAGGGCACTGGACAACTGTCCTGTTCTAACGGAATATTGATGCTGTTTATACGTGCGTGCAAATCCTTTCCCGTCTGACCTATGTAAAAGGAATCACATTGTTTACAACCAATTTTATAGATAATGCCTGAATTATTGGTAGGGCTATTTTTTACTATGATATTTTTCACAATATTGTTATATGAAAATACTACATTAATATCCAAAAGTTTAAGTACATTAGCAATGCCTAAAAAGCCCGGGAAAAATGGAAGTACTAAAATATTTTTTGACAAAGTACGAGTGTTAATATTGACACGATAGAAAGTTCGTTTTGCCTTGTTGAGACAAGATTCCATAAACGCAGATGGATAACACAAATCACTTCCAATACCGTTGATTTTTTCCAATTCGGCATCGATGTATTTCGGACTGGCGATCCTAAGGGCGCGGAGAAACATTGATGAAAATATGGCCTTCTTATTGGGGGTATCATGTCCCGAGTAAAAGTGTACGTAGGACAAATTGTTTGTCGTTTTCCGATAGATACTAAACTTAAAACCTGGGCTTTCCCTATGTACACGCACATCCAAAAATGGGATTGAATTGTCTTGCTCAACTTCTAAAGTAAACTTAATGGAGGGGACTTGATCATTTAACTGAAGGAGGAAGCTATCCAGGTCACGATTCATGGGCCAGATACACAAAATATCGTCGACGTACCGCAACCAAGGGATGCCAACCCCCAGGATTCTCGGAATATAAGTAATTTCGAAAAACTCCATATAAATATTGGAGAGGAGGGGCGATAAAGGGTTGCCCATAGCCATCCCAAAAACTTGTTGATAATACTCGTTATTGAAAGTGAATTTACAGTCTTTGATGCAAAGCTTAATGAGTTTCAAAACAATGTGTGAAGGTAGTGGCAGGTCATACTTATGTAATTCTTGGGAGAGAAAGTCAAGCATATCGTCAATCGGCACTTTTGTAAACAATGAACAAACATCAAAACTGATCAATTTATCGTTAGTTTCAGTACGTGCATTATTCAATTTTTCCGTAAGATCCATGGAATTTTTTACATGTGAATCAGAGATAGTTCCGAGAATGGGGGACAAGACTTTGACAAGCCATTTGGAGAGTTTATAAGTAATAGAGCCCACCGAGCTAATAATAGGGCGCATAGGGTTACCAGGTTTGTGGGTTTTAATAAGACCGTAAAGGTAGGGCAGAGCAGGTGAAGTGGACATGAAAAGCGGAATTAAGTCCTTATGATCTTTGAGAAGGCGTTTCAAGCCAGTATTAAATGATTTGATGACGTCATCCTGCGGGTTCTTCCTAAGTTTGGTGTATGTGGCGGGGTCCTGGAGAAGCTCGTTCATCTTTCCGATGTAGTCCACTTTGTCCATAATAACTATGGTGTTAGCCTTGTCTGCTTTAGTAATATGGAGCTCCCCATCTTTTTTTAATTGTGAGAGGCTATTGCGAAAACGTTTAGGAAAGTTATCTTCGTAATTACCATTCGCCGCACTATAAACGAGGCCTTTAACTATGTTAAACAAATACTGAGGGAGATTACACTGTTTTTCAAAACACGCGAGACTGTAACAAATTTGTAAAGCCGAAGGTTTTTTAACAATTAAAAAGGACATACCATATCCAAGGGCACTTTTTGCATCGTCACTAATGTTTTTCGAAGAAAGGTTCAAAACACACTTTGAGCTTGCTTTTTTACTCCACTGACTATCTCGAATGAGACTTTTAATTTTTCGATCCAAAATGTTACGAAGTGAAGTAGTTCTCCGACGCAACTCGTTGTAAATTTCATCAAACAAAGGTTGGATCCACGGTTGGGGAATAACGGTTACAAAATTATGTTTGGCGATGTTTAAATTTTTGAAGGCGGACCACTCATTTTGTCCAGTGCCCTTTTTGTCCATTTGTCAGAGTTAGCCCACTGTATTGATTGGAATAATGCTTCAGTTTTATTCCATTCAAGCAACATTGTTAATAGAAATATTCTTGAGTCTGCCATTATCCAACTTTCCAAAAACTTTAACATAAGCAAAGGTCTTTTTCAACTCGATCCTGTTATTTTGAATTCCTTTAAAACAGATTTAGATAAGAAGGGTAAAACATTAAATCTTTGGTAAACTTGTCTTCTACTTTATTAACTTTTAATTTGCATTTTATTTTTTTATATATATCGAAACCTGACCATAGGCAGCAGTGTGTTAAAACCCGGGCAGAGTTCCAGTATAAATTTGTATTTTTATAATCCATTTGATCTTGTGCTAAAAATCGATTAACTTTTAATTTGCATTTTTTTTTTTTTTATATATATCGAAACCTGACCATAGGCAGCAGTGTATTAAAACCCGGGCAGAGTTCCAGTATAAATTTGTATTTTTATAATCCATTTGATCTTGTGCTAAAAATCGATATTTTTCCTTACAAATCTGTACGCCTCACTGGTAATCCTTTAAGGTTTTAATTTTTATTTTTTTTATTTTTACTTCTCTGTTTATTGTATATATATGTATGTATGTATGTATGTATGTATTTGTATATATAGATATGTATGTATATATATATATATATATATATATGTTTGTGTGTATGTATGTTATTTATTTTTTTTTTTTCTTTCTGTAACCTATATATAGGCTTAACCTTTTTATGTACTTCAGTGTTCCTGAGGATGTCATTAGACGAAAGCGCCTGAGCACCATTTTGTATTTCCTTTCCTTCGTGGTTTTATTCATCATAAATATTTTTCACGTGTTACTTTCGTGAAATAATTTTCATATATATATATATATATATAAGCAAAAAATTATCTTTAAATGCAAACAAATGGTGCGTACTGAAAGGAACCCTTCTTTCTACCTGGACACCTACAGAAAATATTTCATTTTTCCTCTTTGAGTCTATCCATAAAAAGAACAATAAAATTTGTAATTAAACTAACATCCCCTTATCTTCCTAAAAAGAAATCACTATATATATGTGTATATATAGTATAAGTAAAAAAACTAAGTTACAAATTAATAGCATAGATTAGCTATATTCTGAATTTTTACAACGTAAAAAAGTCTAACATAACTTTTTTAATAATAATAATAATAATAATATTTTGTATCTACTCTCGCAGGGATAGAAGGTGGACGGGCAAAAACGTCGTCGTGTACCGTTACATTGAATACAAGCTTATAATCATGCCTTTCCAATGTGGGACTTTTTCTTAAAGTCCCAAACTTTTCAATCGCGATCTATTCTTCACAATGCATAGTTGTAGCCGAGATAATCTAGTTCGCTACAACAGATGATCATTATATAAAGAAGTAGCTCTTCAGGGTGAACGGTGTAGGCGAGCTCAGCTCTGCACCTCTCAAGCGTTTTGTACCAAAGCTCGGGATATTTCGAAGAGTCTAAACTTATTAAATAATCATCAACCTCTAGACCATTCTCACCTTGTTTAACCCTACACTCGGTAAACCCATCGAACAGAGCAGCGTATGTGTATTCGAGCACCGTATCAAAATAATGCATAACCCTATCACGCGCGTCTAATATAGGTTTCAGCCTGCGTAATCCGACAATTATAAAAAATTCTGTCCAGGATGAAACGGTTCCGCGTAGGAACATGATCGTCATCAGCTGACAATTTCCACATCTCTCGTATATCAATGCATAATTGTTCATTATTTATACTCAATGTGCAAACAATGGCATATGAGGAGGCGTCACTAATCACATCTGTTATTGTATCTACGTCAGCTGGTATTTTATAACGGTCCTCAGCCCACCTCTCAAGCACCACGAAGATTGTATGCATCTCCTCGCGCTTAAATAAATAGCGTCACGTCTGCTTGCATGCCTGCAGGTCGTTTCAAGCACACAGTTAATGGCCCCGGTTTCTCGTCTGAATACGCGCAATGACCGTCACGGAGCCGTCGTACGAGGCGTTGAGAATGCTTCTCAAAGGGCGCTCCAACGTATTCATCGAGATGACTATTGCACTTCCACTTGCTCATTTTGAAAAAGATTAAGCTTTTCACCCGCATTAGACCTACACTTTAACATGGAATCAGAACTACACCTCGTCAGGGAATGATTGCTCACTCTTTCACATCAGCCCACCGAATTGCTCATTTTGACAAAGATTAAGCTTTTCACTCGCATTAGACCTACAGTTTAACGTGGAAACCGAATCAGAAATACATCTCCTCAGGGAATGGTTGCTATCTCTTTCACATCATAATTTCCTCGAGATAATTCAAGCTCATATACAGGACCTACATTGTCTATAAGATCTGTGGGGCGTGGAACATGCGGTCTTCAGAAGATGTGAACAGATCCTCTTGGACCAGTTGAAGAAAATTTATAGGCCGAACCATGCAATGTAGGATTTTATCCATGGAACCGTAACCACTGATACAGCCTCGGTACGGATTGCAATGCTTATTGAGGCACTTCTTCTACTTGTATCTCCCTCATGTACACCTACATTGTGTCCGACCACACAGAAACACCAAAATTGTTGTGAAAGATGCAAAAATGTAATGACAAAAAAGAACAGCTTCAGAGTTCATTCACACCATGCGTACACTTATCTCGTGTACGCAGTGTACACGTTCCACATTGTGTCCGACACTAATTTTCTTTTACGCGAGAGAATACACACCCGAAATCCACAGCTTGCACCGCTCAACTGAGTAAGCAGGGGTAGAGATATCCCCAGGTAGTAGCAGGTTTCACTTTTTTTAGGCGTAAATGGCTTGTTCAGGTTGAGTTGTCAGATACCACTTTTTATTTTAACTGTTCAGGTATACATTATTATGGAAAGTTACCAGATACCCTTTTTATTTTAATTGTTCAAGTATACATTATTAGGTTGGCCAGATTGTACCATTTATTTAATTAATTCTTAAAAGTTGGCCTAGAATTCCGCAAGTAGGTTTAGAAAGCGTAACCACCCATTTGGTATAATTGTTTACAACCAAAAGAATGAAATAAAACAACATTACATCATTCTGTTTATCATAAATATATAGAAAATAAATATACATTTGAATGATCAATTAAAAATAATAATAGTTTGAGAAATATGAACGAGGAATATCCATATAATTAAAAATATATCCGTCAATATAACACTACAGGAGAAATATATATATATATATATATATATATATATATATATATATACCCACAATTATGGAGATATATAGAAAATAAATATACATTGGAATGATCAAAATACAAAAATAAAAAATAAGAAATAATATAACCATCAACATAGCAGAAATATATACACACAACTAAATAAATAAATACATACACTTTATCTTTTAGCGGGCAACATAAAAAATAAGAAATAATATAACCATCTATATAGCAGAAATATATATACACACAATTATGTTAAATAAATACATACACTTTATCTTCTACCGCGCAAAATAAGAAATCGTATAGCCATCAATATAGCAGAAATACACACACACACACACACACACACACATGTTAAATATATAAATACATTTCACTTTTTTTTTTCAAAATACTAAACTCGCACTTATTCGAGTCTACAATTACATCATTTTAAGCTCTGCATTACGCAGTATACCCGGTTTAATAATATTTCACCGCTTAAAATATAGGGAAACCTGTACTCGATATGAAGGGCCTTCATATCGTTCAGTACTATTTTTTTCCCACTTTACATCAGGTTGGTAAGTTATCTTTAAATACGGCTAGAATACAATTAAAAACACGCACAAAGAGTTCATCGTTAGGCACATTATTAAACACAAGTTTATAAACACCCCTTTTCAATCGAGGGTTTATTTCTACCGACCCGAGCTTTTCAATCGTGAACTCATCTTCACTCAACATAGCAGTAATTGAAATAATCTTCTAAGTCGTTACGACAACTGCTCGTTATAGGCAGTTTTATTTTTTTACCACTCACCATTTCCATAAACTAAACATCTTCACACTCCGGCGCACTATTTGAGAGGAACATATGCCCATATTTTTCATTTTTTTTCAACAGGCGATACTCGTTTCTAAATTCTTCCAAAAACTCACGCAGGGCACTAGCATCAACCTCACTACGAACCTCATCATGACATACATTAATATAGTGGTAAAAATACTTAAGATTGTCCATGATGACGAGATTCACATTTTCACCCGAAGTATACGAGTACTCGACATGGTGTAGCATGATATAATACCGTTTATCACACCACTCATCCACAAGGCTCACTATCCATATCTGCTGCTTCTCTTCTGCACGCGTTATTTCTTTTACTTCACGGTATATGTGAAACTTTATAAAGCTTAGGTCTACAGCATGCTTCAATACATCTTCTGTGCAACGAAAGCCTACAACGCTCTCACCCGAATAACCATAGAGTATTTGTACATCTTGATCCTTCGCACGATCCACTGTGGTTTTAAAAAAGGCAAAGGAGGGAGGAATAGGAAGTTTTTCGGTATCCATCACATCTTGACACTTTGCTGAATACCATTTCATAAACGTTGAACAAGCAATATTAAAGGTAGCCATTTTCTTCTACGCTGGCGAATACACGTCTGAGCTCAAGGGCTTACTGCAATCAACTGACCACGCAGGGAATCCCAGGTAACGCTAATTGAAACATGATTTATTTAATAAACGAAATATTCAAGTCATATATATTTACAAATACGTGTAATAAATAAGTTAACAATAGACACATCAAAGATTATATTCAAGACATATATTTACAAACACGTGTAAGAAATAAGTTAACAATCTGAGCAACGTTGAGGGATCACAGTCAAGTGAGGTGGAAAGAAGTGCAGTCAAGTGAGCGGAGAAGAGCCTGGTTGTGCGATGAAGGTCAAAAAGCAAAATGAAAAGGATTGAAGTTGGGAAGTTGCTTTTATATCCGCGCTCTGTGACGTAGAAATTTCCCCCGTTTCCAAGAAATCTAGAAGTCTACATTTTCTATATGAACTTTCCCCCATGTGCTCCGATCCTACCACATTGTTTACTTCTGTACGTGAGAAAATTCTTCTGTCGGAAGCAAAGAAAGGAATTTCAGGAATGTCACTACATATCCATCATCCCAACTTTCCAGTGATTCCTGTTTTCTTGAATTTGTGTGCTACAATCCTATGATCATATTTATCAAAGGTTCCGCCATAATCAGTGTATATTACAGCTATACTGTATTTGGATTTAGACACAATGCGTCCTCTATTTTCGATTGGTGATCTAATAGTTGTGATAGGCATGATCTTCCAGACCTGAAACCATGTTGGTTCGAATTGAATACTTTCTTTCCTTTTAGGTAGTAAGTAATTTTGTCTCTGCTTACACGTTCAAAGCACTTTATAAGATGGGAAGTGAATGCTGCTGAGCGACAATTCTTCTGTGTTACCTCATTGAATAAGGGAGCAATGTTCGCGTTCCTTAATCGAAGTGGGGTTTATCCTGTATCGAGTGATTTTCACCATGCTAAGTATAACAGCTTTAAATTACTTAAAAAACCTGGCACTCATGTGTTTGGCAATGGTGCTAGATTCACTCGTATTTTGATAAAGCCTTAATTCCATTCCTGGAATTCAAAATTCTTTAATACTGTAGATCCGTTCCGTACCTGTTCTTGACTGGTTTGTAGCTATGTCAAAGAATTCACCCGGATTTTCTATTTTCTTCTCGTGCTTAGGAGCAATGAACACAGTAATAATTGCTCCTTAAGGAGTTCGCTCAATTTTTCTGGACCATTTATGTATTCGTTAACTCCATCTTTTAACGGACCAACTCTTTCCTTAAATTTCCTTTTCCTTTTCGCGAAGAAGAAATACGTTGGGTTATTTTCTGTTTCCTGCTACCCTGTTTTCCCTTCTCGTCCGTCTTGCAGTTGAATATTCGTCTTAGATCCATTTCTATTTTACCTATGTTTTACTACAGGGTGACCTCAAAGTCCCTTTGCATGAAAAACAAGGGCAACATAATGTCACTGCAAAGTGACTTTGTGGCCACTCTGTAGTTTGAGTTTGCCTGCATCCACGTTGCACCTATGGATATTTTCTACGTTTTTCTTTTCGATATTTAAATAAATAACGTTCTCATTTTTTTCTCGAGTTTGCTGCGTTTCCTGTTTTTTCTCTTCGAAACATGTTTCAACAATAAAAGTTTAGTTACGGTTGCTTCTATACATAATATTCCTTTGTTTTTGTTTATTTCGCGAAGCAACATCTCCCAATCTTCTTCCTTTAATTATTAATTTATACTTGCACAGTCTATTTCATTTAAATTCATATTTAACGTTTCAAATATTCGTTCTGTCTCTCTAGTATGAGTTTTAGGTCTTCCGGTTTCTAATTTTATTTATATATCAATTATATTATGATCAGAGAAGTTAGTTCGCCTTACATTTTTATTTATTATCATGTGATTGTTATTTGTCAGTACTAAGTAAAAAACATTCCTCTTTCAAGACGCTTCAGAAATTTCCATGGTATGCGCATGATTTTCAGTAAAATCTAATAGCCTGCCATCTTTTGTAAAGTTGCCGTAGAATTTCTCAGCATAAATAACGTCTTAATTTTTTTCAGTGTTGTGAACAGAAAGTTAAAATCCCCACAAATTAACATATTTGGTGTAGGAGTTTTAAATTAATTTAATGCGTTTTCTGTTTTATTTGTAATCAATTGGAATTCACTTTTGTAGTGTTTAGTGACCTGTACACGTTCATAGTGATTAGATTTAGTTCTTTTACGTCTAAAATTAAACATTTTGGTTGTGCCGTTTGAGTTGTTTATCTTTACTTCACCTGTCTATGTACTTTTCATGTAAATATAACAGTCTCCTCCTCTTTTAGAGAGTATATATGCCCGAAATATAGTTCTTTATTACTACTTCAGAGTCTTCAATGCAGTTTTCATAGTCTCCTTCACATTTATGCAAGTATTTCCGTTAAGCATATCTTTGTTGTTACCAGAGCTATTTTTTATAAGTAATGTAGTTTGTAATCTGGTATTTCTTTACTATTACACCGGTCTCCGGTAGAAAGTTTTAAAAGCTGGTTTTAATGTGAAGGACATTACTTAAATATGGGTATAAAAATAGGTTAGATTATTTTAGGTTAGGTTAGGTTAGGTTAGGTAAAAAAGGGTAAAAAAGGATAAAAAAGGGTAGAAAGTTTTAAAAGCTTTAAGCTTCAATAAATCTTTAACAAATCATTTGCGACGGAAATGAGTATCATTTTGAATTCAGCACATTGAAAAACATTGAAAACCAGCTTTTAAAACTTTCTACCGGAGACCGGTGTAACAGTAAATATTTACCAAAATCTGTTTTATCACTGTACGTTCGTTGTGTATTTGTATATATTAAATTGAGGTAGTTAATAGTCTTTGTGTTCTGTTTGTTGGGTATTCGTCGTTATCAGGTCGGTTTTGCTTGTTTTTGATCCTCGTTATTGGGTGGTCGTTGCACTTGAGAATACTGGGAGTATGGGCCTTGGTACCATTGTGTTAGTGGAATTAACTATAGGTAAAATTGGACAGGTGGATGGTGTATGTATTGCTTGGGTACATATTTTGCGGAGCCTGGTCATTTTTCATTAAGACCGATAGTTCTTTTATAATAATACTTATTTCTTCCATAAATGTCCTTCATTGATAACGTTGTCATCTCTTTTATTTGTGATTTTAAATATTTTCTCCTCTTTCTCTTCTCTGTGTACCTTTACTGTGGAAATAAGGGCACTCCATATGTGAACATTTTTCTCTCTGGCTGACAGTCTGTGCTTAGAAAGAAGGGCGGAAGTAACAACGGTGTGCTCCATATTGACAAGTTCCATTCCACATTATGTTGAAACACTTTTTGGGATGGTTCTACATGCATCTCAAGGCAAAGTTCAGTTGCGTATATATATATATATATATATATATATATATATATATATATATATATATATACAGGGCGGCGCAAAAGTCGCGCATCATATGAATTTTTAGTGTTGACTATAATATATTATTTTTTTTAGGTAGGGGATGGCTGCGAAATTAACAATGGACGAGAGGGTGAGCTTGGTTTTAATGTATGGAATATCAGGTACAACAAATCGATGACTCTGTACAGACTTTAAATTCTGTACCGATTCATCGATAACTATATCAAAATTATAAATTATCCTCACCACACATTATGTCAACTAGAGGATTAGAATAAAGGTAGCACAACCATTTATAGCACATTATAGTTAACTTATCACTCTTCTTACACCAAATACCTTTATCGTAGGACATAACGTACTTATTGTACTTAACCCTTTGTCGCGCAGTGTGACCAGGGGCGGACTGAGCGGTCGGGCAATCGGGCATGGACCGAGAGCCCGGGCCATTAGGGGAAAATGCGACCCTGACCCGCAGTCATCATAAAACAGTGAGAGTGTTCTCAACTGGGTCAAGTGTCTAATGGAACTGTAATATGAAAAAAATCGGATTTCAAGAGACTCAGGACCTCATTATGCCGGAGGGACCAGGTTGCTGTCAGTCCGCCCCTGAGTGTGACTTTACTGATTTTGTTCTGGCTAAGCCAAACGATTTTATTCAGTCTCGGAAAGACTTTTGTGCAGTAAAGGGTTAAGAGACGTTTGCTTAATCCTTTACTGCACAGAGGTCTTTCCAAGACTGAAAAAATCGTCTGGCGTAAGCCAGAACAAAATCAGTAAAGTCACACTGCCCGACAAAGGGTTAAGGGACAATAAGCCAGCATCTCTCTGGCCTGAACACCTTCCCTGCAACAGATAACAGTCGCTCCATTGGTGCAGACGAAGCTGGGATGGCAAGGTAGGACTTGGCAAGGATGCAGAGCTGTGGGAATGTATCCTCATGGTTTCTCCAGTAGGCCAGAGGCAGGGAAAAATTAAAACGTCCATTCACGAGTATCACAATCTTGTAACTACTGTAAAATATATGTAAACCACTTTTAATCATATTGTAATCAAAGATTACGACGATTTTTTGGATGGATTAAGATGACAATTATGATTTTGAACTATAGAAGAAGATGGATTATGATTACGAATATGATTACAATGTTTGAAAAAGTTTAGGTACGATTACGATTACATAGATATGAATATTTGGATTACGATTATGAATATACCATAATTGTAATTAATTACGGATTAGAAGATTATGATTATAATCGGCCCCATGTCTGGTCTCAACCTTTTCTCAATTCAACCTTTCTCTCTCTCTCTCTCTCTCTCTCTCTCTCTCTCTCTCTCTCTCTCTCTCTCTCTAATTACGCTAGAAATGACAGATAACCATTTGCATTTACAAATTAAATTATTAGAGAATAACTTTGTTCCATAATTCAAGTTATACAACTTACAAGTGTCACTATCGACTTTTTCCTACTGAGAAATGGGTAAGGTGTACACCATCTCTCTGAGCAAAGATTTTCTATCCCAACGCCAATATGCTCTCATGATTAGTTCCACTTTATCGACGTATAATGTGGATTAGGTTAAGATCAATGATGTACGGTCAAACTTATTCACGTTAGTCCAGTTAAAGTTAAAGGAGTGTCGATTTAAAATACTATTGGTCGTTTTGGTTAACCTTCTAGAAACAGAATTCTAAAATCGGGTTTAGATAACTCCTACGTACAGTTGCGGATAAAAACTTGCCGAAACATTAAGATTTCAAAATATTCACAATTATTAATTAGTAATCTTTTGGTTTCGTTTTCAATTTTTTGCTGCAAAAGGAACAAAAAAAAGTGGTGCTACTATAGCGTGATTCCTACCGGTGACTTCGATACTATAGGGTGATTCCTACCCATTTTGGTTCGAAACTACAGTACTGTAGAGTGTGATTCCTATCCGAGGTATAAATGAAAAATAATAAATATAAAATGCTATTTATTATTCAATTTTATTTATTTAAAAAATAGTTTCGGTGCTACTATAGTATGTGGTCTACCTACGATTGGTTAGGTTTAGTCACGATATTTTCGTTAAAACTAACGAAAATATAATGACTAAACCTAACCAATCGTCAAGGGCGATGGACATTGGAATGTAAACAAGCAATTAGTAAACAAGGTAAGAAGCTATAATTAAAAGGTAGACCGCCGAATCGGGGAGGAATCACGCTATAGTAGCACCAAAAAAATTATCATTTCATAAAATTTTTTTTTTTGCTAAACTTTTTACCAGCAACTGACGAAGGTATCATTCATGAAAAATATTAATATATATTAATTTGGGAGTTCCTATATTATTTTATTTATTTGCTGATTATATCAAGGGCTATGTCGTGGCCATATAGGGGCACCGCTTCCTGTCGATCAGCGAAGTTAAGCGACGTTGGATTTGGTTCGTATTAGATAGGGGATCGCCCTTTTTTTTCAGATGATATAGCGACTCGTGGTTCGGATCTCACGTAAAGCCGTAGTAGGGCCCCTCCCAAATACCCATAGCTATATCAGCT
This sequence comes from Bathynomus jamesi, assembly GCA_023014485.1. Classification (NCBI taxonomy): domain Eukaryota; kingdom Metazoa; phylum Arthropoda; class Malacostraca; order Isopoda; family Cirolanidae; genus Bathynomus; species Bathynomus jamesi. The sequence goes on from JAJOZX010005328.1 coordinate 169,876, forward strand.
GTTTGCTACCGCCGCGCCGTGTCGTGTATGTATTTAAGTATATTTAATTTAGAAACATAGGAATGGTGAAAGTGTTTACCGTCTTTTGATGTTTATGAGGTGCATGTTCAATGGTTCATTAGATGATTTAAAAACAATTATTTGGCTTTAGAGATAAGTTGCCTATTTTTCTCTTTTCAGATGTCGAAACAAGTAAAAACCGGTAATTGTACAGTTGAGAGAAAAAATCGCCGAAAAATTATATTATTTAAAAACTTCTAACATTACTGTTCAGTAATTTTCTTTCTCTTTTGTGAAATCTTATTTGTTTCACTGCATAGAATAAAATATCAAAAGAAAAAAATTACAAATTAATAATTTTTAGGTCCTTTTTTTACTTTATTTTTTGGACAACTCTCTTCTTCGCAAGTGTTTTATAAACAGGTTAAATAAAAATCTATACAGAAAACAATTAATTACGTCAAAATCGCAGTGTTTTAGTCACAGGTGCGAGACGTAAAGTAAGAATACAAATTAACTGATGTACAGAAATTTTAAATTTAGAAGTTCATTCTTTGAAATAATTTTCAAAAACGCAGAGTAACAAAATCGAGACGAAAATACGAACCCTTCCAAGTAATTCAGATTGAAGTTAAATAATTATTAAAAGTTTTACTTAAGAGTCAAACCGTTTAAACTATCAATTTTCCTTATTGTGTAAATTCACAACACCATTATGCTTAAACGTAAAGGAGAACCAGAATTTAAAAAGACAATATCAAGAGTTACAATCAAAATTGATCGTTTTTATAGCATTACGGTCCGATTTGGAGAAAAGCTTTTCCTTTCAGGGGACATTGTAACCTATTTACGGGTTCAATAAGGATCGTTTTTCTATAGTTTAGGTAAAGCTAAATCTCGGAACCGTTCGAGCTTCATTTATTATCAAAGAGGAAAAAACCTTTAAAATTAAGAGAAGAAATGGAGGTGAAATTATTTAAATAATTCTCAACCAATAATTCAGTTCGATTGTATTCGAAATGAATTCGTAGTTTGTTTTATAAACGAACAGCGTGAGATCTGAGGAAACTTTTTCTCTAAATGTAAAGACAAAGAGATGTAACGTACAGATGGAGTCAAATAAATAACGTTTCCATTCGCTTCACTTAATAAATAAACCGGTAAATAAACAACTAAATATAAGTATATTCTAAAGGCTCGTTATAAAGTTCTTACCAAATTAAATTAATGTCCATTCCATAAACTTCATTCAAAATTGTTACAAATTTAAAAAAAAATTTGTAATATAGATCTTTAGTGTATTTTTCACTGATTTCGCATAGGAACAGAATTATTTAACATGATACAAAAAAAATCTCATTATTCTTTTGTACATAATATTACCATCCCCCGCCTCCAAAAAAAGAGTGATTTTACGAGCAAGGGCTGCATTTAGATTAGAAACAAGTGTTTTGTGACAAGAGTTTTGAGATGGTGAATGATGTCTTATACAAATAATGTTCGTGATATAGCATACTGTATATTTGGTTACATGAACGGACAGTCAAATTGAGAAGTAGATAGTAAAACATCTTGGACTAGCAAATAGGACAAGTCATAACATCATCGTAGATTTCCATCAGAAAAATATAGGAGAGAAACTAGCCATATACCAGGACAGCTTTCATTTGTTACAAAATGAACACAAAAGACTGCGACAAGAGGTCTAATAAACACACAAGGCGTGTAGACATCGCAAGTAATTTGACTTTATTACCACGAGCAGCTCAACGTTTTCTTCATAAACTTGGTTGCAGTGGACGTTTGGTTCGGCAAAACCCCTACATAAATCTGCCATTGTAAAGTGAGGATTAACGTGAGTAAGAAGGCAATATATAAGCCAATGGTATTTTGAAGGTCTGCATGTTCTCAGATTAGTAACTTAAGGGGTTGTTTCAAAGGCTACTGAAAGTTTTTCTAATCGGAAACGGCTTCGTCTTATGACGAATTGCGCCTACGAAGTTTCATTGGAAAAAGCTCAACAGTTTTTAAATTATTAATTTTTGGATGAAGCCCCACTTTGGGCGAGGCTCTTGCTTTCAGTCGTGTGGAAGAAAATTGCTCCTAAACGGAAGGATCAAGACTACTTTGTTTGCTTCACGATGTTGACTTTGTGGTGTTCAGTTTCGGAGTGCCAACTGTAACACGTGGTTCAGCTGCCTATACAAGTAGCGCTGATAATTATAGTGACGATAGGAAACTTAAGTAGATGTATCCCCGTGGTAGTAGAATGACACGTTAGTTCAGAAGAAGAATGAGGAGAGTTGAAGCTTTCAAGAGCGACTTCGAACGAGTAGCAAAGGTAGCGTATTTCGAATTGAAAGTCAGCAGGCTGCTGTTGAAGCGATCCAACAAAATATTACTTATTTGAGCAGGAAAGCGCAAGGCTTCAAAGAAGCAAATAAGGTATTGCGTGAAGAGTTGAGCGTATGGAATGAAAAAATGAGTGGAATTCGCCTATTTACTGCCTCGATACAGACTGAAAAAATAGCAGTAGAGATAAACAAAAGAGCATAAGTATATGGATGCAGCCGTTCATCCGGGTGAACTTTGTTGTTCTTGAAGATTGGCACGAAACTGGATCATCACCGACTGCGAAGAATGTCCGCAAAAAACCGCGTCATCGGAGCACATAAAAGCGCCAGCGCACTTCAGGTCGCTCTCATTTGCCCTTTTTTCGCACCTTCACTTCACATTCCGCTCTCCGTCTTTCGTCACGTAACTCTATTCGATCGCAGCCGGCTGCCATCCTTCAAAACTCTGTTCAATCATACGCGAAGTTGATCATCTCAGTGGAGGTCTACTACTATTTCATCTCCCCCGGAAGCAACACACTTCCGCAAGATTCAACAGGCGTAATCGCTTCGGTTTTTCAGCCTCACTCAATATCCATCCAGGCCTATTCTGTTACTGTACCAATACCATACTTTCATACCTCAGTTATTACTTACTTGCTTACTTATTGTTATGTGTTCAATACCGTATATCTCATTACTAGAGCCCGGATTTTGCCATAAATACCATAAGTGCCTTTTTTGCCTTTTTGTGTGATTACGCCAAGCTAATACTTTTTTTCATGACACTGTCTACTGTGCCTTTTCACTTATTTTTAGCAAAATAACTGAAGAAATCACTAAAGTTCTTGGCGATAAAGGTAAAGTTATACGAGAAAAATGCGAGCGTGTGATTTCAGCTAATAAAGACCTTGAACGAATAACAAATATAGCTAAGATTCTTGCAGGAAATTGTAAGGCAGAAGAAATCAACATGAATCCAGAAACTGTAGCTTGTTTTAAATATGCACCGGTCACCTCAGTCGAAGTAGAAAGATCTTTTTCACTATTTAAGCATCTTCTCTCGGACCGGCGGCAGTGTTCACTCTTGATAACTTGAAGAAAATGCTGGTCATCATGTGCAACCAAGTTCAATAGACTTTAGTACATTTGTTCAATTATACCTTCATTTTGTATGGTGGAAATACAAAAATATATTTTGTTTTAACCTTCTTTTGATGTTTTATACCTGTATTTTGCATGCTATATTAAAAATAATAAATGCCTTTTTTGACATTTTATTATGCCTTTTTGCCTGCCTTTTTCAGACGTTTTTAGTGCCTAAACATCCGGGCTCTACTCTTTACCTTAATTATTGTTTCTTGTCACAAGAAAAATTAATAATTACTCGTTCTTCAAGAATTTATAGAAGTAATTTAATGTTGACATCTTGATATGAACACTCAAATTACGTCTGTCTCATCTCATTGAATGACGCATGTGTATAACAGTGTAATTGGAAGAAATATCTATGACGTCAGTAGTGTACGAGTATGATGGCATTTGGGGAAAGGAAATTGGATCAATTTGAAAATTTCCCCCATCACCTTCCTTCATGTCGGTCCCCAACTTCCTTTATAGTGTTTTTCATGGTCTTTCATGAGAAAAAAAATGCAGAGATATTTAAACAAAAACAAACAAAAACAGACAAAAACAAACAAAAATAAAAAAATTTCCTCCTGCAGTTCCTTCACGGTCTTTCGAAACAAACGAACATTCCCTGTTGAGTACGAAAAAGGCACTATTAGGCAGCTTTCCGGCGCGTTCCGGTGAGATCCGTCGTGTTTGTGGCCTCGTTAGTTTTAGCTGCAGGGGGTGCAACATTCTCATACATCAGTCTGGTATTCTCTGTGTATATATATATATATATATATATACATACACACACGCACATATGAGTGTGTATATATATATATATATATATATATACACACACACACATATATATATATACTGTATATATAATATTAATAGCCGTATCATCAATTTATAATAGAGTGTCGAGTTCCGCAACGGCTTATTTATATATTTACTGAGGCGTCGTACCACCATGTTTTATCCACTACAAATATGTAGATCGTGTATCACAGAGAAATATACAATAAAGGGGGAAAAACCTAGAGAACGATGAGCGACAACACGGCGTAAAAGATTAGTTGACCTGACAAGCACCCCTCAATGCTATAAATACATCTCTTAAGCTAATTTAGGACTGCATCATCATTAGGTTTTCACATCATCTATAGTTCATATTTTAAAAACTGTTTACATCATTAATTCACTATGAACCATTTAATGTTTGCAAATTTAGTGCATATATATATATATATATATATAATATAGTGAATAAATTTTGATAATCGCGATGCTTAAAAACATTTTGACTGCAGAAATGTAGGGGCACTCAGGAAATTGCTTTCAAATTAGCGGCTAAGCATCTTATTTCTAATGAAACTAAACGATTGTCATTCAGATGTATAGTTAATTTGTGGGGTGGAATGGCACTAACATATTTCAAAGTAATGCAATTGGCTCCTTTAAAAGAGACCAGCTGCTTACTTTGTCTTAAGTCCCCGTTAGAAACATTTATACCGCATAAAGTATTGTGGAATTTCCACTCGGAACCATACATCTTTACTCTTAAATTTTCGCTTTATCTCTAAAGTTCTCTATTTCCTTCCAATCTCTCTCCTATGCTATGCTTTAAAACTTTCATTTACCTTCTTAATTTTCTTACATCTTTTATCAGAGCTTCCTACACAAACATTCTCGTATGAGCCATCCTGGCTGCCGTTGTTTGTAGCCTTTTGTACCCATTGTTATATTACATATTCTTATCATTTGTTTTCGTTTGTGCAATAACCTCAGAAAATAACGACATTGTAATGAGCTAGAAAATTTCAACACGCGACACGTCGGTACATGTATAGGCTTCACCTGAAATTTGACTATGAGAAGATAACCAGCCATCTTATTCATGTAGACATATTTTAACTTTTCATACTAAGGGAATGTATACTTAACAAGCTCTTCAAACGCTTGCAGGAAGATTAAAACCTTGAATATAAATTGCCTTAAAATAATATTAGCTCTCTTATCGTCATTACTACTGAATGTGGAAAACATCATGCGTTTATTCGGCTCTGTAGGTACTTATTTGATTGACATGTCTTGCACAGAGCGATGATGGTGTCTGCAATATTAACCCTTTCTGTCCAAAATTATTGTTTTGAGGTAAAAAAAATTTAACAATTAAAAATATTAAAAATAGGTACGGAAACGAAACTTTGCTTAGAAATAATTAATTACACTGGAAGTTATATGGCTCCATTAACGTTATCAAGTAATAAAAGACACTAACACTTTCGTACTTTGAATGGAACAAATAATATATTTGTCCTTTGGTAAACACAACGGTAGACCATACTGCTTCGAGTCCATAAGCCATCAGTGAAGCTAAGCTGAGGAAAATACACTTACTTTTTGTTGATGATGCCATATGGAATCGCTGGCGCAGAAAGGGTTAATACTGAGACTAAGTTTACGTCATTAATTAGCTGTGGAAAAAACCCTGCATTATTAATGACTGGGGTGTACATTAAGGTGGAGTGAAAATATCATTTTTGGATTTTTAATTTACTTGAGTGTGGAAAAGTTGCCAATGGGCTTTAGAAACAAGCATGTGAAATTATAATACAATTGAAGCATTGCTTGATTGACCACCAGCGATTTTAATATATGGCATATTTCATGTTTTAACGATCGCTTTGCCCATCAGGAGTAATCCAAGATGCTGGTCTTTCATCCATGTTTATGCAAATAATTAACAGCTTAGTTTGCTGTAGACTGTGTTATTGCATACTTGAGGTTGACATTTAAGATTACAACATGTGTGGAATGTAAATTAATGGCAATTACAGAGGTGGCCAAATTATTAGAGCTGATGTGAGTAAGTGAGATAAGAAAGAGTTTAGTTAACCATACATTGATTTAATGCTAGTTTCAGTGATGGTAGTGATTTGGTGCGATAACATATGCAGTCCGTGAGTCAGAGGGGATGGGAGATTGGGAGTGGGGGGAGAGTGAGTAATATGCAAAGCGCGGCTGCTCCGCCAAGCTCAGTGCACATGTGGCAGTGAGAATTGAAGGTTATTTGTGCTGTTATCATCATTTTTTCGTGAAACTTGATATTAAAAGTAAGTTAATTACATATTGATATCTGTTTATAGGTGTTTGACAAGTGAGTGTGACAGTATTAATTTGATATTTCTTTTTCTTGCAGAAATTCTTTAATAGTCTTACATTGCTTACAATTTATAATAATTGTTTTTTTTTTTCAGAATGGAAATTATTACGAGGGAGAAGGCGGCATGTGTGATTTTTGGCGCGCCACGCGAGATACCCACAAATGTTCTTCCCACCTACGCTGATGTTATGAAGGCTTACATCCATACAAGACAACAGCTGACAACGAAGAATAACAAATATCCACCGTTCGCCGAAGTATCAAAAAAAGTTTGCGTTGATGTTGAACTTGTTTGGGAGAAAGCGTCTCTTCCGACCGTGACGCACGGACGAGTGATTGAAACGCTCAGACCGTACAACGAGAAATACAAGAAAATCTTGAAACCATACAAGGCTCGGAAGGACAACGACAACTACAAGCAACAACTTGAACAGTTCAGAGAAGACGCAGATAAACTCTTCGACATTAGCAAATGCAAATGTGTAGATTTCGTCATGAGCTGTAAGTGCGAAAGAGCGGACAAAGTACCACTCAAAGAAAGAAAGTTTCTAGAGGACCAGAGAGGAGCCAGAAAGATGATTATAGGAGGCATCGATTTGGTGGAAACAACAAAGCTACAGAAGAAAATATCCAGGAAAGTCTGTGAATCGAGAAGACACAGCATTCACCAAGAACAATCGAAGTAGCAATGCAATTCTGGAAGCTACAACGAGGAAGACAAGGACGACGACACCGACAACAGCGACGAAGAATACACCCTATCTAAGTCACACTGTAAACCTGATCTATCGACACTGGAGAGTAAACGTCAAAGAATGACGATGACTGTACGATTACCATGTTTGGCTAAAGCGTGCGATAGAACGGGCGTCTCAGATTGAGCAGCAGCCGTTATTGCCTCATCCGTGCTACAAGACATTGGAATTGTGTCTACAAATGACACCTCCAAAGTCATTGATCGTAGTAAAATTCGCCGAGAAAGAAGTAGAACTCGTCAAGAACTGACAAAACTAGACAGCAGTATGACAGACTTGCCTGGATTGTACTTCGACGGTCGAAAGGATAGAACGATGAAAAATGTACGAGACGCCGCAGGACATGGCCACCGGGACAGAGATACAGAAGAGCACGTCAGCATTATTTGTGAACCAGGTTCATCGTACTTTGGCCACGTGACGCCGTCAAGTGGATCAAGCAAGGCGATTTCCAAAGTAATCTTTGAATGCTTGGCTGCGCGAAGTGTGGATCTCGACAGTGTGAAAGTCGTCGGATGCGACGGAACCGCTGTCAACACTGGACATAATGGCGGAGTTATTCGGCAGCTTGAGGAATTACTACCAAAACCGCTGCAATGGCTCGTGTGCTTATTACATGCTAACGAGCTCCCCCTGCGACACCTGTTTCAGCATTTAGATGGAGCAACTACAGGACCTAAGTGCTTCTAAGGACCGATAGGGAAATCTCTCACAGCATGCACGGAACTCCATATAACATCGTATGAACCTATATCTCCATTACAGCCACTGCCGCATGTTGACGTGAAGGACCTGAGCACTGACCAGCAGTACCTGTGGCAGATGTGTCAAGCTGTCAGTGAAGGACACTGTCCCTGTGATCTAGCATTGCGAAAACCGGGACCATTGAACCACTCGCGATGGTTGACAACTGCCAACAGAATCCTCCGCCTCTATGTTGGCCTCGATGCACCATCCAACAACATCAAAACTCTTGTCACATTCATCATCCGGGTCTACGCCCCAACATGGTTCGCCATCAAGACGCAGCCATCATGCAAAGATGGAGCCAAACATCTGCACGGGATGATGGTGAGAACACGGTACCTCAGCTCCTCTCTAAAGAAAGTCGTCGACCCGGTGATTCGGCGAAACGGCTTCTGCAGACACCCCGAGAACGTGCTATTAGCCATGATCACAGATGAGCGACCACATATAAGGGAACTCGGACTCAGAAGAATCATGAAGGCAAGATCACATGTGTCTGCAAACAAAATCCGCAGGTTTCAGTGCCACCGCTCAACCTCGACGCGACCGAATACCAGGACATGGTCGATTGGCAGACTTTGACCGTGACGGAGCCTCCTGTTACGATGGATATGACGGACAACGAATTGAACGACATGATCTCTGCTCAAATTTCACCAAGTGTCCTCTTCCCTCGCTTTCCTTGTCACACACAGGCGGTGGAAAGATGCGTGAACCTAGTTACCGAAGCTTCAGCCGCTGTGTGTGGCGAGACGTCCCGCCATGGATTTATTCGGGCTCGCGTCGCTTCTCGGCAGCTTATGCCGAAACTTGAATCTAAACGTGACTATCAATTCTGAATTAACCATGCATGCATAACTCAGACTCTATCGTTAGCATAATAGTGTGCCAAAATAACTAAAAATATATAGTCTGATGTTTACTCGTATTTTAGGTATTTTTGTGTAAAATCGTATATTATTGTAAACTTATAACGTCTAGTGGTCGATCAAAAGATTGTCTGATTTTAATAAACTTTTTTGCATATTGTTCTATTAGTCCATTGGCAACTTTTAAAACCTCAAGTAAGTTAAAATTCACAAAAAATTTTTTTGGGCCATTTTCACTACACCCTAGTGTACATATACAGCATTTATTTCCCTATAACTAATATAATGAAGGTTATTAGAATGAACAGCAATCTAATACAAAACAAAAATTTATTATCAGTACAAATACAATACACAGAAAATGGTTAAAAGTGCATGGTAAACATTGGGAAAAAGAACATATAATAAAAAAGATGTGACAGATACATACATAATTTAAATACGGCTAAGCATTACAATGGATGAATCTAGTCGATACAGTATCCAAAGCGTACGGTGCCGTAGCTGCCAGGCATCTGGCACCGTTTCCTGTAGGTGTTACGACAAACCTTCGTCCCCCTAAGTTCCTTCACGCCCCCTAATTTCTGTGCTCTGAACTTATGAGTCCCCACAACCAGGTGGGGCGGTTGGTCATTACCATCGTATTCTAAGCTCACTAGATCTTTGAGCGATTCAAAGTTAACAATCTGGCGGTTGGTATGGTTAAGCGTGATAACTTTAACCTTCACGATGTACTTGTACTCATCCCCCAACCTCACGCGTATACCACAAGTTTTTGGGCCTGTTGAAGCAAAAGAGTCGGCGTATGCGATGTCTCCATACTATTCCTTAATCTCATCAGTCAACTCTCCAAGGAATTCCCCAATAGGAGGCATATATTCACCTGCCCTCTCCGTGAATATCACCCTATCTGTAACAGCGTACAGAACCCGTTGCCAGAGAGAATGCAACATATGCCACACCTTGATATGTGCGGAGGCTGTCGTGAAACTGGCTACAGGTATGTTTGTGACACGTGATGTATCTGTAGCCAATTCGGTTCGGTTGTACCTTATTATGTACATATTACATACATTCACGCTTTCCATAACTTCTTTATCGTTAGCGTTTGCATAATCCCAGACTTCGCTATAACTTTGAGCTAAATGTAGATTCCCTTGTCTGTATTCTGGGCAAACTTTCCCCAAAGACTAATTAGGCACAACTTTGCGCTAAAGCGCTTGCCAGGGTTCCTCACAATTTTGGCACGGTCAAGTTGTATCCCTTCACGATCATGGTAGCGTTGAATATAAACCGTTTTCTCATTTTACGTCTGAACTCCTCGTGGGTATCCTGATGCTTCTATTTTATCCTTCAGATAAATATTTATATATGGTGTGAAAAGGTTGGGGAGCTTCTGAAACCTCCACACCTCATATATCTTCAGTATTCTGTACCCGTGACGGAGGACTAGGGACAATAGGGCATATCATACTTTTCCGAGTCCGAATTTCACTCTGGCTAATATGTATTTTTATGTAAAATTTAATTCTAAGAGGGGTTTCTTTTATGCAACCTTTCCCCAAAATCGCGATATCATGTTCAAAATTGCAGTTTTCTGTTCTTTGTTCAAATACCCAATATTCAATTGAACACAACCGCATATTTTTAACCCTTTGTCGTAATTCGTTGCCATTTAGACACATTAACTTTGCTTAACTCTTATACAGGTTTAGTACATACATACATACATAAAAAAAAATCTACTCCATTTGAATCTTTGTAACCATTTGGACGCAGAAGGCGAAGTTCAACATTCTGTCAATAGATGGCTCTGAGCAATTACGCCAGTTATAATTGTGAAGTAGAAGTGAGTGGACGCCATTTTTTTCGGTAAGTGCTTTTTGTAATTTTCCTAGGTTTAATCGCCATTATTATATTTGTCTTGACTATAATTTCATTCTAGAAGTATTAAGGAAGCTCCCTGTTTATCTTGCTTAAGTAATATTTTTAATAACTGTGAAGAAAAGACTTTATTCAAAGTTCCTTTCGAAATGGACACCAAGTTTTCATAGGGTAAATTTCTGTCTATGATAACACGTGTGTCCAATTGGATACATGAAATGAATTTTTCATTATGATTGTTTTTATGTACTGTTTATTTATATATATATATATATATATATATATATATATATATATATATAGAGAGAGAGAGAGAGAGAGAGAGAGAGAGAGAGAGTGAGAGAGAGAGAGAGAGAGAGAGAGAGAGAGAGAGAGAGAGAGAGAGAGAGAGTACTACCACTAGTGTTGAAAAATAATCGAAACTTTACAAACCGGTTTTTAATCGATCTGTTTTTGGAAACCGGTTTTAACCGGTTATGACCGAAAAGTATAGTAATTTTTAAAAGCCACAATTGAAAGGTACTGACTTTAACTCTTAACAAGCATAGCTTATCGCCTATTTTTTGGTCAAAAGAATGCAAAAATGAAGCATCATATGTATGCATATGAATAAGAAAATGACAATTTTCACATATTTTATTTTAGCCAAAATAATACATTATTCAAACAATTTAGATTTGAAATAATTTTTTAAAATAAAACATCTATACTTAGAAAGAAATAAACTTTTTGTAAAAAAATTATAAAGAATAAAAATAAAATTTATATCTATTTTTGAAAAAACATTGAAATAAAATTTTTTAATAAAAAAAATTTTACCTACAAAACAGAAAATTGACTCTTCGTGTAAGAAAAAATATATAAATTAATTTAGATTTTATCCCTATTTTGGAAATGACATCTTAAGAAACAAAGGGCATTAAGGGTCTTATACTGCGAATAGGGCTTTAGTCGACTGACTCTACACTACAGCCTACATGATGAGACAAACTGAAGATCGAGTTGCCAGATAGGCAAAAATTATACTGAAGAGCAGTTGCCAGTTTGTCACAATTTAACTTAATAGGTAATGTATTCGAAGTTATTTTTTGTGCGCTGTAGCGCGTAGCTGCACGTTCGCGCAAGTTTATAAAAATCAATCGATAAAACCGGTTTTTTCTTTCGGTTTTCGATATTTAGGGAAATTTTACAAACCGGTTTAAAACCGGTTTTTACAAACCGGTTTTCAACACTAACTACCACCCACTAATTACCTTATCAGACCTTTGTTGACTAATGGACACATAAATTATTTCATTTAGAAATGTTCTTACAAAAAAAAGATCGCTAAAAATGTTTATATATACACCTCATATGCATATTTCAAGTAAAAAAATGAACTTACGCTAAAATTAAATGGTATTGAATGACAAAGGGTTAAGCTTATGTTACACCATTATTGCGAATTTTAGATTAAATTTGCAATGCCAAATTCAGTTTTCTATTACCAAAATAAATATTCATTACCAAATTTAGGTTAATTTGGTAATTAAAAATGCCGGTTGGCAACCCTGATTATAACCAAAAATTATATTCCTTGTCTATATTTATGCCGAAAGAACACTAAACATACTGATATGAATTTGTTAGAGATTGGACAAGAGCAAGAATAAGCACCGACTAGACGTGATGGCCGAATCTTCCCCCAAAACCAGGAAAATGTCAGGTTCAAAGCTCTCGGTTGTTGTGGGCCTGGGGAAGGAGTTCATTCCCAGCGAGGTGCCGACTTGGAAAGCCGTTCTTCAGAGAGGGATTCGTCTGCAGGAGGAAAAGTTCCTCGTTCATGACATCTAAAGGTCTAAATACCCTATCCGAGAGATGACTGACGAGCTGGCTCCACTCGTGATGACTCAGTGGAGGAAGTCGAATGTAAAGTTCTCCCCGCCTGTGACATCACGGAAAAATCGCTATCATATAAGATCTTGTTGAAATGGAAGGAGATGAGAGACGTTGTGAACGGGAGAGTTAAGTCTGCTACCCAGGAGGAGAGGATGGCTGATCTGGATAAACTCTGTGAAGTCTGAGTTTGCAAGCATCAGATCTTCTTGTGCGGCTCAGAGGGGAGTGGATGCTCAGGATGCTCTCTCAAGGCCCATGTGAACTGTAACTCTCCTTTGGAGGTGAAGATTCCTAAACTGGACCTTCAGTGGCTGTACTACCAGAGAGTGAAGACTTCCGAAGCTTCAGGAATCCAGATGTCTTTTGTAGACTTCGATGACAGCAGGAGGCAGATCAAAGCAGCGAAGAGGAAGGAGGCCGAAGAAGCTTCTGCTCTGAAGAGGAAGAAGAAAGGGAGGCTACTAATGAGGAGCTTCTCATGAAAGACTTTGAGGAGGAGGAGAGCCAAACTTGGAAGAAGCTGCAAAAGAAGCCTCTGGCAATGCTGAGGCTACTGAAGCTCCTATGGACGTTCCCACTGAGTACCTGCCGAAACTCCAACTTCTGCTACACGAAACTACATGAAGATCCAAGAGACAGTTTCAGCAGCTTTGAGGTACAGGGTGGCAAATGTTCCGGCAGCTGCAGTTGCCACTGGCTTCCTGAACGACCTCAAGGCCGGTCATCTTTCGAAAGAAAAGGCTTACTTGGCTATAGATGGCATGAGAGTCTGGAGGGCCAAGGAGGAAGTAATGGCCTCATCAGTTGAAGCTCTCACGCAGAGGTAAGAGGAGGAGAAGATCTCTGGGATATTCTTTGATGGCAAGCAGGATAGGAACACAAAGGTGTTGAAATATGACGAAGTGACAGGGAGATTTCATCCTGGCAAAGTGATCAAGGAGCATTACACTATCACATGGGAGCCTCCAGGAAAGTACCTCTTCCATTTCACTCCAGCTCAGGCCCTGCATGAGTGGCTTCTGGATCACGGAGCTGATGAGAGCCTTGTAATTATTGGAAGAGACTCTACCAACACCAACACGGGGTGGTCTGGAAGCGCCATATCATGGAGAAGATGCTGGGTCGCGAGTGCCACTGGATAATCTGTCAGCTCCATGTGAACAAGCTCCCCCTGAGGCACTTAATCATCAAGCTGGACGGTCCTGTAACTCCCCGGTCAGGCTTCAGTGGGCCTATTGGAAAACTCCTTGGGAAAGTGAATGAACTTGAGGTCAACTTCAACTTCAAACCAGTGAAAGGAACTGAAGATATCATAGAGCTGCCAGTAGAGATAGTCAAATCTCTCTCCACAGACCAGCAGAACTGCTATCTTCTGATCAAAGCCATCAGGTCTGGAAGTTTCAGTCCACAGTTGGCTGGTCTCAAGTGCGGACCTCTGAACCAATCCAGGTGGCTCACTCCTGCACAGGCCTTCTTGTTGTTGTCGATGAGGGAGCATGGACTGAAGGGGGAGGTGTTGAGGAGGCTGGAGGTCCTCATGAAGTTCTGCCTTTTCTACTTCAAAATGTACTACGACATCAAAGTGAAGCACCACCTCAAATTTGGGCCTGCACACGTATTTTCAAGCCTGAGGGTGCTGAGGAACCAGACTACCGAGGTCATGAACATCATCTCTGCTACAGTGATAAGAGGAGCTTACCACGCACATCCTGAGAACATCCTGGCTTCATTCCTGTGCAGTGAGGATGAGCATCAGAGAGCTTTTGCTGTGAGCCAGAGAGAGAAGATCAGAGAAGGAAGAGACTTTGGTGATACGACAGTGAGGCCCCATAAAAATCCCAAAGTCAATCTGCAAGCCACTTCACCTGAGGATCTCATCAACTGGGAATCAGAGAATATTTACGAGCCTATTTTCACCTGCAATTACCTTGACTGAGCTTGAGGATCTCAAGAAAACTCCACTCAAAGTGGACGCTTTCTCTGTTCATACTCAATCCTGCGAAAGAGCTGTACAGGAAGTCTCAACTGCTTCCCAAGCTGTGTACGGTCACGAGAGGCGAGATGGGTAGATGAGAGCCAGGATATACCATCGAGAAATGCTCCCAGTGTTCAGATCGAAGCAGGACATACTTCAGAGCTTTTCAGGTTCGAGTGGCTGATGAAGAGGCTGAAGCCATCGTTAATGCTCATAAGAGCTGAAAGTCCTCATAAGATCATAATATAAGATCTTATGAGGCCACGCTTTTCAGGGATCCAGGAAGAACAGGCGTGTAAACCTACATGTGGATGTGGCAAGTCTCCCGCTACTCGATCAGAGTACAGTAGATCTGGTGAGCCGCGCCTATTCTTTGAAGAAAAACTTAAAATTCTTAAGTTTTACGTGAAATCTAAACATTTTTCAGCACCCAGAGCAAGGATGAGGTCAGAAAAGCAGCTTTTAGACTAAATGATATGCAGAACAGCTGCGCGCTTTGATTTGGGTGCCCTGAAGCTGCGTGAGGCAGCCTTCAAATGAGAAAATCGCGATTTTGACCATGAAAATGAGATTTTTCAGAAAAGTTGCAAATAATAAACCCATCTTAGAATTAATTTTTGCATAGGAATTCATATTAACCACTTTGTTTTTCCAAAATTTCAACCCTGAACCCAGAGTATGATATGCCCTAGAGCAGAGCTTTCCAAACTTTTCACGTTGGCGACACACTAATTAATTTTTGTTATCAAATATGAAATATCAGATAATTTTTCAGTAGGTGGTTTATCTTGTAGCCGATTTTGTTGATACAAAAATCAAAATTTTCAAAATACAAAAAAATTGAAAATAATTAACTAAATTGGCGACACACCTGGGAGGTATTGGCGACACACTAATGTGTCGCGACACACAGTTAGGAAAGCTCTGCCCTAGAGGGACAACTCAGGACTTGTATATACGCCTCTGATCTTCCTTTGGTTGATCGTGTCATTACATACCCATTATTCTCCTCTGCGCACTTCACACACAGAGGGAACATGAGTTTGTGGTCTATAACAACAAACAAGATTGGCATTAATAAATCGCGAGGGGGGGGGGACATCTACGAACGAGCACTCACTGAAGTTAGCTGAGTATTCCTCGATGGTAGGCATGGCGGGGCCCACTACTTTTTCAGACGCACCTACGGGATACGGATTGTTCTTCATCACGGAAAGGTATAATGAGCAGAAATGGTAGTAGTGAATCTTCACCCCATTGTACGTTTGATGGCCCTTATTTCTTCGCGATACTGCTCAGCGGTTTCCATCCAGGCATCATATTCATGCTCGCACAAAACTTTGTGAGTGAACTGTGAACTTATAAGCTGCTCGCGGTTACGGGTCCATGCGAGGCTGTCGGCGGGGGATCTTCCATGGAGATCTACTGTGACGGTACACTCAGGGCGTGGACATCCATGCCAGCGCAACCGTTAAGGAGTACACCGTCTTCTCACCAGTGGTTGGGTCCTCACTTAGACCGTCCACCCAAAAACACGGCCATTGATCTTAATGGCAACTTCCCCCGTGTTGCGAGCGTGTTTTATATATACACCTGTCTGCAGTTGTTTGTGTGTGAGCCAGTAAATAGCCTTATACCCATAACGGCGCCGGGCGTTTCGAGGAATAACGGCCAACGTATCTTTAGGCATGAAGTTATTCTTGAATACAGTGAAACATAATGAAGCGATCGTCGTTGCAGCTTGTAGTGGATCACAGTTGAAATGGGTTATGTACATACTTCTAAAGGCTTGAAAGCATACTCTAAGTACACGTACGTCATTCACGCAATAAAGCTCACACTCATACGCTATATTGTAAGTGTTATCTTCATTAAAACTGTTGTAGTAGCGGTCAAAATCTTCACGCTCACTATCACTCATGTTGACGTAGTTAAAGAAATGTTTGCGGGTGGCAGGCCTACGTAATTTAAAGTTTCTTGAGTAAGGAAAGTGTAAGGTAAGTACCCTTTTGATACTTCTGCGCCTACACCCATCACCTTGGGTAGCTTAGCTAATTTACAAGGTGTGAACAGCAGGGTGTCTTTAAACTGTACATTTCCCCTTATCTGCATCTGTATAAGTTTGTTTCCTCTTTTCAGCGGATCGCCTGTAAATATCTCCGATGACTCGTGTTCGAGCAGCTCCTTACAAAGGAATTCTGTGTCAATTTTGCGCCATTATGGGCAAGTATATACAGTCATTTTTTTAACTGATCCGCCAGCTTGACAATATAGGACACAAAGCGTTTCACGGGGGAATCTCCTGCAGACACCTTAAAAATGTTTGCAAAAAACTTCACTTTTTTCTACGTGAAGGTCAAAATATGAAAATAAAAACCCCACTCTAATAGACAGAGTTTATTTCCACGACAGATTCGACGCCCACTGGCGTCCTCCTCGGGTGGATACAGAAACACGAATGAACCAAAACAAGAGGGAAAAACAGTCCAGGGACCGACCGTTAAGAAATTCGCACCTAGGTTAGATCCCATTCTCCCGACACCGGAAGGGCATTTTCATTAAGTACATTCGTGCAAATTTAAAACTATCTTCCTGTTCTAAACATACAGATTCTATTATTTTTTTATTTTTTTTACATAATTATTACATTTATTATTAAATTTATTACATTTAATGTTGCATAATTATTTATTACAGAATTTATAAATTTATTATTACATGGTTATTACATTGTTGTTTATTATACAGAACTTATAAACCGAAAAACGAATGAAAAAAGCCGATTAGGAAACAATCCAGAGACCATTGAGAAATTCGCACCTAGGTTAGATACCGTTCTCCCGACACCGGAAGGGCATTTTACTACAGGGTCCGCTTATAAGTACCGTACATTCCCACAAATTAAAACTATCTTCTTGTTCTATACATACAGATTCTAATATTTTGACATAATTACTGCATTTATTATTGCATTTACATTTTTTTAACATTTATTATTATTACCTTTACCCTAATTATTAAATTTACAATATTACCTTTATTATTACATCTGTTGCATTTATATTTATTTCTAATTTGGTTTCGTTATGTAGATGATATTTTCTCATTTTGGCCTGACCACTGGAACAACTTTGACACTTTCTTTCAGTCATTAAATAATCTTGTTCCCTCTATTAAATTTAAATATGAATGGGAGAACGACAAACAATTACCTTTTCTCGATGTTTTGGTCATTAACGAAAGCGGAAAGCCCAATTTCACGGTCTATAGAAAACCTACTCATTGTAATTCGTACATTCATTATTTTTCATATCATGATGAAGGGTTAAAAGCTCAATTATTCCTTCCATGTTTCTAAGAGCACTCAGGATTTGTAGCCCACATTTGCTGGACCCGGAAAATTCAAAGATTTGGAACATTTTTAAGGATTTAAAATATCCCGAGTGGTTTATCAGAAAGGCGTATTTTAAAGCTAGAAAATCTTTTTATGCCCCTCGGGAACCTTCAGTTAACCAAAAACAATATGTGAGTTTGCCTTACATTGCCGGCTTAGAAAGAGTAAAACCGTTGACGAAAGATTTTAAGTTTGCTTTGGCGTTCAAATATTCGTCTACCGTGAAAAGTAAATTGGTTAGGAATAACGTTGCAAAAGAGGAACAAGCCTGTGTCTACAGCATTCCCTGTAAAAGTTGTGATTTAGTATACGTGGGAGAAACTGGAAGAAATATTGAAACCCGTATTAAAGAACAGAAATATGCCTTCAGAAGTTGTAATACTAATAATGCCATTTTTTATCACGCCAGCCAAAATAATCATGCTATAGATTGGGAATCAAGTAAGGTACTTTATAAATGTAATAATTATGTCAAAAGAAAAATAATAGAATTTGTGTGTTTAGAAAAAGTAGATAATTTTAATTTGTGCGAAGGTACTTATAAGTTAGACCCTTTAATGAGATTCTTGGTCAAAAAATCCCTTACGGAGTCGTGGGAACGTGTTCGAACCTAAGTGTGAATTTCTTAAATGTCTCTGGATTGGATTGTTTCCTTACTCGCTTTCAGTAAATGTAATAATGGAAGTAATAAATGTGGAAATAAATATAAATGCAACAGATGTAATAATAAAGGTAATATTATAAATTTAATAATTAGGGTAAAGGTAATAATAATAAATGTAAAAAAAATGTAAATGCAATAATAAATGCAGTAATTATGTCAAAATATTAGAATCTGTATGTATAGAACAAGAAGATAGTTTTAATTTGTGGGAATGTACTTATAAGCGGACCCTGTAATAAAATGCCCTTCTGATGTCGGGAGAACGGTATCTAACCTAGGTGCGAATTTCTCAATGGTCTCTGGATTGTTTCCTAATCGGCTTTTTTCATTCGTTTTTCGGTTTATAAGTTCTGTACAATAAACAACAATGTAATAACCAATGTAATAATAAATTTATAATTTCTGTAATAAATAATTATGCAATATTAAATGTAATAAATTTAATAATAAATGGAATAATTATGTAAAAAAATAAAAAAATAATAGAATCTGTATGTTTAGAACAGGAAGATAGTTTTAAATTTGCACGAATGTACTTAATGAAAATGCCCTTTCGGTGTCGGGAGAATGGGATCTAACCTAGGTGCGAATTTCTTAACGGTCGGTCCCTGGACTGTTTTTCCCTCTTGTTTTGGTTCATTCGTGTTTCTGTATCCACCCGAGGAGGATGCCAGTGGGCGTCGAAACTGTCGTGGAAATAAACTCTGTCTATTAGAGTAGGTTTTTATTTTCATATTAAAAATGTTTGTTCATTTACCACATTTGGGGCATTCTCCACATTCAATTTTCATGCACTCGTCACAGATAGTCTGACTTACGAGTAAATGTGGAATAACCTCTTTTGTTTCAGGGCTTGTGTAAGTTTCTATATCATAATACACGGTTATACAGGGTTTATTTTTACGCTTAGCATCTTTCATATAACATACATGCTTTACTCCGTCCGTCTTATATTTTTCATGACATGTAGAACAGTGAACTTCGTCACAACTATGCCCTAACTCGCCGCTACCATTCAACGTGTGAAACATACCACACTCACAAATCCTCATCTTCCTGCACGTGCCATTCAATTTATGGTGAGGAAAACAGATGTTATTGAAAAACATGCGCTTACATACATTACAGTTGCGCTTCTCAGTTTTAACTGCCGAACTTTCATATCTGGGGCTCTTACACTGCTCGCAAACCATGTGGCTATCCTTACAATGTTTCAACAGATCATTCGTTAACTCGAGACAACCCTTGCATGAATCGTGATGTTTCCCATATTTTTTACTTTTATCATAGTTTACTTAAAGTTGCTCCTACCAGCCGTAAAACAAGAAGAGGCTTTGTTCTACTATTTTGATCAGGACCAAACACGGCAATCCTAACTTTCATCTGTTCTTCTACCTTCGTACTACCTTCTGTACTGAACGGACGCATTTCCTGAGCTCTCTGATATTGCATCTACTTTTGCATATTGCTAAGAATTTTACCTTTGGAAAGTTTTGAATTTTATATACTTGCGTTTATATTCACATTGTTATAGTTAAGTAATTGAATATTAGTGGTTTTTAGCGATTTAGAAGTTTCATAGCGTGCCGGCTTAATTTAATTTGAAATTGTGACGGTTGTAAACTAATTTTTAACTGCGCGATGCCGTCGCAGAAAGCGTCGTGTGTTAGGTCTAGGGTAAACCGGTGGTATTCGGAATTTAAAGATTATAACGGCGGTCCTATGGCGATTACCGAGAGATCAGTTTGTTTCTTTTGCGAGTTAATGGAGGAAATAGTTGACATAAAACGCAGTGTACGTGAGCTAACGGAAAGACTTGCAACGCTTGATGAGGGCAGGGGTAGGGCTACGGTTGACGAAAGCCGAACCAATACTAACGTTGAAGACGTTAGTAATTTGAAGGTTGAGGTGCGTAACCTAGTTTCTAGTTTAGGTAGCTTGTCGGGAAGATTGGATAGAGTTGAGGAAGGGGTTAAGGTTGGTACGAGAGTAGTAGATGGGGAGGGATTTAGAGAAGTTAAGGGTGGAGCTAGGCTGCGTACGTTAGGTGATAGGAATCCCCCCCTATCGAGGTTTCGAACCCTTTAGCCCATGCCCATTTGGAAAGGGACGTGAATGAGGGGGAAACTATTTTAATTGGGGACTCTTTAGTGCGCCACATGGACAAAGAGTTCGTTGAACGGCATCCAACCAAGAGGAGGAGGGTCTGTCTCCCAGGGGCCAGGGTTGACAGAGTTAGAGACGAAGTGGATAGGATTGATGTTGCCTCCCGTCACTCGATGTTGGTGACGATGGTAGGAGGCAACGACTCGTATAGGCCCGATACGAGAGTGCCTGACCTTTTGGAGAGATATTGGGAGTTAATTAGGTCCCTGAAGGCGAGGTCAGATAGGTCTTTACTTGTAGGTATTACCCTTAGGCACGGGTTGGGTCTTAGGATTACGTCAAAAACAATATTTTTGAATAATAAATTAGAAGAGATTTGTTCTGAGGAAAATGTACCCTTCGTAAAGATGTGGTCCGAATTCAGTGATCCGAGCCTTTTTAGTTTAATAGACGAAAACGTGCGAAAGCTGTATAGGTCGAAGCCTTCTTTAAACATTGTGGTCCGGGGAACGCGGGCCCGACGTGAAAAATAGTTTAAAACGCCGGCTCGTGGTAAAAAATAACTTAAACGTCTTTTATTGTAACGCGCGTAGTATTAGAAATAAATTAAACGAATTTAAGGCGATAATTTATTCCGGCAACTACGATATAGCTGCTATCACTGAAACGTGGTTAAATACCGTGACTCGGGACTTGTTGGGGGAATTTGATATACCGGGTTTTAAACTCTTTACTAATGATAGGTTACATAGGTTTGGTGACGGCGTTTTGCTGTACATTCGCAATTCCCTTAGGGCTATCGAGGTTAAGATAGATTTTCCGGCAGCAATTAATGTGATATGCGTTGAAGTTAGGGCGCGTAGTATTAGTTTTAATTTTGTTGTTGTTTATAGACCTCCCGTTCAACCCCTCGATACCGATACTAGATTTAACGCACTTCTTGATAACTTTATTGACAATCGGAATAGTATAATTGTCGGAGACTTTAACTGCCCGAATGTTAATTACGAGACTTTTACTGGTAATGAGGAGGGTTTGAGATTGATTGAGTACATGGAGGATCATTTTTTACGACAGATAGTTACCGCACCAACGCGCGTTGACAATATTTTAGATTTGGTGATGACGAACGGCGAAAATATAGTCGATAGTTTAGAAGTAGGCGAGAGTTTAGGATGTAGTGATCATCAAATTCTTAGGGTTAGGTTATCGATAGAAAACACTAAGGATAGTAACGTAATAGAAGTCCCTGATTTTCGTAGGGCTAATTTTGATAGTTTTGCGGAGAGGATGAGAGTAGTGGACTGGGATAACTTATTTATGGGTAATGACCAAATTTGCATTTGGTGGCGTTTAAAGAAAGTTTTATGAATACTGAAAGGGAGTTTATTCCTCGTAGGCCCAAGCGCGCTAGAATTTATGGTAAGCCCAAGTGGTGGACTAGGGAAATAGGCGAGTTCATAAACGACCTTAACATTGCGTATAGACTTAATAAGCGCAATGGCACGGCAGCTAACTTTAATTGATATATCGAGCTTAGACGTCAGGTTAAAAGATCAGTTAGGAATGCGAAGCGTAATTTAAAGATACTTATAGCTGCGGATAGTAAACATAATCCAAAAAGTTTTTTTATAAGTCAATAATCGTAAGCCGATAAAAAAGATAACATAGCCCTCTAGTGGATGTTACGGCACTTTGGCTTCTGACGCTCAGGCGATGGTGGGTATTTTCAATAACTTTTTTGCGACAGTTTTTACTGTAGAAGACGTAAATAATGTCCCCGACGTGGACGATATCGTTCCATTTAGTAGCGAGACTATTTGGATGAAATAGCTGTTTACGAGGGTGAGATTGCGCATATATCGATAGGCTAAAAGTTAGCAAGGCTCCAGGCCCTGACGCTTTTTATCCAAGGCGTTTGAAAGATTTGAAAGTCGTTATCGTAGGCCCCTTAACGAAGATTTTTAATCAGTCACTCGAAACGGGGATTATTCCTGAAGACTTCAAATTAGCTAACGTCACGCCCATTTTTAAAAAAGGCGACCGCACATTATCTAGCAATTATATGCCCATTAGCTTAACGTCAATTGTCGGTAAACTTTTGGAATCCGTGGTTAGGGATCGTATCATCGATCACTTAGAAGTAGAGATTTGATTATAGTAGTCAGCATGGGTTTTCGACGCCATAGATCTTGTTTAACTAATTTGTTAGAATTTTATAACGAAATAGTGCGCGAATACGATAGGCATAGAGCAGCTGACGTTTATTTAGATTTTAAAAAGGCGTTCGATACAGTTCCGCATAGAAGATTAATTGCGAAGGTTAAAGCGCACGGTATACGCGGTCAGGTAGCTAACTGATTAGAGGAATGGCTTCGTGCTAGGAAACAGAGGGTCGTTGTTAATGGTAGTGAATCGGGGTGGTTGGATGTAGGTAGTGGTGTCCCACAGGGTTCAGTGTTAGACCCATTGCTATTCGTAATTTACATTAACGACATAGATGTAGGATTGACTAGGAACATAAGGCGGTAAGGTTTTTAACGAGGACGATAGAAATAGGCTCCAAGACGAAGTAAATAGGATTATGGAGTGGACGGATAAGTGGCAGATGCAATTTAACGTAGACAAATCTAAAGTTTTGCATGTAGGTTCTCGTAACAATAATTACACGTACACGATGGATGATAGAGAGTTAGCGAGCCTTGACGAGGAAGTAGATTTAGGCGTACGTGTATCGAAGGATTTAAAAGTTAGGAACCAGTGCCTGGAGTCTTGCGCAAAAGCTAATAGGATGTTAGGCTTCATAGCGCGTAGTTTCGAATTTAAATCGAAGATATTATATTGCCCCTTTACAAGTCCCTAGTCAGGCCTCATTTGGAAAATGCCGTTCAGTTTTGGTGCTCGTATTTGCGTGAGGATATTGATAGGTTAGAAAAGGTTCAGCGTCGTGCCACGAAACTAATTCCGTCATTGCGCAGCAAGCCTTATGAAAATAGGATTAAAGAGTTAGACTTGCATTTACTCAAAACTAGGAGATTAAGGGGGGAGCTTATTGAAGTTTTCAAAATCGTTAATAACATCGATAACATAAATTTTGACAAACTGTTCACTTTCGATAATAGCAATACTCGTAATAACGGATTTAAGTTGCGTGGCAGACGTTTCATTACTAATATCGCTAAAAACTTCTTTACGTTTAAAGTAATTGATAAATGGAATAATCTGCCCGCGCCCGTCGTGAACTCTACCAGCGTTAATATGTTTAAGAACCGTCTAGATAGGCATTTTAAAAATATTAACGTTGTTTAAAATAAAAAAAAACAATTAGCAACAGGAGCTCTGGTGGTGGCGGTCGAGGATGAGTCGGTTGACGATAATGCCAGGTTGTGACATGCCAGCGTGTGATATGCCAGCTTGTGACATGCCAGCTTGTGATATGCCAGCAAAAAATTAATAAAAAAAAAATTAGACTAACACGAACCTAGATATAGCTCGTAACGAAAACTAACCCACTTTTTGTTTAACTTTACCTACTTTTTTCTTTTTCTTATACTCTCCTTACTTGCATGTCTGTAACTCTCTTTACTTGCATGTCTGTAGTTTGCATGGTATGAGAGTTAAGACTGTGTTTGCATGGTTTGTAAGCGTTCTTATTTTACTTCTTTTCATCTTTCACCCCTTTCCTATTCTCTCTGACTGTTTTTCTGACTTGTCGGCAGTGGCCGGCGGATGATGATGGTGAGTCTTTTTTCTCTTTTTCTGAATGAATGTTAACCCATGAATGATAGGTGTTGCTGCTTAACCCCTTATTTTCTTCGCTTAACCCCCTACTCTTTCTTTTCTCTCGGGCTAACCTTAGAGTGGATCTTAGGGTCTTTGTTAGCCTTAGCTTCTGTAGATCTGTAGATCTGTAGCTCTTCAGGACCCATATTACAGTTAAAATCAAGTTTACAATCTTCGGCAAGTTTATGCACGCTCCACTACTGACGGCAACCAAATTTGTCTGGACCTCGTATTTAGTATAGTAAATATATGAGACAGGATTACGGCTATAAGTCCGCAGCCACGCCCGGAGTTTGTGACGTCTGTAAATAGTCTGAGAATTGAAGGTGAGTGTATAAGGCGCGGCCGTACGCCCCACAACACGGAATACGTGGTCAATTTCAACCGTGAAATTCTCCAGGCTAACCTTTGAACCACTTTGAGAAGCTTGCGCAAAGCGTGAAAGGATGTAGTCAACATCTTCTGCCACCAGGTGTCTGTAAGGTATTACTATCCAGGACTCATCGCTATCCTCGCCATTTGGATCAAGCCCAAACGCCAACCTTACTCGGGTCTCGCGATCATCATTGTTTTCAAGAGCATATGCGATGACACATCGAACTACGTTGGGAAATCCCTGTTCGAAACCCTTCGAATACGCGACTCGGGGATCAATTCTGACGTTGTAGCAACTTCTAGACAGTGTAGGAGTATTATTCACATTTTGCATTAAAGTAAGAGATACACCTTGGATGAATGATAACTCATTCTCTCTGTAGGGATTGTGGTCGCATTTGAAGGGGGTTGGAATGTTGAAGATTACATGTAAGACTGGAGGTTTTCGGGACATTGTTCATCTGGTTTCCCCGATAATGAGTTTGTCGACGATGAATCTTGGTCCTCAGAGCTGAACGAGACGTTGAGCCTTGTTCGTTTAGCTTCCATACTGTACGTGGCTGGGGATTGGTCTTCAACAGGCCTTGATCTTTTAATGCGTAGGGAGGTGTAGGGATTTTGGCTGGTTGCTTGAGGAGTTACTTCACTAGCAGAGTCAAAGGGGCCCTGGTTATTCTTTCGATCCCACTTACCGTTACTTGAGCATGTTGGTGGTAATGCTTTTCGAGATCTTTTAAATGGTTCGTTATACGAAGCCCTGGAAAAGAAGAGGAAATTGATGAATACGAGCATCTTAAAAGCATGCCATACAATAGTTAGATTCTCTCGAATAATCAAGTTCACAAAGCTATCAACATGTATTATAAGTAGCTCCACAAGGTTTGTCAAATCTATGTTTATGCTTAGTAGAGTTATTAATGCCAGTAGACTCATTAATGACAAAGTTACATCATTTTCAAATTCTGTACATGATATTTTATATATATATATATATAATATATATATATATTATATATATATAAAATTTTCTAAATGTATTGTGCGTTCGAAACATTCTGACTAGTTAAGGATTTTTTTTTTTAAAAAACATCAAAACTTCTTCAAGAGTTTAAGGAATATAAGAAACCCTGTGGAATTAAACAAAGGTATTAACCCTAGTACCGTGCTGCTGAAGTATTTACGTGTAAAGATGATGAAGCCATAATATGCGGAAAGAATTACCTTCATGCGGGTAAGTGCTTAAAAATACTTTTTTTGTCTTGTTTTGTTTTTATGCAGGAAGGAGCAGCCATGGGCGATTGCCCACAAAACCGCACCCCAAGCGTATTCCATACAGAGACGGATAAGACCCCTGCACAGAGACACCAACTGAAAGAGGGGGAAGAAACTGCGTAGGCAATACACCGCACCTAACCTCTTAGAAGCTGTTTTGCAGAGAGAGTATATGTGATCTTTACAGGAAAGATCACGAGAAAGGAAACACCTGGAATGTTAAGAGAAGAGGAAGGAATGAGTTGTATGTTGTTGATGGCACGGTTTTAGTCGTATTGAAGAATATGACGAGTAGACAGGCGGAGGAACCGAGTTTCGATCCAATGAAAGTCACAAGGTGTTCTCTGTCCCAGTCAGAGCTAACAGAAAGATCAGAGGTCAGGTGTTCCATAGTCGTCCTACACGAGTCATAGTGCGACTGTTGAGAAGGAAGCTCTGGAAAGCGGGTGGAGAAGTCAAGTGTGGGATCATCGGCATAGGAGTGAATAGGAGAGGAAAAGCGAATTAAAGATCATTAATAAATAAAAGGAAAAGATTGGCTGACAAAAGTGTCCCTGAGGAACGCCTTTGTTGATAGCTTTAGGAGAAGAATAGAGGCCATCTACAACCGCAGCTATAGAGCGGATAGAGGAAGAATTAGAGGTACAGTAGAAGGATAAAATCCGAAGGATGGCATTTTAGATATTTAAAATTTTTACCACACTCTATCAAAAGTTTCACCGAAATCCTGAAACGAGGAAGACCATGAGTCAGAGAGATATGCAAGAAGATCGTCGGTAGAAGTACCCTTGGGGAGACCATACTGACGATCTGAAAGAAGATTGTGAGAAGAGAGGTGTTTAAGATTCTTCCTATTAAGGATAGATTAAAAAATTTTAGAAAGGCAAGATATCAATACAGTTTGACTATAGCTGAAGGGTTTAGACCGGTTAATCTTCCTTGGGACAGGTTGAATGAGAGCAAACTCTCAGCAGGAACTTCAAGCCAGGAAGGCAAAGTACCAGATGAGAGACAAAAACATAAGAGTTTGTCTCGGCAGGATGTTAGCACTGAAGCACAAGAACAACAGGCGGAACACCATCAGGACTGTACACCATCCTAGAGCTGACCCCAGATAGGCCTGAAAGAAATTTTTGGAAACGATTCTAATTTCAGACATGATAAAGTCAGAGGAGGAGGAGATGGAAGCGCAGCACCGGTATCACATATGGTAGAGGTAGAAGCGAAAGTTTAATCGAAGAGTTCAGCTTTGCCAGGAGAAGATCCGGCAGCTGAGCCGTCGGGGTGGAAGAGAGGAGGGAAAGAAGAGGAGGTAAAGTTGTTGAAGAGGTTCTTAGCTAAATGCCTGAAAAAGTGCGAAGAATTAGAATTGGTTAGTTTTTCACATTTTTGACGGATGAAGGAATTTTAGACAAATCGAAGAACAGATTTTGCACGAATTCAGGTAGAAATATAAGCTGAGTGAGAGTCAGGAGCTGGATGGGGACGGTACCTTCTGAAAGCCTCCTCTCTGTTGCGGATAGCATTATAACAAATAAAGTTAAACCAAGGTTTTTTGCATTAGTAGTAGGAACAGAATATGGACTGTACGCCTCC
This sequence comes from Bathynomus jamesi, assembly GCA_023014485.1. Taxonomy (NCBI): domain Eukaryota; kingdom Metazoa; phylum Arthropoda; class Malacostraca; order Isopoda; family Cirolanidae; genus Bathynomus; species Bathynomus jamesi. Next base: position 197,792 of record JAJOZX010005328.1, read on the forward strand.
ATGCCCGAGAGAATCTGTCACCACACTCGGAACGGCCGCAACAACGTAAGCAGTAATCGCTTCATGGGAAATCACAGAAGTACTGCCTAAAGCCCTTCCATTCAGTGACGCTAAAGTGCCAAAGGCACACCCTATTGTAAGGATTCAAAGACCGGTTTGAGCGATAGAAGAAGAAACAGTTATAAGTTTGTGATCGGAGGAGCCCAACGGAGAAAAAAGTTCCACAGATTAAGAAGAGTGCTGAGTGGTGAGAAATAAATCCAGAATGCTGGTTCTCTCCAAGGCGATCGGGTTACGAGTAGGATGCTGTGCAATCAGCTGTAGGTCATTCAGGAAAGCCAAAGGTGCTGGTGAACATTGAAATCTCCTAAAATGAAGCTTTCAGCGATGGAGAGCGGAATAGAATATATTCCACTTTGGAAGTGAGGTTGTTAAAGAATTTTAGATAGGCAGTAGAATTAGGAGAAAGGGAAACAGTGCAGGTATATTTAGTTTGAGATTGGCATGTAAGGCGTAGCCAGAGGGTATAGAATTCGGGGGTTCGGGAATATGAGAACAAGTTAGGTCATTGCGTACATATACGTGGCATCCATCTTTGGAGTGAATCTGAGTATAAAAAATGGGTTGCCGACTGTCATCGCAGGAACCTTAGCTTCAGTAAGGGATGAGGTTTGGAGGAGGAGAGGTGGTGTTCAGCAGATTGAAAATTTGAGAAAAGGCCACGAATGTTGCAGAAGTTTATGAATGAGGCTGAGGAACAAGAACATCTGGAATGGGTGGTAGCAGATCCATCCACGCAACCCAGCGTCTGTGTTCCCTGTATCGGCGGCTGGGAGCCAGAAGTGGCGATATTTAAGGTCCCCTCCTCAGAGGACTCCGAGGCTCTTGATGTTGCCGCCTTTTCTAAATTTGAAAAGATTATGTAGTGTGTAACACTACAGTATTTGTAGTAAGTAGTAGGGAAGACGTGTGTGTGTGTGTGTTTGGGGTCATGCTAGACTGCTCACATGATAGATCAGTCACGGAAAAAGATCAGTTAAGGAGGACAGTGACAGGAGAGACGGATGTTCCAGCACTCCCCGTCTTCTGTGAAACAGAACCGAAAATGTTTCTGTGTCAAACACTATACATCTGAACCAAATGTGGTCTGTCTTAAAATGGGAAGAGGAATATGAATGTGGAAGTGGATTCTCCGGTGTAGAGATGTATAGGCAGATTGTTCAATTTAAAAGGTAAGAGGGAGCGACAGTACAATTTCTCTGGGAAACATTGTAGTAGTAACACAGTGACCCGCAGGATTGTGATAGTGAGCAGGTTTGAGCATGGGTTTTGAACTTTATCAGGAGAAAAGACGGTAAATGACAAAAAGGATGGGTAGAAATAAAACTGATAGAGAACTGGCTGAAAGAACAGAAAGAATACTGACTTGTAAACAAGGGGCATGTTTAAAAAATGACTATATATATATATATATATATATAATATATATTATATATATCAGTCAACCTTTTATTGCTAGGCAACGTTGATGTGATGTATGAGAGTTTTGGAATCTCCTGTGGGGTGAGGTTTGGCGCTCATTCCCTCCATCGAAGTTTGATGTCCATACTGCTGACTCGCGGTTTGTGACCGATTCATGGGTTGAATGTACTGTAGTATATACGATGTGAAGATGGTTGTTTTGGTCTTGGGCACTAATACAGGGCTATCAGCTCCTTCTGTGAAAGACTTAATGCGTCTCCTGAAAGCTGACGAGTTACGCTTGCAGAACCGCAGTGTTATTTCAACATCTCTGTAAGGGGAGCTCTAGTCATTCTTCCAGTATCAGACAGAAAATGAGAATTGAAACACAGAATATGTACAAGAATTTAAATGTCTATGGTCGAGCCAGCACAGGCTCTTTGAGCAACTACCCACGTATAAGAAGTTTGCATAAAGCTAAAGCTGCTCTCCTTCAAAAATGCACAAATATTTACGGACATCGGAACTGAGTGATGTGTATAAAAATGTACCCTTAGAATCGTACATGCGTTGTTCGTTCTCAGAAGTGATTGTTAATCACAGCACCGGAAGATATATATATATATATATATTACTAAAGTAAAGGTTACTCACATTTCCCTGATGTTGGACAATCGATGACTTGGGGCCGGAACTGAATAAGGCTGTACAAACGCGTCAAGTAAATTTTGAGCGACGTCCATAGTTT
>JAJOZX010005328.1:202500-242500 GCA_023014485.1 Bathynomus jamesi
CACAACTTGAAATCGCTGAAAATTTGTGATTTTGATGTGAATACATGATAGATTTTTGAATAACGTGTTCTGTTTTATATGATCGGAATGCTTGAAGGGTTATAAAACATTTTATTGTATAAATTTGCTATTGATTTCGACTTTACGTTTATGAATAAAATGCGATATCCTGATTACAGTAAAGTAAGCTGCAACAGATTATATCAGATGGGTACTTAATACTGCCTCTTTATGACAGGCTTTCCTTTCTACAAGCAAATATTGCATGGCTCAAGCTCTGAACAGATACATTTTGACAAAGAGCTGCTGTCCTATATGAAAATCATAAAACGTTTCGGGTCAAATCGAAGTGACTTAAAATATGCTTAGTGGACTGCTCCCCAGCATATACTGTGTATATATATATATATATATATATGTATAAGCAAACAACCACAAGGAAAAGGAAACACAAAGTCCGAGCGCTTTCGTGATATATTCACATTATCAAGGAAGAACAGAAAATAGACGGAGATTACAAAGTATTTGAGTTAAATAGACAAGCAAAAAATTCACAATTGGCACCTCAAATTAAAGGCCTTAAAGCCCTCTAAAGATTTTTTTCTTTTTTCCCCCAAATTGATAACATAATCTGTAGGCAGCTAAATAACTGAATAAAAAATATATACTGTATAGATGAAATTAGACAAAAAGAAAACCAATACAGAGAACAAAAATTATTATAATGGTTATTAACATTTAATTAAAACAGGCAATTAATAGGCAAGAATTTAATGAAAAACAAATAGATGACGTAGATAACAAATAGAAAACATAATCTGTAGGCTGATTAATTACTATACAGATGAAATTAGACAAAACACCAGTACAAAAAAAAAAAAAAAAAAAAAAAAAAAAAATAAAAATAATAATAATTATTATAATGGTTATTAACACTAATATTTAATTGAAATAGGAAAAATTACAAGGCCCGAAATTAATGAAAACAAAGGGAAAGTTGCCATCGTCTTACAGAATTATTACAAAATTTCAACAAACAATCTGGAAAAAATAGTTATCCCAACAGCAACCCACTTCAAATATCCAATAAACCACCCAGCAACCAAAGATTATACACGAAAGAATATTACAATTAAACTAGACACATAAGAATGTTAACAGTTTCTTACAATCATATTTATTTATTTAACCAGGGCAAACCATTAAGAGGCAAAAAATGCAATTAAGAAAACAGTAGGCCCATCGCCAACTTACTGACAATATACGAATCTAATTTGTACAACCCAGGGCTAATATTAAAGACCAAATCCGCATTATTCTTGATCACACTTGATTCCAATATATTTCTGCTAACAATAGATTTACTAAACCTTAATTTAGAAGCATTTTTCCAATCAATGGGATGATTAGAATCTCTTACGTGAATGAAAATGGCGTTAGATTCCTGACCACTTCTTATACTGTATTGATGCTGTTTAATACGTAACTCAAGAGTCTTACCAGTTTGGCCAATGTAAAATTTATTACATATTGTGCAAGGGATTTTATATACACACCCATGTTCACTTAAAGGGGAGTTCTTAATCAATGAATCTTAATGACATCCAAATTTTTGAACGCAATATTTACGTTAAAATTCCTCAGCAGGTTCGGGAGCTCGAGGAAATTTTCTCTGAATGGTAACACTAAAACATTTTTTGTGTTATAAGGAATCTTATCCTTTACTTCGTAGAAGGTTTTCTTTGCCATTTTTAAGGACTTATCTATGCAGTTCTTTGGGTATTTTAAATCAAAAGCAATTTTGTATATTATACTAATTTCATCGTCAATAAACTCAGGGCTACAAATTCGTAGGCCTCTTAGAAACAAAGTAAAAGAGCGGATCGTTTTACATTAATGTGGTGATCAGAATAATAATGTATATAGGAACAATTATTAGTGGGTTTTCTGTAAACATTGTACTTAAACTTTTTTCCAGACCTATATATTAAAACATCTAAAAAAGGGATCGAAGAATCTTTTCTATTTCAACTGTAAAATTGATAGAGGGAATTAAATTATTAAGTTTGGGTAGGAATTCATTGAGATTTAAAGTCACTGGCCAAAGACAAAGAACATCATCTACATATCTAAACCATGGGACATAATTTGGCAGAATCTTCCTTAATAACTTACTTTCAAAAAACTCCATATATAAATTACTCAAAATGGGGGAGAGAGGGTTTCCCATCGCCATACCAAATTTCTGTCTAAAATATTCATTATTGAACACAAATTTTGAGTCTACTATGCACAGCTTAATTAATTCTATAATTGTGGCCACAGGTAAAGGCAAATTATGCTTAACCAATTCTTCCGAAAGAACACTAAAAGGTCCTCCACCGGGACTCTTGTAAATAAAGCGTAACATCAAAGCTTACCAATTTAAAATTGTAATTGACACTAATACTATTTAATTTTTCCACAAGGTCTACATTATTCTTTATGTGTGATTGTGAAATTGTGCCAAGGAGAGGATTAAGAATGGAGACAAGCCATTTGGATACCTTATATGAAATAGATCCTATAGAACTAACAATAGGCCTTGCCGGATTATCTGGCTTATGAGTTTTAATCAGGCCATACATATAAGGTAATGACGGTGAAGTACTCAGAAACTGTTTAAGTAACCTTTCATTCCCCTTCAAAGTTGTTTAATTTTCTTGTTGAATGCACTGTTCACAGTTTCAAGGGGATTGTTCCTTAATTTCACATAAGTGTCAGCATCATTCAACAGATCATACATTTTTTCTAGATAAACGTCTTTATTGAGGATCACTAAGGCATTTGATTTATCAGCTTTGGTTTATGTAGATTCTGATCTTTTCTTAAAGCTACATAAGAGTCGAAAAACCTCTGTGGACAATTTGGAATAGAAGGTTTAGACATAGCACTATATACTATACCTTTACAAATATTCACATCCTCTATAGGTAAATCATTATATTTTTCTAGATTACAGAAAGCCTTAGCAATTTCTACATAGTCCACCTCCTTTTTAGCTGCTGAAAAATTTATTCCATATCCAAGAGCCGTAACCATATTTTTATTTAACACTTTATCTGATAGATTTATCACAAAACCAGGGTTAGCATCCTTAGTCCAATCACTTCTTTCAATAAGAATTTGTAATTTAATATCCAGTTTCCTTTCCACTACACTACATTCTCTTCTAAGTTTGTTATAACAATAGTCCAGTAACCGTTGTTTCCATTCAGGTGGAATTGCCATATCAAAACTATATCTACTCGCCCTAGTAACTTTAAAAGTTTCTTCGACTTCAATCTTAGTAATTTCTATATGCTTCTGCAAAACTATTCTCTGGAATTCATCGAAGGGCGTTCTCTCAGATTCAACAGTCTATTAGGGAGTAAAGAGGTGGGGAGAACTTGTTCACTTAGACATCTTCTTAGAAATATCAGGTGAACCTTTCGCTTGTGTGACTTAACTAAAGAAGAACAAAAAGTAGAAACAAACAGTGCTAGGCCAGGAAGAGCAAAGAGAAGGTCTCGAAGTGGCGCGTGGTATCCATTTATGCACTAGAATCACAAAATAACACGTGACCTTATTAATAAGCAAACAACCACAAGGAAAAGGAAACACAAAGTCCGAGCGCTTTCGTGATATATTCACATTATCAAGGAAGAACAGAAAATAGACGGAGATTACAAAGTATTTGAGTTAAATAGACAAGCAAAAAATTCACAATTGGCACCTCAAATTAAAGGCCTTAAAGCCCTCTAAAGATTTTTTTCTTTTTTCCCCCAAATTGATAACATAATCTGTAGGCAGCTAAATAACTGAATAAAAAATATATACTGTATAGATGAAATTAGACAAAAAGAAAACCAATACAGAGAACAAAAATTATTATAATGGTTATTAACATTTAATTAAAACAGGCAATTAATAGGCAAGAATTTAATGAAAAACAAATAGATGACGTACAAATTAGATTCGTATATTGTCAGTAAGTTGGCGATGGGCCTACTGTTTTCTTAATTGCATTTTTTGCCTCTTAATGGTTTGCCCTGGTTAAATAAATAAATATGATTGTAAGAACTGTTAACATTCTTATGTGTCTAGTTTAATTGTAATATTTCTTTCGTGTATAATCTTTGGTTGCTGGGTGGTTTATTGGATATTTGAAGTGGGTTGCTGTTGGGATAACTATTTTTTCCAGATTGTTTGTTGAAATTTTGTAATAATTCTGTAAGACGATGGCAACTTTCCCTTTGTTTTCATTAATTTCGGGCCTTGTAATTTTTCCTATTTCAATTAAATATTAGTGTTAATAACCATTATAATAATTATTATTATTTTTTATTTTTTTTTTTTTATTTATTTTTTTTTTTTGTACTGGTGTTTTGTCTAATTTCATCTGTATAGTAATTAATCAGCCTACAGATTATGTTTTCTATTTGTTATCTACGTCATCTATTTGTTTTTCATTAAATTCTTGCCTATTAATTGCCTGTTTTAATTAAATGTTAATAACCATTATAATAATTTTTGTTCTCTGTATTGGTTTTCTTTTTGTCTAATTTCATCTATACAGTATATATTTTTTATTCAGTTATTTAGCTGCCTACAGATTATGTTATCAATTTGGGGGAAAAAAGAAAAAAATCTTTAGAGGGCTTTAAGGCCTTTAATTTGAGGTGCCAATTGTGAATTTTTTGCTTGTCTATTTAACTCAAATACTTTGTAATCTCCGTCTATTTTCTGTTCTTCCTTGATAATGTGAATATATCACGAAAGCGCTCGGACTTTGTGTTTCCTTTTCCTTGTGGTTGTTTGCTTATTAATAAGGTCACGTGTTATTTTGTGATTCTAGTGCATATATATGTATGTATATATACACATATATACAGTATATATATATATTATATATATATATATACATATATATATATATATATATATATATATATATATATACACACACACATATATATATATATATATATATATATATATATTATTATTCATGCACAAGAAATATTTTGGAATCGAACATCTAGACTCTAGAGTGAGATGTTCCTCACAATCTCTCCTGAAAAACAACGTTTAACATTTAACGTACTAAAAAGTTTAAAAAACTCACAACTGGTAAAGGTTGTGAAGTATTAGCCCACCTTCTGCTGTAGAGTTCGCATAAAGAATGAATTTTTCAAATAGAGTCTGGGATTAAATACCTTCATCTCTCTGTATAACAGTACACAGATAGTTTCCAGATTTCACCATAATTTCAACTCGTTGTGTACTTGCACTTCGTATTTTGACTAACGACTACCAACAGATTTCATAGTTCGTTAATAAGAAAAACGAATGATTTTTATATCTGTCGGCATGTACCTTTCCAACGATAAAACTTAGGGACTCTTCCCTCAATGTACAAATAACGGTTATTTTTTTATAGTCGCCGGACAGCGTTTTTTAATTTTTTTTCTTGGCAATCCATACTTCAGACAATTCTAAGAAACTTTTCTTCTATGAGTTTCCTCAGCAGACGAATGATTACTGAGATATCCATAGATAAAATTTATATATACTGTATCCAATAATTTTTCTAAGTCCAAAACCGTCTTCTCTGTGTCTTTTGGGACTCTCTCGTTCGTTCGTTTGTGCGTTTATCAAGGGAATGTAACTGCGCATGCGCCACTAATTTTAATTTAACCAATCACAAACGGCGTCATTGTCTTAGCCAATAAAATTGAACAACCCTCGTGCCAGGCTTGATTTGAATTTGAATAACTCACTTTAGCCATGGCATCAGTGTGTGGAGGCTTCACTCTCACTTACTACGAAATTATAGCTCGATTCTACTAAAAGAACAGTGAAACAGTGAAACGATAAGGTTAGGTAAGCCTTCTTTGGTCATCTGATTCTAAAATTTGTGATGAAAAATATATTTTTTTTTTGTGTTTTTAGGTGATTCGAATGATTTTGACCAGTTAGGTTCATTGAATGCCCGGTTAGGTCAACTGTACGCCCTTGACGATTGGTTAGGTTTAGTCGTGATATTTTCGTTAAAAGTAACGAAAATCACGCTAACTCAAAAACGAATGATTTGCTATAGAAACGATAGTCAAAATCATTCGAATCACCTAAAAACACACCAGAGAAACATATTTTTCATCAGAAAAACACTGACTGGTGACTATCAAAAATTGACCCAAATAAGTATATCCGGCAGCTAATATTCGAGTTGTTTTATAACGTTATGGAAATTTTGCAATCCTTTGCCTGTTTGCATAATTATGGCAAACTGCTGAAATGTGGATTAGTAAACTAATAAAGAGAAATTATATTAATCGGCGTTGCTCATTCCTTACAAATAATGTTTTAAATTTATAGAATGAATATAAACAAAAATATTTAAATTATAAATCTCCCCCCTCACTAAACCAAAATTCCGTTTTCTGTATTGCAGATGTGTGGAGAAAATGGGTTTTTGCAACACTTAGGGTAACGCTGTTAAATTGAGTCTGATGGCCCTATAATCAATAATCAAATTTCAAGCTTGCATATTTCAACCATTTTAAAATAAACATGTTCATAGAGATATTATATTTCGTGTTTTCGTCTACACATTCTGCGTCATGAAAATGCTTCTGTTTTAAATTCACCACATAAGAGAATTCCTATTATAATTGAAAGAATATTAATTTAGCTATTCGTCAAAAAATAATAAATTAACTACAGTAGGAATAAATCACCTTTTTCATTTCTGAGTAAAAATATTTAAAATATATTCTACAATGTTACTTGATAAAGTGCTTTGAAATTAAATTTTTACATCTGAAGCACTATAAAAGGTGGCGTGTTTACAGCTGCTATTGCTGAATATATAATAATGGCTAGTAGATAACTAGACATTTTCATTCTGAAAATGATATTCAATTTTGCCATCACGTACAGATTTTCACAAGATTTCATATTTCATATTACACATGTACTGTAAGTAATTTTCATTAAAATTGATTCAATTAAATTTGTATTAAAAACTACTGAAACATCAGGGAAAGTGAGACATCAGCATGACGGCTGCTTACTGCTGGATGTTGAAACAGGATACTGCAGAATTATTACATAAAAGAAAAGGAACAGCGCGTATATTCGAGACTAAAAGACCTAGATCTCAAAAGGAAACTCAGGACAAATAAAGATGGATATGTAATTGACGTTAATAGCCTTCTTTCTTTTTAAAGTTGTTTGCATTTGTATTTAGCATAACAAAGCGAAATAGGTACCTAATGTAAATTGAAATAAATAATATTTGTTTATGTAGCTGTTTTTACCTTCCAGTCTGGAGAAAATCCTTACGTGATAGAAAAAAAATGGACACCTTATTCGAAATCAGCGTATTTGAATTATATAAAATCAGTTATTAGTAAGAAAACAACTCCTCACAAAGATCTCATTCGTAACCTGTGTAATTTATAGCCAATAATTGGTAACAATAATAATAATAACTATTTCTCGTTACAGATAAAGCAATAGAAAAAATTACACGTTTAAAATTGCTTATTAATTATTAATTAGCTTGGAAACTAATATCCGGGTACATTTTATCTGGCAAGATTGTGGACTGGGTTGCCAATTGTGATTACCGTACTTAATGTGCGTAAAAGAATTTTACAACTTGAGTAAACTTATCAAATATATATATATATATATATATATATATATATATATATATATATATTGGTGAAGGCCGCTTCTGGCAAGCTTCAATTTCAATTTAAGCAGAAAGCGACAGACAAGAAGGAAAGAAACATCCATCAAGTTGGAAAGGGACTATATTTTGTATATTGCAACGTTTCAAGCACAAACTATGCTCATCCTCAGGCAAAAATTCTAAAAAGTTAAAAACAATATTAAAAGCCATAATGACATTAACAAAATAAAATAGGGAAAAAATCCACAAGTATTAAAAACAAAAAGTCTCACTAAAAATTCTAGAAAGTTACAATTAAAAACCATAATGACTATTATAAAACAAAAGCAAACAATTAACAAGCTTTAAAACAATGAAAGTGACACTAAAAACGAACAATGAATAACAACTATAAAATACAAAATGTATAGTTGTTATCCCTATAATTTAAAATAAAATGTAGTTTATTTTAATTTTATTTAATATTTTTATTTAACTTCATATAATGCAAATATTAATTCAGAATTTGAATAGTAAATAGACTGTTATTAGCCTGATTTTTTGTAACACCTATATTTAACCTGGAGAAAAAACGAATGTGTTCGTGTAGCTAAACGGTGAAAATGGCTCTATGTTCTAAGACCCATACATCCTCTCATATAGGGGGTATTAAGACTTTTTAAAATATTTTTTTAAAGTTTTCTTCTATTCAGTCTCTATTGTTCGAGGATATAAGGTTCAAAATTGAGTGCCAAACTCTGTAGCCATAAGGCAATTCTACTCTTCAGTTTTTACCTGTAAAGTACGTATATATATATACACACAGGGTATTTCAGGAGGAAAGGTCAATACTTCGGGAAGTGATAGTATCGGTCATTGTGAGAAAAAAAAGTTCATATGAACATGTGTCTAATTCTGAATGGTTACGGAGATAGAGCTGTTTGAATCTACAAATACAAAAGCATTGTTAATGGTAATCAAGAAAGAGAAACCAATTACTGTTTCTAACATTTAATGTTTAAACATTGGCATTTTGAATGGTATCAGATAGAGAAATGACAAATTTGTTACAGTTTACAATACGTTTTCGAAAATCCCACCGTTAACCTCAATGCACTTTGCAACTCGTGTGCGAAGATCGCGTGTTGTTCGTTTGAGTTGATCTTGACGTTCCTTTATGCGGGCAGCAGCATCCAAAATGCGCGCGAGCAATTCGTCTCGTGTATCCACCTTTCTTTTGTAAACTTGACTTTTCATCCACCCCCACAAACAATAATCTAACGGAGAGAGGTCTGGAGACCTTGGTGGCCATTGAATGGGACCACCGCGGCCGATCCATCGACCAGGGAAAGTTTGATTTAGGTATTGCATCACCAGATGCGTAGAATGTGGAGGAGCTCCTTCATGCTGAAAGTACATACCAGCGCGTGTAGCCAAGGGAACATCCTCCAATAGTCCTGGCAATTCATTTTGCAGAAATTCTAGGCAACTTTGTCCTGTAAGACGATTCTGTAAAGTAACAGGGTCAATCAGCTGATCATCGATGATACCGCACCACACATTGGCAGAGAAGCGATGTTGAAAATTTGTTTCCACAGTGCCATTTGGATTTTCGTCTGACCACCGATGAGAGTCACGAGTGTTGTTGATACCGTCACGGGTGAAAGTAGCTTCATCGGTGAACATTATTAATCGAAGTAATCGGCGATTAGCATTTACCCAATGACAAAATTCCAGTCGCATGGCAGCGTCTCCTGGTTGAAGGTGTTGTACACGCTGTACATGATATGGATGCAAGCCTTCCTCACGTAATGTTCGCCATACTCTTCTTCATCCACATCTTGTTGACCTTCACGTTCAGATGAAACATGAGTGCTGGGAAGTGTACCAATCTCACGCAATGTGTTGAAAACCCTGGTAAACACTCTTCGATCCAGAATTCTGCTGTTCGGAAACAGTCGACGGTATTCTGCAACAGCAGCTGTTGCACTTCCATCGCAAAAACCGTAAACATACACCATATCTGCATATTCCGCATGTGTGAAGGTGTGTGGCATTCTTAACACTGCTTCAAACACCAAACAATGTCACTCACAACAGTCAGCTGTCGATTGGCTTATGTTACATGCTTACATTACAGCTTACATGGTTGAAAGTTATACTGTAGGGGAGGGAAGGGGGAGGAAGAGTTGCACGCGCGCATCAGATTCAAACAGCTCTATCTCCGTAATCATTCAGAATTAGACACATGTTCATATAAAGTTTTTTCTCACATTGACCGATACTATCACCTCCCGAAGTACTGACCTTTCCTCCTGAAACACCCGACGTATATATATATATATATACATATATACACAATATCAGTCTGATGTATAAGAATGTTGTTCCTCCTGCAGCTAAAACTAACGAGGCCACGAACTCGGCGGAACGCACCGGAACGGGCCGGAACGCTGCGTAAAAAGTGCCTTTTTTCGTACTCAACAGGAAATGTTTGTTTGTTTCGAAAGACCGTCGCTTTGTCTGTTTTTGTTTGTTTAAATATCTCTGCGTTTTTTCTCATGAAAGACCATGAAAGACCTTATAAATGGGGGACCGCCATGAAGGAAGGTGAGGGTTGAAATTTTCAAATTTATTCAATTTCCTCTCCCCAAATGCCATCATACTACTAGTGACGTCGTTACATCAGTTGCATCAGGAATTTGGGCAGATCATCACCAACTCTGTCTCTGACTTGACTACTATCTGAATTGTAAAGTTTTTCCTATTAATGTTATACCGTCAAGCTCTAATTGCTTATTGTATGAAAAAATAAAGTGAACTAATTTTAGATATTTCATATAGAGTTCAGTTAAAAGAAGAAGTCTTCGGTTCAGCCAATTCGTTTTGTAATAGTTTGTTAGTTTGACTGATATTCAGTTTCGGGGCAGTCCTATTTCGGTGATCCACCTATTTCAACAGTCGGACCAATCAAGGTGAGTGTTACGTCCGTGTTAGTTTACACTAGGTTAGGTGGTCACTTTAGGTCGGTTAGTTATTTCCCACGTGATCAATTTTCGGACATTCAGGGGTCCAAAAAGTAGCTGGTCCCCAAACTGAATGTTTACCCTTAGTTTATAAATAGTGCCTACAGTTATGACGTTAAGCTATATAATATACCAATTCTCATGAAATGATTGTCGTTGCTATGAACATGTGTTCAATTACAAAATAATGTATAGGTTTCGTGAACTTCGTGGCTTCTTTGTCTAATTTATAATTAGTGGTAAAGAGGAGTGGGGTACAATTGTGAAATAGGTTAATGAAGTGTTCCTTTAACTGTAAGAATTAATTTTAATGGGAGTAATTATATTTAAAAGATTTATTGTAACAACGAAGTTTGATAAATATATTATTTGTAATGGTTTTATCTTGTTTTATTTGTTAATTACAAACTTATAAGACAATTATATTAATTTTTTAAAAAGTTTAGTAGCATACAATATACGAGTATTATCCCTTTTAGGCTCCATTTTGGGAATTGAAGCTTAGCTTGAACATACTGTATGACGCTCGGGAGTACATTAGGTGTACTTTAGGTGTTAAAGCACCAGAGAACACCGGGCTGGAAGATAGAGGAGGTGATCGGGATAAAGTCAAAAGTAGCACCAGGGCCCGTGATTCCTCTCTCGGGCCCTGGGTGAAGCTGGCTCGCGCAGTTTGTTTTGCTACCTTGTATCCAATCCCTTTCGAGAGCACCTTCCTCAAATTCTATTCATTCTTTGAGAATTACCATTATTGATTTGTGCTATAAATATTTGGTGACAGGGAAAAGGCTTGGTTAATATTTGAAATAAATTTGACGTTAATTATTATTTTAGGGATCGGTGGCGATTCACTGCCTTTACAGAGATGGTTATTAAATATCGTTCTAATTGTTGATGTTTCTCTGCTCATTCATACCCTCTGAATCTCGGCTGTGTGATCATTGTACCACCAAATGTACGAGCGAGCCCTTGCCTTAAACGTGAAGGTTTACAAGACTCTTTCCCACGTACCCAACAATATTTTTACACCTAATACTTTCATCTCTGACACTATAGTAATTATATTTACTGTATATACTGTTTCCCGTTTGTTATAATCATACGTGAGGTTTTTCATAGATTTAAGGATAATTTATTTGCATTCAACCATTTATAAATACGAATGAGGTCCATTTTTTTCGTTCTGGAAAAGTACCTAAGTCGTTATCAGATATGAGAATTGTTGTCATTTACATACTGAATCCTGTTTGCGACATGACAGTTATGGAGGGAATTGATATAATACAGGAATAGGAAGGGTTCCAATAATGAACCCTGTGGCGCCCCGTGCGTGAGTGAAAGTCTGATTCATGTTTATCTTGCCTGATGTACAATATTGACGTCTATAATTTAAACCAGTGATTCTCAATTTTGATTGAGTACAAATGTTGATGAATATCGTTTGAATAAATATAACATTTTGGATAAGGCTGAAAATTCAAGATTAAACATCAGTCCCTTCCTCACAGTTTTGGTTATGTGGTAACCTAACCAAAACTGTAAGGAAGGGACTGATGTTCAATTTTGAATTTTCAGCCTTATCCAAAATGTTATATTTATTCAAACGATATTCATCAACATTTGTACTGAATCAAAATTTTCACATTCGTTATGCACATTATTTTTAAATAATTTGAAATGTACCTGGATGGCAAACTACATAAAATGATGCAAACTCTCAGACGGAAAAGTCGCAGGTTATTCATTTACAATTAATACTATTTTTTGAAAACATTATCATGAAAGTACCAATCAGTAAGTTGTATATTTACAACCATCGATGATACGCGGACCACAGGTTGAGAATCACTGATTTAAATTATAGACATCAAACCTTCTTTCATTAATATTAAGGCGTTACTTACAAAAACAAGGTGGCAAAACGTGGTAAGTTAACCTAAAAATGTTGGGAACCACTGATTTAAATAGGAATTGAACCAGTCAGTAGTATAGCCGAAAAAGGGGAGAGTGCAAGAATGTTGCAGGTTATTATGTAATGTTGCAAAGGGGTTGTTGCAAAGGGGGTGGGGTTGTTGCAAAGGGGGGTGGGGGGGAAACTTGGAGGCGGCGTTATCCCCCAAGAGAAAGGAGGAGAGAGAAAGGAGGAGAGGTGTTCACCTGGCAGGAGCCAAGTGCACATTAAGACTTCAGCCGAGTTGGCGTTGTTTTATAGGCTCCTAATCAGCCAGTTGGCGTAAATGGCTTGAGTTGCCAGATACCGCGATACCATTGTATACATTATTATAGACTCCTAATCAGCCAGTTGGCTGTAAATGGTTGTCAGATACCTCTTTTTAGCAGTATTATTGTATACATTATTATTATATACGTCTAATCAGCCAGTTGGCTGTAAATGAGTTGCCAGATAGCGCCATGTATTCCGAAGACTGAGTTGCCAGATACCATTGTATACACTATTATAGACTCATAATCAGCCAGTTGGCTTAGAAGGCTTAAATATTGCCAGATACCGCAATACCGTTGTATACATTATTATATTTCGAATACCGGTAGTTGAAGGCATAACAATAAACAACATTGCATCATTCTTTTCATTATAAATATATAGAAAATAAATATACATTTGAGGAATATGCGTATAACAGAAATATATACACACAATTATGGATATATATATAAAATAAAATATACATTTCAAATAAATATACACTTCAATAGAAATATGTACATAACAGTACAGGAGAAATATACACACACACACAATTATGGAGGTATATTTATAAAATAAATATAGTTTTCAAATAAATATACATTTCAATAGAAATATGCGTATAATCGGAGAAATGTCAAGCAAAATATAAATACAATTCAATTTTTTTTCAAAATACTAAACTCGGTCTTAATCGAGTTTACAATTACATCATTATTGCTCTGCATTACGCAGTATATGCGGCTTAATAATATTTCACCGCTTAAAGTATAGGGAAACCTGTATTCGATATGAAGGGCTTTCATATCGTTCAGTACTATTTTTGTTCCCACTTTACAACCGGTTGGTAAGTCATCTTTAAATACGTCTAGAATACAATCAAAAGCACGCACAAAGAGTTCATCGTTAGCTACATTATTAAACACAAGTTTATAAGAACGCTTTTCCAATCGAGGGTTTATTTCTACCGACTCGAGCTTTTCAATCGTGAACTCACTCAACATAGCGGCAATTGAAATAATCTTCTAAATCGTTACGACAACTGCGCGTTATATAAAGAAATAGTTCTTCAGGTGAACGGTGTAGGTGAGCTCAGCCTTGTACCGATCAATTGCTTTGTACCAAAGTTCATGGTATTTCAAAGAGTCTAAACTTTTTAAATAAACATCCAGCACTAGACCATTCTCACCAGCCCTACACTCGGTAAACCCATCGAGCAGAGCGGTGTATGCGTATTCAAGTACTGTATCAAAATAAAACATATCCGTAACACGCGCGTCTAATATAGGTTTCAGTTTACGGAATCCAACGATTTCAAACATTCTGTCGAGGATGAAACGGTTTCGCGTAGGAATAAGAGCGTTATTATCAGAAGCATTCTTCCACATCAACCGTATATCAATGCACGGCCGATCGTTATTTATACACAACGTACATACAACGGCGTATGAGGGTGCGTCACTAATCTGCTCTCTTCTTGTACCTACGTTAGCAGGTATTTTATAACGATCTTCACTCCACTTCTCAACTATCACAAAGATTCTATTCATCTCCTCGATACTTAAATAAACCCGTTTGTTTGTCGGTCTACATTCCGTTTCCAGTACATAGCTAATGGTACCGGAATTACGCCTGAACACGCGCAACGATTTCGTCACGGACACATCGTACGAGGCGTTGAGAATGCTGCTCAAAGGAAGTTCCATCGTATTCGAGGAGCGCACGTCCACTCGGCTCAAGCTCTGAGATAGCTATGAGCCGTGTGAGGCACGCAGGTAGGCAGGAATGGTTCGACGGGCGGCTGACTCGATGATACGTGAATGGGCTTGTTCCGCGAGTCGAATTGTTGTACCGGTACAAGAATATCACTACCAGCCTACGCACCAGACATTTTGGATAAGAACTAGGAACATTTTACTAAATATCTCCACACTCCGCCGCACTATTTGAGAGGAACATATGTTCATATTTTTCCTTTCTGCCCATCAAACGATACTCGTCTCTAAACTCTGTTAAAAATTCACGCAGGGCACTAGCCACAACCTCACTACGAACCTCATCATGATATACGTTAATATAGTGATAAAAATACTTAAGATTGTCCATGATCACGAGATTCACATTTCCAGTCGTAGGGTATGAGTAATCGACATGGTGTAGCATGACGTAATACCGCTTGTCACACCACCCATCAGCAAGACTCATTATCCATACCTGCTGCTTCTCTTCTGCACGCGTTGTTTCTTTTACTTCACGGTGTATGTGAGACTTTATAAAGTTTAGCTCTGCAGTATACTTCAGCACATCGTCTGTGCAACGAAAGCCTTCAACGGTCTCACCAGAACATCCGTAGAGTATTTGTACATCTTGGAACTTCGCACAATCCAATGTGTTTTTAAAAGAGGCATAGGAGGGATGAATAGGAAGTTTTTCGGTATCCACCACATCCTGGCACTTTACTGAATACCATTTCGTAAACGTTGTACAAGCAATATTAAAGGTAGCCATTTGAATACACGTCTGATCTGAACACACGTCTGATCTCTCGGGCTTACTGCGGTCGACTGACCACGCAGGGATTCCCAGATAGTAGCATGACTCACGGTCTTACAGTGGGCGGAGCTTAGAACTTTCACCTACACACACACACACACACACACACACACACACACACACACACACACACACACACAAAGGAGAAAGTGAAACGCTATTTGAAACATGATTTATTTAATAAACGAGATATTCAAGTTATATATATTTACAAATACGATTTAATAAACGAGATATTCAAGTTATATATATATATTATACACACATATATTTACAAATAGATACGATTATATACAAGACGTGTGAGTTAGAAGCATCATTGGTATCCAAAGGGTACGGTATCATAGGTACCAGGTAACTGGTAACGTTTCCTATAGGTGTTACGGCACACCATCGTACCCCTAAGTTCCTTCACGCCCCCCAGCTTCTGCGCCCGAAAATTGTGGGTGCCTACAATTAGTTGGTGAGGTTGTTCATCCAAACATACTAGATCCTTCAACGACTCAAAGTTAACAACCTCCCGATTCGCATGGTTGAGCGTAATGCCCTTTGCCTTCACGATATATTTCATTTCATCCCCCACCCTGACCCGTACCCCATAAGTCTTAGGTCCTGTTGAGGCAAAAGAGTCGGCGTATGCGTTGTCCCCATACTCATCCTTGATCTCATCAGTGAGCTCGCCGAGGAACTCCCCAATAGTGGGCATGTATTCACCCTCCCTCTCTGTGAATATCACGCTATCTGTATCGGCATACAATACTCTCCGCCCAAGAGAATGCAATAGACCCCAAAGTTTTATACGGGCGTAGGCTGTTGTGAAGCTGGCCACAGGTATGTTTGTAACCCTTGAGGTATCTGTGGCAAATTCAGTGTTGTTGTACTTTATTACGTAAGTATTACCTACATTTACGATCTCCATGACCTCTTTATCGGGGGCATTGGCATAATCCCAGACATCGCTATAACTTTGTGCCAAATGAATGCTCCCTCTGCCGGTATTCTGCGCAAATTTTCCCCATAGACTGTTTAGACACAACTTTGCACTAAAGCGCTTGCCAGGATTCTTTACAATTTGGGCACGATCAAGTTGTATACCTTCGCGGTCGCGGTAACGTTGAATATAGGCAGACTTTTCATCTTCGGTATCAACTCCTCGCGGATACCCTGATGCCTCAAACTTATCCTTCAAAAAGGTGTTTATATATGGTGTGAAAAGGTTGGGTAGCTTCTGAAACCTCCACACCTCATGTATCTTCAGTATTCTATAACCATGGCGCAAGGCTAGGGCCAACTCAGGACTTGTATATACGCCTCTGATCTTACGCTGGTGGGGTATATGGTTACATTCGCCGTTATCCTCTTCCGCGCACTTCACGCACAGGGGAAACATGAGCTTGTCGTCGATAACGACAGGTAAGATTGGCATCCATAAATTGCGTGGGGGGAGTACGTCTACGAAAGAGATCCCAAAGTAACGATCATTCAAATTTTTTGAAAATTCATTGATGGATGTTAGGCTAGGCCCCACCAGTTTCTCAGGAGCGCCCACGGGTACGGATTGCTCTTCATCACGTATGGGTATAAAGAACAGAAATCGTAGTAATGGAGCTTCACGCCCTCCGTAGGTGGGAAGTATAGTCTGAAAGGATTTGTACGTCCTCCAAACAAGCTATCACCACATTTGAGAGGATCCAGCACCATTGAACGCTTGATCGCTTTTATTTCCTCACGGTACACCTCGTCTGTCTCCATCCGTGCATCATATTCATGCTCCCACAAGACTTTGTGAGTGAACTGTGATCCTATAAGTTGATCGCGGGTGCGGTCGATGCAAGACAGTCGGCAGGAGACCTACCGTTGATATCTCCGGTGAATCCGCACTCAGGACGGGGGCATCCATGCCACCAGCAACCGTTAAAGGAGTACACAGTCTTCACACCAGTGACATGGTTTTCACTTAACCCATCAACCCAAAAACACGTCCATTAATCTTAATGGGTACTTCACCCGTGTTGCGTGCGTGCTTTATGTATACACCTGTCTGTTGCTGTAGGTGTATGAGCCAGTAAATAGCCTTGTGCCCGTAAAACATAATGATGCGATGGTGGTTGCGACTTGTAGTGGATCGCATTTGAAACGGGCTATGTACATCCTTCTAAAGGCCTGGAAACATACTCTAATCACGCGCACATCATTCACGCATACGCTCACATCATCAGCTATATATAAGGGTTACTTTCATTAAACTGTCGTAGTATCGATCAAAGTCTTCACGTTCATCCATACAGTCAAAATAATGTTTGGGGGGTGGTGGGCCTACGTAGTTTAAAGTCTCGCTGGTGAGGAAAGTGTATGGGAAGTATCCTTTGGAAACTTCAGCTGCTACTCCCATCACCTTGGGTAGCTTTGCTAATTTACAAGGTGTGAATAATAAAGTATCTTTAAATTGTACATTGCCTCTTATCTGCATCTGTATTAATTTGTTGCCTCTTTTCAATGGATCACCTGTAAATATCTCAGAGGATTCGTGTTCAAGCAACTCCTTATAAAGGAACTGCGTGTCAAACTTTGCCCCGTTATGGGCGAGAATATACACAGTCATTTTTTTGAACTTGTCGGCTAACTTGACAATATAGGACACAAATAGTTTCACAGGACTATCGCTGACATTCGTTTTAAAAACGTTTGTCCGTTTACCACATTTGGGGCACTCGTCACATTCGATATCCATACACTCATCACAGATAGTCTGGCTCACAAGTAAATGTGGAATTACCTCTTTGGTTTCAGCGTTCGTATATGTTTCTATATCGTAGTATACAGTTATACAAGGGTTATTTTTAGGCTTAGCATCTTTCATATAACATACATGCTTTACTCCATCCGCCTTATATTCCTCCTGGCATGTAGGACAGTGAATTACGTCACACTTGTGCTTAAATTTTCCCCAATTATCCATTGTGTGAAACATACCACATTCACAGATTCTCATTTTCCTGCACGTGCCAATTGATTTATGGAAATCAAAACAGCTATTATTGAAAAATGTGCGTCTACACACATCACAGTCTCTCTTCTCAGCTTCAACTACACGGCTTTCACATTTGGTGCTTTTACACTGCTCACATACCATGTGACATTCTTTACAATGTCTCACTATATCATCCGCAAACTCGAGGCACCCCTTACACAAATCATGATGTCTCCCATATTTTCGACTTTTGTCATAACTCGCGTAAAGCCACCTTATATTACGGATGGGGAGATACGTTGTCCCTGACAATCCTAAAATAAGTAGGGGCCTTGTACGATCTCTCACACAGCTTTTAAAAACATACACAGTCCTACGACGATCATCCAACCCAAACAACTATGCGGACATTCATTTCCTGTTCTACCCTTCTCAGCTCTTCAGGACCCATATTACAGTCAAATTCAAGTTCACAGTCTACAGCTAGTTTACGGGCACGCTCCACGACTGTAGGCAACCAAATTTTTTGAGTTCGTGTATTTTGTACAGTAAACATACGTGCTAAGAGTACTGCTATAAAGCCGCAACCACGATCGACGTTTATATGCCGTCTATAAATAGCTTGAGAATTGAAGTTAAGAGTATACGGTATGGCACTATGACCCGCAACACGGTATACATGGTCAATATTTACCGTGAAGTTGTCCATATTGAAGGCTATACTACTTTGGGCGGCTTGCATTATACGCCCTAATATATATTCTACATCTTCAGCCGCCAAACGTCTAAATGGCACTATCACCCAATAATCGTCTACATCACCGTCATCTGACCCGAATCCAAAGGACAGACTCGTCCTGACTTCACGCTCGTCACGATTCTGAAGAGCAAACTCTATAATACGCTCTACAACCCGGCGTAGTCCGCGCTCAATTCCATTGCTATACATGACTCTAGGGTCGACCCTGACTCTATACCGATTTCTAGTCAAGGCTGGGGTGGGGGCTGCGGATCGCACCAATTCCAGCGTTATACCATCCTCAACAGAACGGGGGGCGGATGAATTAGTGGATATATTAGCGGAAGGTGCTGCTGATGGGGGCCCTGTTGCGTAGGAGGGTTGGGGCTCTATTATTGTAGACTTAACAGAACGGGGGGCGGCGGATGAATAAGGGGATATATTAGGTGCTGCTGGGGGTGTTGCGTAAGAGGTTGAGGGTTGGGGATCTATTACCGCTGCAACAGACGCGTATTTCGGTCGCTTTATACCTGACGTGGGTATCTCATACCTCCGCTTTGGACGTGTTACCGGTATCGCTGGTGAGGGTTCAGGGGAGGAGATCACAACTACACTGTCGTCGAGGTCATCCGTAATGATGGGCTGCTCTACCTCATCGTCATTCACGGTTCTGTGGGAGAAGAAATATAAGGACAGCACTCAAAATTTGTAATATTTTGTAAATGACTCACTTAGGAGTGTGACGTGTTAGAAATGGACTCTGTAGAAAAATTCAGATTCACGAGCCCATCCACATGTATTATATCTGGACCTACAGGATGTGGTAAAACTGTGTTTATGCTTAAAATCATTAAAGAAAAGGGAGAGATGTTCTCGAAATTTGTGCATAAAGTTATATGGTGCTATTCGACGTATCAATCAGTGTTCAACGAGTACCAAGATGATATTTTGTTCCACAAAGGCGTATATGACGTTAATTCGTTAAAGGGAAATGAACATACAATCATTGTAATTGACGATCTCATGTTGGAGATGGATAAAACGTTTGCCGAGACATTTACAGTATTCTCCCACCATCTTAACATAAGCGTGTTCTTCATCAATCAGAATCTATTTTTCAAAAATAGATACATGCGCGATGTGTCGTTAAATACGCAATATCTAGTCTTATTCGCGCAACGTAGAGATGTATCACAAATTGGGGTATTAGCCAATCAAATGTTCCCGAATCAGCGTAAGGAGTTTTTGGAAGTTTATAAAGAAGCTACAAGCACGCGTTACGGATATTTGCTTTGCGACCTTCATCCGCGAAACACGTTTAGAGTGCTTCTGCGAACGAATATATTTCCAAACGAGCCTGAAACGGTGTATATTCCAGAATGACAAAGAGACTAAAGAAATACCGTGAATTAATAAAAATCTATCATCGACTGCCCCGGGCAATGCAGCAGATGTTTATTAAAAATATCGATGCCGACTTTTTAAAATGCATCTGTGAAATCTGTCTTAACGTTATAAATTGCAATGTATCAATGAAAACCCATCAGAAGGCTCGCCTACGCCGCTACAAGAACATAATACGTGCACTCGCTCGTAAAAGTCAAACTGTAGCGAAGAAAAAACGAATTATTGTACAAACAGGAGGGTCATTTCTCCCCATCTTATTTTCAGTTTTGGGTCCTTTACTGACTAGATTAATATAATGAAGAAAGTGGTAGTGATTCCCCACGAGGTGTACGCTCACTGCAAAGAGACACGTATCTAGATCCCCGTAAAAGCAGACTTAAAAGAATGGAAAGCGAATTGTTAGCCCTATTAAACAGTGAAAAAACACCTGATGAGAAAAGAATCTTATACCAAGAAGCTCTGCAGAAATTTCTTCACGAGTACGAAAATTATAAGAGCCCTACAGAGATTCCTGTGGTTATTAGGCACAGCACGGGGGACGATGGCGACATAGGATCTGTGACGACACAGCTGACCAACCAAAAAGATTAGCCACACAACATATCGAACATGTATTAAAAATACCCTCCCACTTACATTGAGGAGTAAAGGCTTAAGTCTTTATAATCTATTGAATGAGGATCCCGCCATACAATGGACCGATACAGGGAGATCATTGTGGAAGGATCAAAGGTACAGGGATCGAATATCGTAGACATTGTCCATGATCTGGTGAGAAAGTGGGATAGGCCATCACCATCAGGATGGAAGCATATTAAAGCAAGACTACAACAAATAAATGTCCCTAAAACGTTGATAGGAAATCTGAACAGGTTAAAAGACTTGGAACATGCAACGCTGTGACACAATTGAAGGCGCCGTCACCCGGCGGTAACACCATGAAATGAGAGAAGAGGTTAAACCAACCCTACCCACGTGCCTCTAAAATACGCAAATGGCTAACGTATTAACTAAACGCTATTATGACATTTCTACCCCATCCTCTTACGGCGGCGTAGATAGACTGTACAGAAGTGTTTACGGAGTAGGAAAAAAAGATGTTGAAAGATTTTTGAGGGAGCAGGACGCTTATACGCTTCATAAGCCTGTGAGAAAAGGTTTAAAACAGCCAAGACAACGGCTTCCTCGATTGATTCTATTTGGCAAGCAGATTTAACAGACATGCAAAGATATTCTGTGTATAACGATGGTTACCGCTACATTCTATTCATAATAGACGTATTCTCTAGATATCTGTGGCTAGTTCCTCTGAAAAATAAATCACCTGAAACAGTTGCTAAAGCCACCAAAACGCTAATGTTAAAAGAAAACAGGGTTCCTGGCTATTTTTGTACGGATATGGGAAGGAGTTTATAGGCCGTGCTTTTCAGAATATGTTGACAGAGTTTAATATCAGCTATTACACAACCAATTCTATACATAAGGCTTCTTTAGCTGAAAGAGTTCAGCGCACCATAAAGGAACGCATGCACCGTTATTTTACACATAAAAACACATACAGATTTCTAGACATTCTGGAATCATTGGCATCATCCTACAACCGCTCACACCATCGCACGATTGGGGCAACACCTAACGAAGTTTTAGAAAGAGGTACGCTCCCGAGAAGAGATGGATCACCACCACCACCACCACACTCTGTGCGCTTCAAAATCAATGATTATGTAAGGCTGTCGCGTTCGGGGAATAAATTCGCAAAGGGTTTTGAGCAAGGATGGACACGCGAGATTTTTAAAGTTAGGGCTGTGAGACCTAAAGGTGTGATAATGATGTATTACATTGAAGATTTGAATGGGGAAGAAATCTCAGGAGGCTTTTACCGCGAGGAATTGCAGAAAGTTGCGTTTAATTTAGAAAAAAATGTGTTTAAAATTGAGAAAATTTTAGGAAGCAAAGGTTCAGGAAGGAGAAAAATGTACCTGGTGAAATGGCTAGGGTACCCAGAAAGCTTCAACACCTATATAAAAGCTGATGCAATAATGAAGCTTAAATAGTATGCAACATGGCTCCTAACCATTTCTACGTCACACTCCCGTCCTCCTCGTCCCTGTCTGTACACCCTAACAACACGCTAGCCAACTTTGTAACAGAACTCCATGGGCACATTGAATTGGGTCGTGATTCGTATGAGGTGGGGATATGCGAAATTCAGCTGGACACCGTCTTTTTAAATATTGAACATAAAGAAACCGTTTTTACGATTCTTAGAGACATTGACGAGTGTGAAAAAGCTGGGGTAGCTATGGATGAAACTATGCGCATCGCTCGGACTAAGATTGCACGGTATTACAGTACAGAAGTAAGACTAGGGCCGGGTCAATATGGTTCGGCCGAGGATGTTGTGAGAGGCTTAAACGTAAGTTTAAGAAACTCAAACCTTACGAATGATTTAGTATATGAAATCGTAAACAACCCTGCACATACACTAATCCTAAAATCAAAGACTAACAGACGTCTTAAAGAACATAGAAAGTTCAAAATTCTAACCAACGGCCGATATAGCGCAGCCTTCCAAAGAGACACATTTCACGAGACACAGTATAACTTGTCCAGATTAATGTATCAATTGAAGATGGAGAAATTGGCTGAAAGGTCCCCAGACATGTGCTATATTTACAGTAATATAGTGGAGCACCAGTTTGTTGGGGATACCCAGGCACGCCTGCTGCGCATTGCTCACATCCCCAACCATAGAGGAAGGAGTTTGAGTATTACATATGACAGGCCCCATTATGTGAATGTCGCAACTAATTTAATAACCAATATCACAATATATATAAGAACGATTGAGGGCGAAAACTTCCCATTCGGTAACGGGAGCTTAACAGTGAAGCTACACTTTCGACGCACTGAGTTATAATGGATAGAAAGCCTTTCACGTCTATCGAGGGATGCGATACCAGCGCGGTAGTGGACTTGGATCCATTTTTTCATCCATACTACGTACGGCTGTTCCTTTGCTGAAGAGGGGTGCCAGATACCTTGGAAGAAAGCGCTACAATCAGGCCTTAACACTGCAGAAGACATATTGGCCGGGGCTAAACCTAAAGAAGCTCTAAAAAAACATTTAAAGCGTACACGGAACGAAATCATCAAAGATGCAAAGAGAAAAATGCGTGGTGGCGGGAAGAAGAAGAGGGCTCCCCAGAAGAAGAAGGGGTCACGTGGTATTAAACGTAAAAGGCTATCAAAAAAGAAATGCTGTAAGCGAATGAAACCTATGGTTGACCACTTTTTTGACTGATATAAGCTAAGGATATTGATCTCATGAATCATAGTTTGTTTACCACTTGTCGAGAGAGGAGTCACTATTTCGCCATGGCACGCTTCATCCACCCATGTAGTTCACAATGCTGTAAATCGGAGCTGTCCTTTTTGAGCTCCCGCCAACCCAAGTTTCTATTGAGCACAGTGACTTTATTACAATTAACCCTTTAAACACAATTAGTTCACCGAGTGCACCTATAGAATTCGTGATACCCAGCTCAGGTCCTTACTTTTTTGATCCAAGCTGTGTGCACATGTACGCTAAGCTACGTATAGCCCATTCTGATGGAACGGCCTGCGATGACAAATATGCTGTATACCCTGAAACAAACTTTCTGCACGCCATATTCAACCAGTGTGACGTATATTTAAATCAGACCAACATATCGGCAGGCACGGGGTATATCATCTACGAGCCTATTTGGAAAATGTCCTCAA
Source organism: Bathynomus jamesi (assembly GCA_023014485.1). NCBI lineage: Eukaryota > Metazoa > Arthropoda > Malacostraca > Isopoda > Cirolanidae > Bathynomus > Bathynomus jamesi. The sequence continues at coordinate 226,873 of JAJOZX010005328.1, forward strand.
CTTTTCCAAAGAAGCGAAGGCTACCTTTTTAAGTGCGGAGGGATATTATCAAACTAAAGATGAAAATAGTATAAAGGACAAGTTTAAAAATTCTAAAAAGAAAATATACGAGTGTTTTGGACGGTTGCACACAGATTTCACTTTCCAGGAGAAGTTGCTTGTGAACGGGGTGGATATGAAAATAAAGCTCACCCGCACGAGTCCTGAGATCTGCTTAAATCTGGATGCGAATCAAGAAGAGGGTGCAAAGTCCGTTGTGGTTCACATTATGGACACATACCTCCGCGTACGGCGAGTGAAATTAAGTTCACCAAAACAACTAGAAATTGAGAAAAATTTACTAAACGCTACAGTGAAATATCCTATTAACAGAGTGCAGATCAAACTATATACGGTTCCTGCAGGGTTGGCATCGAAGCAGATAGAAAACATTGCCCTGGGAAATCTTCCTAAAAGGATATTAATCGGCATGCAGTACCACGCTTCGGTGAATGGAAAATATAAAAAGAGTGCCTTTAAATTCGAGAATTTCGGACTTAAAAATATAACTCTATACGTTAATGGCACTGCTTTGGGTGGAACAATGGGTACGGACTATTCATCAGACGCTGTGTTACCTCTTTGTGCCAGAGCCTATAGTAATCTGACCCATATTGCAGGTGATTGTGATGAGCTTGGTAATGGGGTAACGCAGGAAGAATTCATTGATCAATTTAACCTTTATCCGTTTGACATTACACCTGACTTATCTGCTAGCGTAAATACCCATTTAACACAGCAGAGCGGTAACATCTCAGTGCGGCTGGAATTCGCCAAGCCTATAGACGCTCCTATTAGTGTACTAGTATATCTCGAATCGCAAGCCCTAATAGAAGTAGATAGATTTAGAAGCGTTATCACTGACTTTTAAAATGGATGCTAATACACTTCAGAAAGTAATGGAGCGAGTCACACGTTACAAATTTATCGGCGTGTTTGCGAAGAATGAAACATTGAGTTTGCCAAGTACGCGAGAATGAATGCGGTAGTCTTATTGTGAACACAGACATCATCGGTAATGAAGGGATTCACTGGATCGCTGTCTATTTTAAAAATATTTTACTAATGTTTGCGGAATGTACTGTGTCTCATTTCTCATGCATATGTCAAATGATAAAGAATTTATAAATTTTTTAAATTTATTTGACCCGTGTCACACTCACCGAAACGATGAAATGGTATGCAGACAGATAAAAAACCGTTTTCCAATTGTACGTACTCGTTGTATATTATAATGTTTTTGTTCGTATATTTGTAACGGTATATTCGTCTATTGTACTGATTTCTTTCATTTAATAAATTTATGAAATATATTGTGTCTTCTTATCCCAAAAAGATCGAAAAACACTTACATTATTTCGGTGTGACATTGTTGACTGATCAGTATACCCTCCCTATTCCGAGATTCTTCAAAAGATTGTATAACTCGTGTCAAATCCTCATCGGACCTTAAAGGAATAATGCTTTTAAAACATATACGAGTATACAGACAGACAGATCCCCATTATGTGAAGATATCTTTGGTTCGAGGAGTGAACGCCATAAAATTTCGATTTTAGCATAATGGGGAAAAATAACACTGATTGACATTTTTGGCGAGTATCTATTTGACGAGATACTACAACTCTCCATATATATATATAATTCTAATTATAGACACTTACATTTCTATGGTAGTCCCTTGCGTCGGGTTGTAAGGAGCGTCACTGCAAATATCTTCTACGGTTTGCGTTGAAAATAATAATTCGCCACAATCAATCGCATTGAAAAGACTAATTGTGGTTAATGCTGCAGTATCACGTTCTTCATACAAGTCTGGGGAGACGTACAGGTCCATGGTGGAGGATGTGTGACACTGCTGACTGATCAGTATATCATCCATATTCCGAGGTTCTTCAAAGATTGTATAACACGTGTCAAATCCTCATCGGACCTTAAAGGAATAATGCTTTTAAAACATATACAGAGTATACAGACAGATCCCCATTATGTGAAGATATCTTTGGTTCGATACCAATTTCGATTTTAGCATGATGGGGAAATAACATTGATTGACATTTTTGACCAGTATCTATTTGACGAAATACTACAACTCTCCATATATATAAATCGAATTATGGACACTTACATTTCTATGGTAGTCCCTTGCGTCGGATTGTAAGGAGCGTCACTGCAATATCTTCTACGGTTTGCGTCGAAAATAATTCGCCACAATCAATCGCATTGAAAAGACTAATTGCGGTTAATGCAGCAGTATCACTTTCTTCATACAAATCTGGGAGACGTACAGGTCCATGGTTGAGGAATGATTATTCACTGATGCGAAAATAGCTACTGTTACTCCCAACTGAAAATATCCCCTTTTATATGCACATTCGCCAAGCTCCGCCCAAAAGACCAGATGTTCGTCGTGATTGGCTGCCGATGTAGCTGGGTGGAGCTATGACGTGTACCATTCCGCTATAACGGGTACGGACGAGTAATTGCATCTCTATATTTTCACTAATAGAATTAATGCTCTTATTCTCCTTTGAAATTTATTTGGTGATTCGTATAGAACTTTTGATATTGATTCCAAATATGGTTTCAGAAGTTTTCTATCACCCATAGTTTTCGAGAAAATATATTTCCATTTACTCAATTTCCCGCATCATTAGTCACTAATGTAATCGAGAGGGTATAAAGAAATATATCATAATTATATTTTAAAAATAACATTCGGTTTCAACGTTAAACTGTAGGTCTAAGGTGGTCATTACACATAATAAAATAAAGTGGTTGGCAGATAAATGGGCACCCTACGTGTCCTAGTGGTTAAGACGCTGGGGCTGTTGATGGTTCGGAGTTAAACTGTAGGTCTAAGGTGGTCATTACACATAATAAAAGAAAGTGGTTGGCAGATAAATGGGTGCCCTACGTGTCCTAGTGGTTAAGACGCTGGGGCTGTTGATGGTTCCACGTTAAACTGTAGGTCTAAGGTGGTCATTACACATAATAAAAGAAAGTGGTTGGCAGATAAATGGGCACCCTACGTGTCCTAGTGGTTAAGACGCGGGGCTGTTGATGGTTCGGAGTTAAACTGTAGGTCTAAGGTGGTCATTCCACATAATAAAAGAAAGTGGTTGGCAGATAAATGGGTACCCTATGTGTCCTAGTGGTTAAGACGCTGGGCTGTTGATGGTTCCACGTTAAACTGTAGGTCTAAGGTGGTCATTACAGATAATAAAAGAAAGTGTTGCAGATAAATGGGTGCCCTACGTGTCCTAGTGGTTAAGACGCTGGGGCTGTTGATGGTTTCCACGTTAAACTGTAGGTCTAAGGTGGTCATTACACATAATAAAAGAAAGGGTTGGCAGATAAATGGGTGCCCTACGTGTCCTAGTGGTTAAGACGCTGGGGCTGTTGATGGTTCCACGTTAAACTGTAGGTCTAAGGGGTCATTACACATAATAAAAGAAAGTGGTTGGCAGATAAATGGGTGCCCTACGTGTCCTAGTGGTTAAGACGCTGGGGCTGTTGATGGTTCCACGAAACTGTAGGTCTAAGGTGTCATTACACATAATAAAGAAAGTGGTTGGCAGATAAATGGGTACCTTACGTGTCCTAGTGGTTAAGACGCTGGGCTGTTGATGGTTCCACGTTAAACTGTTGGTCTAAGGTGGAGTGGAAAGCTTGACCTTCGTCAGAATGAACAATTCGGGCGGAAGCTAACCAAAGGTTATCCAAAGGGTATATATATATATATATATATATATATGGGATGAAATTCACAATAAAACACGTGAAATGAATGAATGCTGAAAACAAGGAGTGAGGTGAGGTTTTGTTTGATTTGACTCGTAGAAAGGTAAAATATGGTCGACGAGTTGGGCAGATTCTCGGAAATCCTTTCTCTATCGGATTATGTTTTGGGTATTTCCAACTTTCTTCGTTTCTTTAAATTTCGTTTTTTTCAATTTTCTTCGCAGGGATGAAGCTCATGTGTTTCGAATTGCATCGTTCTATAATTCTGTTTTCTATGGTTGGTTGGATAACTACGTTATTTGTTCCGTCTTTGAATCTTCCATTTGAATATCTATATAAACATATTGTTATTTTATATGTTTGATTCTTCCAACTGATTAACTATATAAATATATATATTGTGGTTTACGATAGTTTAAAATATATACGTTTGGTATGATTTTCATAATATATATATATATATATATTTCTATAATTTTTTCTATGGTTGTTGAATTATGGATAACTACGTTATTTGTTTCGATAAGTTCAACTTCAAGGAAGCTCAAGTTAATGTTATATTTTGCATATAATCCACTATATACATCTATTGTAAAACACTATATACATCTATTTCATTAGTGTGTAATTATAATCATCTACCATATTGTGGTACACAATGCTTAATATATATATATATATATTATAGATATATATATATATATAGATATATATATATATATATATATATATAATTTAGGCCGTTTTCAAAAATCGAAATTTTGATGGCTCAACGCACACATACTAAAAAGGTAATATGTCATGAACAAAGACTTCATGCAAAATATTAAGACAAGAGTTATTGTTATCCCACCCTCAATGCATATCTATTTTACCCTCATGAGAAAATTTTTCATTTTTCTGGCAAATAATTTATTTATTTTGTGATGTCCTCTTAAATTTGGTATATAAAATTCATAAAAAAATTGGAAGATAAGTAGGTCATTTTCAGGAATGGTCCAGTAACCCCCCTATATTCTTTAGAGAGAATTCTAGAAAATTCTTCCTTCAGGATAACTATTCTAGAATTTCCATTTTTTCTCTTTATGGATTATATGATGTTTTTATTTGCTTTTCATCTATAATTACTGATATTTTCACAAGTTTACTGTTCTAGAAAGGTTACTTCGTGTTACTTTACAACTTTCTTACAGTAATCAAGTCATAATAAATTTAGGTGAGTGATTAATGTTATATTATATTTATTATTAAGACTAACAGGTGGTAAAACTTTTTCCCTCAGAATTATGGCAAAAACCAGAAACAAGTGTGAAGTCTGGTTGGTCGGACAAGTGCTGGAAGAGGGTTTTTCTGGAGCAGCTTCCAACTAACAGTGATGTCCTTAAACGTCTTTTTTATCACATTAAGGTGGGAAAGCAAAATGTCTCTGTAGCTTGCGCCACTGTAGCCAACGAAGTTTGCTATGTGGGAAAAAGCCTCCTTAATTACATCCCACAAGCCTTATATTGTCTCAAAGCTTAAAGGCTTTACAATAAGCATGAAGGGCTGGTCAAGAACCGAACTCGACGAACTCCTACCCAAGAGAAGAATGAAGCAGAATTTGTCACCAGCTTAAAGAAGCTTTTCGATGTAGCTCATTCAGAAGTGGAAACAGAAATAAATTGCAGGAGGATAAAGATTTTCTTAAGGATCAAAGGAACGATCGGAAAATGATTATGGGTCCAGAAGACAAGGAGTTTTCAGAGAAAGGCAAAAGCACGACAGATAAGCATGGAAAGAATGGAAAAACTTCGCAGGAAATCAAAGGAAGAAATGAGGCAATTGACAAAGGTTGTGGATCTCAACCAATGTGAAAATTCCGGTTCAGGAGGAAGTGAAGATCATCTGGTGATGAATTTGTTCTACAGAGCACTCTCATCATCATCTTCAAAAAGGAGAAGCTTGAACCAGGTGTAATTGTTAGGGATAAAAGTTCTTGGCTGCTGGACCGCACTGGAACATCTGCAAGAGCTGCTATGCACATTGTGGCACCTGCCTTTTCAGCTGCTCGAGTGGAAATTGAAGAGATCACACTTTTCATCATCCTCTATGTACAGGTCTCGGCGATCAACACGGATGCAGATGGGAGAAGACATTAAAGCCAGTTTCCAAACCAAATACCCCTTTAATAATTCATTTTGATGGAAAGCTTCTTCCATCCATGCATGGGGTAAGATTGATGTAATGCCCATTGTTGTGACTGGTGCAGGCGAATTAGAAAAATTACTGTCTATTCCAAAGCTTATTTCTGGAACGGAAGAAGAAATGGAGAGAGCAGTTTTAGATGTCTTGAAGCAATGGCCACAAGTAAATGAGTGGGTAGCAGGCCTTTGTTTGTTACTAACTGCAAGCAATACAGGTATCCATGCTGGGGCTTGTACCATCATCCAAAAGGCCATTCAGAGATCACTCCTTTTTCTGGCATGCCGCCACCATATCCACGAGCTTCTTATCACTGCAGTTTTTGACATGTTTTTCTTTCTTCGGGTCCACAAATTCCCTTATTCAATCGATTCAGAGATTGTTGGGATAACATTGATCAGCAGAATTACAAGCCCTAGAACCCAATGATCTCACCTCAGAATCTTTAGATCATTGGTATCTTGAAGCACAGAGACAAGCTTATTTCTTTCATCAACTCCAAACTTCAAGAGGGCCACACTCGAGGTGACTACAGGGAATACTTAGAACTTGCACTTATCTTCCTTGGTTGTCCATGCCTAAAACAAATAAAGGCTCTGATAGCAGATTCCACTACCCAGGAGCTTACAGCAGAGCTAGATGGATGGGAAAGGGCATCTATTCCTTAAAAATTTACTTATTTAGGAACCAATTCCTTCTCACCCCTCATGAAAACAAGCTCTGATACGAATAAACGCCTTTTCAGTGACAGTTTATCTTCAAGCTTGGTATACATCTCCAGTTGGAATTGATGCTCCAGCAAATGATTTGGCCCTCCTCAAGATGCTACATATCTACAAGATCCAGGTTGATAAGGAAGTGGGTGCTACAGCCCTCAAAAACTTCAGAACCATGGTTGGTACTTGAGTGAGGATCTTGTAGGATTTGGCTTTTCTCAACCTCGTGACTGAAGATGATAAGGTTCTAATGCTCCACAACCTTCACCACGCGCCCCTCGAAAAGTGAGGGGAAGAAAGGTGGACCCCCGAATGTTGCAAAACCTCAATGACTTAAAGATTACCAGTTTTGTCACAACTCAACACAAGACTTCTTCAAGTGTTTGAAAATAGAAATTCCCAAGAAACTTGAAGACATTGAGGAGCACCGTAATCGGGTCATGGCAGTCAAAGTAATCAACGACTGTGCTGAACGAGGAGTCAAACTGGCTACAGAGTTTAATGAGAAGCTCACAAAGAGTGAGGAAGAGAGACAACTGGCCTTTCAAATCATTGAAAATCAGAGAAAGGAGGTCCCTCAGCCACTGAATCCCTATATTCTTAATCAATATATGTCTTAAATAGAATTTAAGTCGCTTTGTTTTAAAACATATTTTTCGTTCAGTCTTATATTTGCTCTAATTATCCATTAATGTAAAAGAAGTGCCATCTGAGGGTGCCTTTTTATCATTCAAATAAAATTATATTTTGTCTATTTGTTTTTCTTCCTTTATATAAAAAAATAAGAGTGTGTGCGTTTATCAAAAATCAATTTGAAAAATTACCATATAATCGTGAAACGGTCTAATATATATATTATATATATATATATATATATTCTAGAATTCTGTTTTCTATGGTTGGTTGAATTATGGATAACTACGTTATTTGTTTCGATAAGTTCAACTTCAAGGAAGCTCAAGTTAATGTTATATTTTGCATATAATCCACTATATACATCTATTGTAAAACACTATATACATCTATATTTCAATTAAGTGTGTAATTATTTAATTCATCTACCATATTGTGGTACACAATGCTTAATATATATATATATATATATATATATATATATATATTTCTATAATTCTGTTTTCTATGGTTGGTTGAATTATGGATAACTACGTTATTTGTTTCGATAAGTTCAACTTCAAGGAAGCTCAAGTTAATGTTATATTTTGCATATAATCCACTATATACATCTATTGTAAAACACTATATACATCTATATTTCAATTAAGTGTGTAATTATTTAATTTATCTACCATATTGTGGTACACAATGCTTATTAGAATACATGGTGCGATCTGGCAACTCAGCACCCCAATACAAGGCGTGATCTGGCAACTCAGCCAGAATAGAGGCTTATAAAAGATCGAGAAGCTGGTGAAGACTCATTCCCAGCTCGGCTCCAGCCGAGCAAGGACCTCTGGTCCTTCTTTTTTTGGCCCTTTGGTAAACCCCTTAGTGGCCTCTTAGGTTAGGAAAACGAAAATAATATGCCTTAAAGGCAACTACTCTCTCTCTCTCTCTCTCTCCTTCAGGCGTCTCTCTCTCTCCTACAGGCGTCTCTCTCCCTCCTTCAGCTCTCTCTCTCTCTCTCTCCTACAGGCGTCTCTCTCCCTCCTTCAGCTCTCTCTCTCCTGCATGTGTAACTACTGCATGTGTACCTCCTGCATGTGTGCGTATGTGTGTGTGCCTCCTGCATGTGTACCTCCTGCATGTGTACCTCTCCCCCCTTGGCTGATTAGACGTATATAATAATAATGTATACAATAATACTGCTAAAAAGAGGTATCTGACAACCATTTACAGCCAACTGGCTGATTAGGAGTCTATAATAATGTATACAATGGTATCGCGGTATCTGGCAACTCAAGCCATTTACGCCAACTGGCTGATTAGGAGCCTATAAAACAACGCCAACTCGCTGAAGTCTTAATGTGCACTTGGCTCCTGCCAGGTGAACACCTCTCCTCCTTTCTCTTGGGGGATAACGCCGCCTCCAAGTTCCCCCCCACCCCCCTTTGCAACAACCCCCTTTGCAACAACCCCCATCCCCCTTTGCAACAACCCCCTCTGCAACAACCCCACCCCCCTTTGCAACATTACATAATAACCTGCAACATTCTTGCACTCTCCCCTTTTGCGGCTATACTACTCCAGTCTAATGACATACATCTTATTCCAAAATGATCCAGTATTTGGACTAGAACTGGGTGTTCCGTTGAGTCAAAAGCTTTAGATAGGTGCAGGTGGACTGCAATTGAAGTTTTTCTGTTTAAATTTTCGTAAGAGTTCCTCAGGTAACGTAATAACGGCATCTTCCACTTTGAAACCGAACTGATACGGTGAAAAAAAATCTTTACCCTTGTAAAGAATATAATTAATTATTGATATAAGATTTTCTAAATTTTTCCCATGGTTGGCAATATACAGTAGATATTGGTCAATAGATTGTAGCGGCTTTCGGATATAATGCATATGGGAACTAATTTCAGATGATGGGGGACAATATCCGGTCTGAAGAGAATAATTATAGAGGACGGAAAGCGACTCAGAACGATCGCTACACAATTTATATTTTGTTTGGGAAGAATCTTTGGGGTTCGATTTTTTATTTTTATTTTTTACGATCTTTGTCAAATGAGATTATTAGGCGGTAAGAGAAAATTTATGGATTTACTTACTCCGTTAAATTTCCGAAGGAATTGGGTCAGGGTGTACAAACTGTAGATGTTACCCTTCTACAAGATATGTTGAATTAGTTCGATATAGTTACTAAATCAGTAACAGTTATAATAATAATAATAATAATAATAATGACGATAACTTTTAATAAATTAGCATATTAAAAACTGAAAATTAATTAAGATAATTAATAAAATTTAACTTGCTATTCGATTCGAAAAGTGGAAATCTATAAATACTTGATTCCACGGATGGAAATTAATTAATTGTCTGATACTTGCCTTCTGTCGCTATTAAAAAATAATTAAAAATATCTCATTTAAAAGGACTTAATTACGAAAGCAATTTTCTCCCCTTCTTTTATTTGTTTAATAAATAATGAAATGTTAAATATGTACAGTATTAGGTATTTTAATTAGTGTTTTATCAAAACGATTTATATGTGCGCATGTATTAGATATTATATGAATAGTGAAGCATCGTAGTCCGATACAATAAATTTCAAATAAACGACATAAATTAATTTATATTTAACCCTAAGAAAAGTACATACTATGTAGTCCCTTGCTGTTCATAATAATGATTGCAGATATTGGTGCAGATATTAAGGACAGTAAATATTGAACGAAGGTGACATAAGAAAATTACAAAACGACATTGAAACATTATTCAATGGGGCAGAAGCCAACAATATGAAGTTCAAAGAAGAAAAATTCCAACTTCTGAGATATGGTAATAACAAGGAGCTACAGAATAAAAGGTACAAAACTCTGCAAGACAAACGGATAACACCAAATCCGCAAGTGAGAGATCTTATAGTAAAAATGTCGTCAGATACAGAATTCAGAGAGCACTAAACATCAACATTACAACGGCTAGAAAAATAATGTGAATCATCTGGAGGAGATTCCTCAGCAGAAAAGCAAACATCATACTCAAATTATGGAGGAGTCTAGTCCTACCAATAATTGAGTACTGCCAAGTCAGTACTCACAAGCCCATGCAGAAAACGAGACATTGCGAACATTGAAGCTATACAAAGGACTTTTGCATCTAAGATAGAGGAAACGGAAGGTGAAGAATACTGGTCTCGACTACAATCCCTTAAATTCTACTCTCTCGAAAGAAAGCGCGAGCGGTAAGTAGTATGATGACAATTTGTCCCCCACCCACCGTCCTGCATGACGATCTCCTACCTCCCATTATAAGGTTTCTTTCATGGTCTTTCATGACAAAAAAAAATGAAATAAAAAATCCTCCTCGCCTTTTTTTAAGGTTCTTCATGAGACACAAAAAAAAAAAAAAAAAAAAAAAAAAATATCAATTTTTCCTCCTTGGGTTCCATCACAGTCCTTCATGAGAGCAATTTAAACAAACAAAGAAACAAACAAAAAATATTCGAGTACGAAACAATGCACTTCTTAGGAGCGTTCCGGCGTGTACCGTTGTGGGGCCCCGCTAGTTTTATCTTTCTGGAAGCGTTCGTGCAGAAGATGCATTTCTGGAGCACCAGGCTTCTGCTGATATATATATATATATATATATATATATGATAAATAAAACCACGAAGGAAAGGAAACACAGAATGGTGCTCAAGCGCTTTCGTCTAATGACATCCTCAGGAACACTGAAGTACATAAAGAGTTACAGCCTATATTTAGGTTACAGAAAAAAAAAATATATATATATATATACAATAAACAGAAAAATAAAAATAAAAATTTAAAAAATTAAAGGACTGTGGGAGGCGCATACAAATTTGTAAGGAAAAACTATCGATTTTTAGCACAAGATCAAATGAATTCTTTCCAACCAATGTTATAAAAAAAAAAAAACTACCGATTTTTAGCACAAGATTAATGAATTGTTTCCAACCAATGTTATAAAAAAAAAAAATACAAATTTATACTGGAAATCTGCCTGGGTTTTAGCACTCTACCCTTCTTCTTGTTTAAGGTTCGATGTATATAAAAATAAATTGAAAAATAAAAGTTATTAGAGTAGCATACAAGTTTGCCAAAGATTTAGCGTTCTACCCTTCTTATCTAAATCTGTTCTGAAGGAATTCAAAACAACAGGATCGAGTTGAAAAAGACCTTTGCTTATGTTGAAGTTATTTGTAAGTTGGATAATGGCAGACTCAAGAATATTTCTATTAACAATGTTGCTAGAGTGAATAAAACTGAAGCATTATTCCAGTCAATACAGTGGGATAACTCTGACAAATGGACAAAAAGGGCACTGGACGATTGTCCTGTTCTAACGGAATATTGATGCTGTTTTATACGTGTGTGCAAATCCTTTCCCGTCTGACCTATGTAAAAGGAATCACATTGTTTACAACCAATTTTATAGATAATGCCTGAATTATTGGTAGGGCTATTTTTTACTGTGATATTTTTCACAATATTGTTATATGAAAATACTATATTAATATCCAAAAGTTTAAGTACATTAGCAATACCTAAAAAGCCCGGGAAAAATGGAAGTACTAAAATATTTTTTGACAAAGTACGAGTGTTATTATTCACACGATAGAAAGTTCGTTTTGCCTTATTGAGACAAGATTCCATGAACGCAGATGGATAACACAGATCACTTCCAATACCGTTGATTTTTTCTAATTCGGCATCGATGTATTCCGGACTGGCGATCCTAAGGGCACGGAGAAACATTGAAGAAAAAATGGCCTTCTTTTTGGGGGTGTCATGTCCCGAGTAAAAGTGTACGTAGGACAAATTGTTTGTTTTTTCCGATAGATACTAAACTTAAAACCTGGGCTTTCCCTATGTACACGCACATCCAAAAACGGGATTGAGTTGTCTTGTTCCACTTCTAAAGTAAACTTAATGGAGGGACTTAATCATTTAACTGAAGGAGGAAGTTTTCCAGGTCACGATTCATGGGCCAGATACACAAAATATCGTCGACGTTTTGAATTCCTTCAGAACAAATTTAGATAAGAAGGGTAGAATGCTAAATCTTTGGTAAACTTGTGTTACTCTAATAACTTTTATTTTTCAATTTATTTTTATATACATCGAACCTTAAACAAGAAGGGTAGAGTGCTAAAACCCGGGCAGATTTCCAGTATAAATTTGTATTTTTTTTTTTTATAACATTGGTTGGAAACAATTCATTTAATCTTGTGCTAAAAATCGATAGTTTTTCCTTACAAATTTGTATGCGCCTCTCCACAATCCTTTAATTTTTTTAATTTTTATTTTTATTTTTCCGTTTATTGTATATATATATATATATTTTTTTTTTTATATTTTTCTGTAACCTATATATAGGCTGTAACTCTTTATGTACTTCAGTGTTCCTGAGGATGTCATTAGACGAAAGCGCTTGAGCACCATTCTGTGTTTCCTTTCCTTCGTGGTTTTATTCATCATAAATATTTTTCACGTGTTACTTTCGTGAAATAATTTTCATATATATATATATATATTATATATATGAAACCAATGTATATATTATGTATTTAAGAACTGTAGCGTCAGGGAAATAGCAAAGATTTCTTTAAAACCATCCGTGGCCTTATGGCAACATGAGATGAGATTGACAAACGAGCCTTGCAATTTGAATGAGTATTTTGGTTTAAATAGGAAAAACGTTAAAATAAATAACTCAGGTATGAAAAGGTTAAGAGTTACAGAAAGCCAGCCTATTGTAATTGACCTATTCGAAGACGTGTAAAAGCTAAAAAATACAGCAAAGAGCCTTAAAAATAATTTTTGGCCAACTGGATGCATCATTTCGGCTTAATATATTAATAACGATACCACACAAAATAAAATTAGAAAAAATACAGTTAATTCATAAACGAATTTTGCTTTGTTCTATTATTGGTATTACGAAATAGATCCAGAAAATATTAATTAAATTAATTTAAATTACTTTTATCTAATCCAGGGGCAGCTAATATATTTCAATCCGGTAAAATATGTATAGTATAGTAGGGGACAATCATCATGAACAGCAAATATCATTATTATCATAGCTAATTTTATATACACACACCTTTGGTTAGCTTCCGCCCGAATTGTTCATTCTGACGAAGGTCAAGCTTTTCTTTCCACCTTAGACCTACAGGTTAACGTGGAATCCGAACCACGCCCCATCAGCAGCCCACCGTCTTAACCACTAGGCCACATAGGGTACCCATTTATCTACCAACCACTTTCTTTATTGTGTGGAAAGATGAACAGCTGGGTTTTGCTGCGCGCCGGCTGCCGTCGGGTCTCGAACCCGGGGCCGATGGATTAGTAGTCAGCGACGCTAACCACTACACCATATATATATATATATATATATATATATATATATATATATATGCTTGAAAAGTTTGAGCCTGAGTGTCCACAAAAGCCTGGTGTCGCCCCTGATATATATATATATATATTAGGGTGGTCCAAAATTTGGGCTAAAATTCCAAAATAGTTGGAAATGCTCTCCACATGGCCACTCTTATTCCTTTAGATGTGAAGTGATTTTGTGCAAAATATCTGTCGATTCAGTACATAATAAGAGGTCGCTATGATTTTCACATTTTCAATTAATTAATTAGCTAATCATTTTCTACCCGCTTCATTTTTAGAGGACGCGGCAGTCACGCCACAGCGACTCCGCCCACCCACCTTTCAGAGGATGATGCAATTGTTCAATTTCTTGTATAATGTTGTTTGTGAATCAGACAAATCACTTACTCATGCATCATTTCAAGTTTAAACTTGTTGGATGACGGTTTTAAGTTCGTTCAAACTTCAAGAATTTAGGAATAGTATCTCATGTAAGTATTAATTCATATACATTAATTATTAATTCATATATAAAATTATTAATTCATATATATAATTATTAATTCATATATATTAAGTATTAATTCATATGTGTTATATTTATTCAGTATATATATATATATATATATATATATAATTATATTCTTTATATGCAAATTTATAACCGGTAAAGACGTTGCTATTGAATTAAATTATTAAAATTGTAAGGTGTATATATCTTATGTCTCTTGAAGTTTATTATTTACTTATTCTTAAATACGTTTTTTAAAATTTGGCTATCTTCCTACCCATCAACCACTACCCACTGTAACTAATTTTTTTACTTTATTTATTGTGACTGCAATTTTTTACTAACATGTATATATGATAATTGTGGTTTGGTGCTTAACAGTTAATGCATTATTTTCTCTAATTTTTCAGGTTATGTTAGAAGTACTGTTAGAAGAACGTGGGTTCTAGGAATGCCCAGCAACGAGTTATCAACTGCAAGGCTACCCACATGTGGTGATGTGCTTCGTTTGGTTCAGTTTCACCACCATGAACAGTCCAAGACCTTGAAAGAGAGCTACAACTTGGCCTGCAAAGAGTCCCTGCAAATATGGCAGAGAGCAAGGATTCCTACAGTCTTCGTTGCTGGATAGTCGATCAAGGGCTGGGCTATGATATTTCTACAATGACTCTTTCACGCAGCTCCGTTCAAGAAGGCAAGCAAGGCAGGGAGCAGCCAAAGAGGATCAAGCTTCGTTTTCTGTCGAAAGACCCCTTCTTCTTCACTGGGATGGGAAACTACTTCCCGACATCGGCGGGGCAAAGGAAACAGCCGAACGAACCGCGGTAATCGTTACGGGAAATGGGATGGAAAAACTCCTAGCCATGCCAAAAATACAACGAGCTACAGGAGAAGAACAGGCCAAGGCTTGCATTTCGACGAGTGATGAATGGAATCTTCGCGGTGAGATCCAAGGTCTCGTATTTGACACAACTGCATCTAACACTGGCCTTCACAGGGGAGACTGTAGTCCTTGAAGTCGTCTTGTCAAACACCTGCAACACACTTCTTGGACCCACAGGTGGCCCAGAAATGACTTTCTTTAAACGTTTTCAGAAAAAATGGCAATCAATTCAGAAAGATTCCTTCATGAAAGCTTCAAACAACCTACTCAGAGATCCAAAGATGTTCCAGCTTCGAGAGGAAATGATCCAGTACTTCACAAAGACACTGGAGTCTAAACAGTCGCGTGATGACTAAGAGGAATTGCTACGACTCTGCCTCAACTTCCTCGGATGCCGTGATGAGAAAGAAGTCAAGGTCCGCGCTCCAGGACCAACTCACCATAAACGCTGGATGGCCAAGGCCATCTACGTCCTCAAAATTTATCTGTTCAAGCATCAACTACAGCTGACAGCACG
>JAJOZX010005328.1:247500-316951 GCA_023014485.1 Bathynomus jamesi
TCGTATGGTGGATGGGGGTGATGAGTAATGAACGAAGATATATGTGTGACCAACCCCCCCAACCACCACCACCACCAATTACTGGGCCCGTGGGTCCCCAGCACCGCGATAAAACTATAGAAAAGAACGCAGCAATGAAAATCTTGAGCTTCACATTGTGTCAACATTTGTGAAGCTTAAGATTTTCATGACTATAGTTTTATTAACCAAATAATTGAACCCCCAGTAATTAGGGGCCTGCGACCCCCCAATTACTGTCGGTTCAATTATTTCGTCAATAAAACTATAGAAAAGAACGCAGTCATGAAAATCTTGAGCTTCACATCCGAGTTCATCGTATCAAGATTTGTGAAGTTTTAGATTTTCATGGCTGCGTTCTTTTCTGTAGTTTATTGACCGAATAATTGGTTCGCCAGTAATTGGAGGGCCACAGGCACCCCAATTACTGAGGCCCAAGGTGAGAGGAATGGGAACGATATCCAGATAAAGGGCTATTGATGTTCAAAATAAAATACGCCGTAAGCCCACAATTCGGTTTGGGTCGAAGGTCCAAGCACCGCAGATCTAGCAAAATCGGCGCGTAGCGCCGATCTTTTGCTAGTGGTCCACAATTACGAAGTGCTTTGAAACATCCTGCGCAATATTCACCTTAATATAAATATATATATATATATATATATATATATATATATATATATAAGAGTATATACATATATATAGTATATATATGTGTGTATATATATGTGTATATATATATATATATATATGAAAATTATTTCACGAAAGTAACACGTGAAAAATATTTATGATGAATAAAACCACGAAGAAAAGGAAACACAAAATGGTGCTCAAGCGCTTTCGTCTAATGACATCCTCAGGAACACTGAAATACATAAAAGGGTGACAGCCTATATATAGGTTACAGAAAGAAAAATAAATAATATATATATACATACATATCTATATATATATATATATATATATATATATATATATATATATATATATGCAATAAACGGAGAAGTAAAAATAAAAATTAAAAATTAAAGGATTAACAGAGAGGCATACAGATTTGTAAGGAAAAATATCGATTTTTAGCACAAGATAAAATGAATTATAAAAATACAAATTTATACTGGAAATCTGGCCGGGTTTTAACACTCTGCCTTTTTTGGTTAAGTTTCGATGTATATAAAAATAAAATGAAAATTAAAAGTTAATAAAGTAGCATACAAGTTTACCAAAGATTTAGCGTTCTACCCTTCTTATCTAAATCCGTTTTGAAGGAATTCAAAACAACAGGATCGAGTTGAAAAAGACCTTTGCTTATGTTGAAGTTATTTGAAAGTTGGATAATGGCAGACTCAAGAATATTTCTATTAACAATGTTGCTAGAGTGGAATAAAACTGAAGCATTATTCCAATCAATACAGTGGGATAACTCTGACAAATGGACAAAAAGGGCACTGGACAACTGTCCTCTTCTAACGGAATATTGATGCTGTTTTATACGTGTGTGCAAATCCTTTCCCGTCTGACCTATGTAAAAGGAATCACATTGTTTACACCCAATTTTATAGATAATGCCTGAATTATTGGTAGGGCTATTTTTTACTATGATATTTTTCACAATATTGTTATATGAAAATACTACATTAATATCCAAAAGTTTAAGTACATTAGCAATGCCTAAAAAGCCCGGGAAAAATGGAAGTACTAAAATATTTTTTGACAAAGTACGAGTGTTATTATTGACACGATAGAAAGTTCGTTTTGCCTTGTTGAGACAAGATTCCATAAACGCAGATGGATAACACAGATCACTTCCAATACCGTTGATTTTTTCCAATTCGGCATCGATGTATTCCGGACTGGCGATCCTAAGGGCGCGGAGAAACATTGATGAAAAAATGGCCTTCTTAGTGGGGGTGTCATGTCCCGAGTAAAAGTGTACGTAGGACAAATTGTTTGTTGTTTTCCGATAGATACTAAACTTAAAACCTGGGCTTTCCCTATGTACACGTACATCCAAAAATGCGATTGAATTGTCTTGTTCTACTTCTAAAGTAAACTTAATGGAGGGGACTTGATCATTTAACTGAAGGAGGAAGTTATCCAGGTCACGATTCATGGGCCAGATACACAAAATATCGTCGACGTACCGCAACCAAGGGATGCCAACCCCCAGGATTCTCGGAATGTAAGTAATTTCGAAAAACTCCATATAAATTTTGGAGAGGAGGGGCGATAAGGGGTTGCCCATGGCCATCCCAAAAACTTGTTGATAATACTCGTTATTGAAAGTGAATTTACAGTCTTTGATGCAAAGCTTAATAAGATCCAAAACAATGTGTGAAGGTAGTGGCAGGTCATACTTATGTAATTCTTGGGAGAGAAAGTCAAGCATATCGTCAATCGGCACTTTTGTAAACAATGAACACACGTCAAAACTGATCAATCTATCGTTAGTTTCAGTACGTGCATTATTCAATTTTTCAGTAAGATCCATGGAATTTTTTGCATGTGAATCAGAGATAGTTCCGAGAATGGGGGGCAAGACTTTGACAAGCCATTTGGAGAGTTTATAAGTAATAGAGCCCACCGAGCTAATAATAGGGCGCATAGGGTTGCCAGGTTTGTGGGTTTTAATAAGACCGTAAAGGTAGGGCAGAGAAGGTGAAGTGGACATGAAGTGCCCTTGGATATGGTATGTCCTTTTTTATTGTTAAAAAACCTTCTGCTTTACAAATTTGTTACAGTCTCGCGTGTTTTGAAAAATAGTGTAATCTCCCTCAGTATTTGTTTAACATAGTTAAAGGCCTCGTTTATAGTGCGGCGAATAGTAATTACGAAGATAACTTTCCTAAACGTTTTCGCAATAGCCTCTCACAATTAAAAAAAGATGGGGAGCTCCATATTATTAAAGCAGACAAGGCTAACACCATAGTTATTATGGACAAAGTGGACTACATCGGAAAGATGAACGAGCTTCTCCAGGACCCCGCCACATACAGCAAACTTAGGAAGAACCCGCAGGATGACGTCATCAAATCATTTAATAGTGGCTTGAAACGCATTCTCAAAGATCATAAGGACTTTATTCCGCTTTTCATGTCCACTTCACCTTCTCTGCCCTACCTTTCATTGTTTACAAAAGTGCCGATTGACGATATGCTTGACTTTCTCTCCCAAGAATTACATAAGTATGACCTGCCACTACCTTCACACATTGTTTTGGATCTTATTAAGCTTTGCATCAAAGACTGTAAATTCACTTTCAATAACGAGTATTATCAACAAGTTTCTGGGATGGCCATGGGCAACCCCTTATCGCCCCTCCTCTCCAATATTTATATGGAGTTTTTCGAAATTACTTACATTCCGAGAATCCTGGGGGTTGGCATCCCTTGGTTGCGGTACGTCGACGATATTTTGTGTATCTGGCCCATGAATCGTGACCTAGATAACTTCCTCCTTCAGTTAAATGATCAAGTCCCCTCCATTAAGTTTACTTTAGAAGTGGAACAAGACAATTCAATCCCATTTTTGGATGTGCGTGTACATAGGGAAAGCCCAGGTTTTAAGTTTAGTATCTATCGGAAAACAACAAACAATTTGTCCTACGTACACTTTTACTCGGGACATGACACCCCCACTAAGAAGGCCATTTTTTCATCAATGTTTCTCCGCGCCCTTAGGATCGCCAGTCCGGAATACATCGATGCCGAATTGGAAAAAATCAACGGTATTGGAAGTGATCTGTGTTATCCCTCTGCGTTTATGGAATCTTGTCTCGACAAGGCAAAACGAACTTTCTATCGTGTCAATAATAACACTCGTACTTTGTCAAAAAATATTTTAGTACTTCCCTTTTTCCCGGGCTTTTTAGGCATTGCTAATGTACTTAAACTTTTCGATATTAATGAAGTATTTTCATATAACAATATTGTGAAAAATATCATAGTAAAAAATAGCCCTACCAATAATTCAGGCATTATCTATAAAATTGGGTGTAAACAATGTGATTCCTTTTACAGGTCAGACGGGAAAGGATTTGCACACACGTATAAAACAGCATCAATATTCCGTTAGAACAGGACAGTTGTCCAGTGCCCTTTTTGTCCATTTGTCAGAGTTATCCCACTGTATTGATTGGAATAATGCTTCAGTTTTTTCCACTCTAGCAACATTGTTAATAGAAATATTCTTGAGTCTGCCATTATCCAACTTTCAAATAACTTCAACATAAGCAAAGGTCTTTTTCAACTCGATCCTGTGGTTTTGAATTCTTTCAAAACGGATTTAGATAAGAAGGGTAGAACGCTAAATCTTTGGTAAACTTGTATGCTACTTTATTAACTTTTAATTTTCATTTTATTTTTATATACATCGAAACTTAACCAAAAAAGGCAGAGTGTTAAAACCCGTGCAGATTTCCAGTATAAATTTGTATTTTTATAATTCATTTGATCTTGTGCTAAAAATCGATATTTTTTCCTTACAAATCTGTATGCCTCTCTGTTAATCCTTTAATTTTTAATTTTTATTTTTACTTCTCCGTTTATTGCATATATTATATTATATAATATATATATATATATATTATATATATATATATATATAGATATGTATGTATATATATATATATATTATTTATTTTTCTTTCTGTAACCTATATATAGGCTGTCACCCTTTTATGTATTTCAGTGTTCCTGAGGATGTCATTAGACGAAAGCGCTTGAGCACCATTTTGTGTTTCCTTTCCTTCGTGGTTTTATTCATCATATATATATATAATATATATATATATAATATATAATATATGTGTGTGTGTGTGTGTGTATATATATATATTTTTACACTGTCGAATATGCACTGTTTTAACTTGAACTCTCACTTGTTTCACAGGACAGTACTTAATACGTATATATACAGCACTCACCGATTAATATAATTTTTCATTAGCTTACTAAGCTATACTTTCATCAGTAAGATTTCGTAGGAGATGCAAATTAAATTTGACAGAATTTCTTACTTTTTTGGTATATTTATTCGTAGAAGAGTATCTTACCTAATTTGTTTTGCAGCTGATTTTCACTTATATCTATTACAAGGGACTTCTCTTTTAAGTTTTCAGTCGGCGAACATACTGTGGCTCTATTTCCCTTGGGACTGTTTTTCCATGGCTGATATATCCTAATGAAATCTTTCACTATGCCCATCGCTGACATCGCACACGTTTGATGAGGTGGGAATGCAGGATCAGCATTTTTCAAAGGCATGTTACACCCCATGGTTTGGTAAGCAATAAGCATTTACTCCATCAGGGGAACATAGTTTTTGGCTTTAAAAAAATTTTCATCAAACCAAATTTGATATGGAAAGGTGATGAGAACACTTTTGCTGGATCTACTAGGGTTTCATGGGCAGCAGTTTTCTGTCCTGGAACCAAATTTTGTCGAAGTGGACACACTTTTTCTGCGTTATGACTCTAGCTCAACTGACCCCACTTGTAGAAGAAACAAGAGAACTTTGTGTATCCAAACTGTGAGCCAAAGAGAGGGTGCAATCACTTTCAGATCACTACAGATATGTCAGGAGTGTTTATCATAGACAATATGTTTCAAAAGTAACTGCATATTGTTACATGATTCCTTCATATGAATTTTATGTGCAACCGGAGCCGAAAGATAGATATTACAATTGTGCGATAGTACAGCTTTCAAAATCAACTTTGATGAATCGATAAAAAGACTCCATTCCTTATGAATGTGCTTCTCCGTCATGTCTTTGGTGGTTTTGGTACAGGTAAATCGTCACTACGTGGAAGAAGTCGCAAGGCTGAGAGTAAATTAATATATTGATTAGCATGTTTAGAGTTGAGGAATGTCCACTTATCTTCGTTAAACAGAAGTATCAATCAGTCGAGTGAGCTCTTTGTTCTCTCCATACCATTAGGACCCGCTTATATATATATATATATATATATATATATATATATATATTATTTATTTATTTTAACCCCTCCGTCTATGGCCTTGGTCGGTTCGAAGTTGACGGGGGTTCTGGTTAGGTGGCAGCAACGGATTTGTTACCCTGGTACCGTATAGGAAATCGCAGAAGTTTCTCTTATACAGGGTGTCCGAGAATTATCTGTACAATTTTTGGCTGTTATTAAAAGTCAACCATGAAGTGTAGAAATTCCAGTTTTGTCCCATTTTACAGAGAATCTCATTAAGTTTTTTCTGATACCACGTTTTGACAAGTTTTTTAGAAATGTACGCGGGTGACAGACATTGATGATTTAAAAGCAAGAATCACAGCTGATATTGAGCGAATTGATGTGGATATGCTGTAGCGTACATGGCAACATTTGGAGTATCGATTGGATGTTTTGCGAATCACTAATGGTGCACATATCGAATGTTTGTAACAACGTTATTTTAATAAAACAAAGTTTTGAAAATACAGATTCTAAATAATCTTGTTTAAGAATTTTACGTGTTATCAAGAATTTTATTAAAAGATGAAATTGTACAGATAATGTTCGGACACACTGGAATTTCTAAAAAACTTGTCAAAATGTGGTATCAGAAAAAACTTAATGAGATTCTCTGTAAAATGGGACAAGACTGGAATTTCTACACTTCATGGTTGACTTTTAATAACAGCCAAAAATTGTACAGATAATTATCGGACACCCTGTACTACTCTCCGATTTCTTCTTGTGGTGGATCTGAAGATTCTGTGAGGCTTACTAAATTTTGTGAAGCTTCCCCGATTCTTCTTGTAACGTATCGGGAAATTATTTTTCTCTATTTAAGACTAAGTTCTCTGAAGAGAGCAAGGCTCGTAGGAGACGATAAAGACGTTTTCTTACGTTAATTTCCTGTTAAAATGTTACAGTTATTGCTCAACCTCTAAGTTAGATCAGTCTAATCAGAATGAACATTGGAGAAATTTTATGGGGTTTTATATCCAATTTTTTTCCTTACATCATTATTATTTAATGCTGATCTGGTTTTGTTTTTTTTGTTTTTATTCTCAATAGGTTGATTTACTTTGCAAAACATTTAAAGACAAAACATATATTTTTGCTGTATCAATGCCTAGATTGCTAAGCAAGAGGAAGCCATAATTTTTCATTTTAAACTGCATATTAACAGATCTGATGTTATCATGATCTGCTGAGTTAACTAAAAATGGAAATTGAAATATGCCTTCCCATCACGAATTACAAACAAACATGCACATGGGCCAAAATGAAAGGCTTAAGATTAAAAATTAAACTCTAAGCAGGACATGACTTCATCTTTTACAACGAAGTGAGAATGTATACAGGAAATAAACAAGATTACACTATTAAGCTAAGTCTACGAAAATGATCAAGTTGTTTAAAGAGAAATAATTTCACCAATTATAAAGTAGAAAGCAAATCAAAATTTTATCCAAACTCGTGTCATACGATTTTGGACTTGATATGTTAAAATTAATATATGAAAAAGAATATAAGGCTGATGTAAATATACGAAGTATACGAATGAACATCAGAATTATATGAGTGAAGGGATTATTCATTGTTCATTTATATATATATATATATATATATATATATATATATATATATATACAGAGGGTGTTTCAGGAGGAATGGTCAATACTTCGGGAGGTGATAGTATCGGTCATTGTGAGAAAAAAGTTCATATGAACATGTATCTAATTCTGAATGGTTACGGAGATAGAGCTGTTTGAATCTACAAATACAAAAGCATTGTTAATGGTAATCAAGAAAGAAAACCCAATTACTGTTTCTAACATTTAGTGTTTAAACATTGGCATTTTGAATGGTATCAGATAGAGAAACGACAAATTTGTTACAGTTTACAATACGTTTTCGGAAATCCCACCGTTAACCTCAATGCACTTTGCAACTCGTGTGCGAAGATCGCGTGTTGTTCGTCTGAGTTGATCTTGACGTTCCTTTATGCGGGCAGCAGCATCCAAAATGCGCGCGAGCAATTCGTCTCGTGTATCCACCTTTCTTTTGTAAATTTGATTTTTCATCCACCCCAACAAACAATAAACTAACAGAGAGAGGTCTGGAGGCCTTGGTGGCCATTGAATGGGACCACTGCGGCCGATCCATCGACCAAGCAAAGTTTGATTTAGGTATTGCATCACCAGATCGGTAGAATGTGGAGGAGCTCCTTCATGCTGAAAGTACATACCAGCGCGTGTAGCCAAGGGAACATCGTCCAATAGTCCTGGCAATTCATTTTCCAGAAATTCTAGGTAACTTTGTCCTGTAAGACGATTCTCTAAAGTAATAGGGCCAATCAGCTGATCATTGATGATACCGCACCACACATTGGCAGAGAAGCGATGTTGAAAATTTGTTTCCACAGTGCCATTTGGATTTTCGTCTGACCACCGATGAGAGTTACGAGTGTTGTTGATACCGTCACGGGTGAAAGTAGCTTCATCGGTGAACATTATTAATCGAAGTAATCGGCGATTAGCATTTACCCAATGACAAAATTCCAGTCGCATGGCAGCGTCTCCTGGATGAAGTTGTTGTACACGCTGTACATGATATGGATGCAAGCCTTCCTCACGTAATGTTCGCCATACTCTTGTGTGTAGTACACCGAGACGTGTAGAAATTCTTCGTGATCTAGTAGTAGGACTACGCTCTACCAACTGAAGAATGTTTTCCACTTCATTCACATCTTGTTGACCTTCACGTTCATATGAAACATGAGCGCTGGGAAGTGTACCAATCTCACGCAATGTGTTGAAAACCCTGGTAAACACTCTTCGATCCAGAATTCTGCTGTTCGGAAACAGTCGACGGTATTCTGCAACAGCAGCTGTTGCACTTTCATCGCAAAAACCGTAGACATACACCATATCTGCATATTCGGCATGTGTGAAGGTGTGTGGCATTCTTAACACTGCTTCAAACACCAAGCAATGTCACTCACAACAGTCAGCTGTCGATTGGCTTATGTTACATGCTTACATTACAGCTTACATGTTTCAAGGTTATAGGGGAGGGAAGGGGAAGGAAGAGGTGCGCGCGCATCAGATTCAAACAGCTCTATCTCCGTAACCATTCAGAATTAGACACATGTTCATATGAAGTTCTTTCTCACAATGACCGATACCATCACCTCCCGAAGTATTGACCTATATATATGTATATATATATATATATATATATATATATATATACACCAGCCGTCACTGGTAGGGGTTGATAAGGTTTGGGAATGTTAGAATTTGAATACATACGCATATGAGCGTGTAACGGCATAGTATGAGTCTTAACAAACAATCGTACGACGCTAGAAAAATAGATAAATAAAAATAAAAATGGAGACGGAACCTGAACGACTTGAGAATTTCCCCATCAAGACCACTTAGTAATTTGTGAGTTATACATTTATTTGAGTTTCTGGCAGAATGTCGGCTTCATACTATTTTACAATGTATATTTGAGAATAAAAGGGAATCATTCTAGCCTAAATGTCCAAAAACTGCACAACATTTAGCCTCCTAAATGCTAATTTAGGAGGCTACAAACAAATGATACGTTTGTAGCCTCCTAAATTACATGAACAAAGAGGAGCCCCAAATAAAAGTTCACAAACTTCACGCTGGTAGAACCATCCAGTTTTTATAATGCTAATACTGTATATGAATGATATTTTAACAGTCTATTTTCGTGATTCTTTCTGTTTTTCCCTAAACTCATCCACGTGTATAGCTATATGATATGATAAAATTTCTTTACCAAACTTATCAATGCGGACAACCTAAACGCAAATTCGTTCACTTTTCACACAGCTCTGTTGCATTATTACCGGCTGTTACGTTTTGGGCAGTTTTTCGTGGACTAGTGCGAGAGCACAGTGCATCCCCAAAATCCTATTGACTGAATTTATATATGCACATAAGAACAAATAAATTCCATACAGGCTACTACTGATCAAAATAATAATCAAAACACCACAAATACATTATGTTGTATTTTAACAGTCTATTTTCGTGATTCTTTCTGTTTTTCCCTAAACTCATCCACGTGTATAGCTATATGATATGATAAAATTTCTTTACCAAACTTATCAATGCGGACAACCTAAACGCAAATTCGTTCACTTTTCACACAGCTCTGTTGCATTATTACCGGCTGTTACGTTTTGGGAAGTTTTTCGTGGACTAGTGCGAGAGCACAGTGCATCCCCAAAATCCTATTGACTGAATTTATATATGCACATAAGAAAAATAAATTCCATACAGGCTACTACTGATCAAAATATAATCAAAACACCACAAATACATTATGTTGTGTAACCTATAATGCAATAATTTTACAAAATAGCTGCTAATTATAAGGCATGAAATATTCAATAAAATTAAACACCCGTAGACGTTCTCTGAGGAAGTTGTAGATTAGGGTGTCCCACTTATGACCTTTTTTATCGGATCCATTGAACATATCTTTTTTCCTGTTAGAAATGGTTCACTTTTACTAAATATATCAATAAAAGATTCAATTTAACAATTTTGGGGTACCCGACCCACCCCTGAAAATGGGCCCCCCCCCCCTGAAAATGCTAGAAATACCCATTTTTTTGTAATCAACCTATTGTGTCCCACTTATGGTTTTTTTTCAGATTTATTGAACATAGCTTTTTTCCTATTAGAAATGGTCCACTTGTACTAAATATATCAGAAAAAGATTAAATTTCAATATGTTATGGGTTAAGGTACAGTAAAAGGCATTTGATCAGGTTAGTGGCGCTCAAATTCTCAACTAAGAAAGGGACTTTTTTTATTTTAGCTAAGAAAGGCGCAATAGCAAGAGTTTATTGTGAAATTAACCATTTTGTGATTTTTTTCAGGTATTCAGATAATAAAATATGTTTAATTATGAGGTATTGTAAGAATGAATAAAAATAAAGCTGTATTAAGAAACAACCCAACAAACTTCGACTCTGCTTGGTGCATTAAAGGATGATCTAAGTGGCCAAGCGGGATGCATGCTGCCATCAAAAGAAGTTTTGAAGCATTTTTTCTACCTCAGAAGAAAACAAATGCAAGGCCCTAATATTTCCAAAGAGGAAAACATTTTGAATGTTTTGAAAAAAGTTCAAACAATTTTGGAAAAGGCGGGCATTCCATCAAAGGATGTCGTAAGACATAAAACTACACGAACCATGCTACTAAACTTGATAAAATTACGTGAAATAGTAATAAAGAGCAAAAACTAAATGTTATGAAACCAAAAAAACAAAGTTACTTGAGTCAGTTGAATGATCTGTTTGATATTTCTACACAAAACGTATTTCATGAGGTAAGAACGAATTCCCTAAGAACTCAGGAACAAATTAAAGAGGACATAAATTTCCTAGAAGACCAAAGAGGGGGAGAGGAAGATGTGTCTTGGTCCTTTAGATAAACCTTATGTGTCAAAAGTGCAAAGGAAAGAAGTAAGATTCGATGAAGAAAGAAAGCGACAAATGAAAGAAGCTGAAAGAAAAGCTTTGGAAAAGAGATCAGGCAATCCAACCATCACTGAGAGTGATGACACAGATAATTCTTCGGGTGAAGAATATTCTCTAGAACCCAGCCAGGCCCATCAAAACCAAGACCAAGTAGTTTGCTTCAATCAACACTAGTATCAAACACAGCAGCTCGTCTTGGACTCTCCGTAAGGCAACGTACAGTTTCTGCATCAGTTGTCGCCGCAGAGTGTGGTAAAAACAGAAGAAATGAGAATATCCAAAACAACTTCAGCTCGAGCAGCTACAATATCAAGAAAAAGAACGTGGCAAGACACCCAAGGTGATTTCGTTCCTCCCCAGTATGTTCTGATCCATTGGGATAACAAAATGATCTGTAATTTATAAGGTGGAAGGGAGGAAAGATTGGCAATACTAGTTACTGTGGAAAATGATTTTAAGAAATTACTCTCCGTAGCAAAAATCAAAGACAGTACCGGATCAGCTCAAGCAACGAGCGTTTTTGATACCATCTCAGAATGGAAGCTAGAAGACAATGTGTATGGGCTAGTATTTGATACAATTGCCTCAAACACCGGATGGAAAAAAGGTGCATGCCAAACAAAGGTGGAAGAACTTCTTGAAAAAAAATTACTGTGGATGGCATGCCGTCATCATATTTCTGAGAGGATTTTGGCTACTGTCTACATCAGAATATTTGGCAAAACTAATTCACCTGAAAATGAAGCCTTCAAGAACTTTAGAGAAAGTGCTTGGAAAAATATTGACACTAAACTGCCTCACAGATACCTTGAAATAAAAGATAGGTATTTAAGAGATATGAGAGAATCCAGCATCAGTTTCATGAATGATATTCTCAACCAAAAGAATTCCCTTCCTCGCTATGACTATAGGGAATTGGCAGAGACAATTCTCCTCATTCTGAATGAAGTGCCTTCCAGAGGAATTCATTGGATTAAGCCAGGAGCCTTCCATCATGCAAGATGGATGGCTTCAATCCTTTACACCAATAAAATGTATGCCTTCTCACCAAGCTGGCTACGATGATGTCACTATTCAAAAACTTGAAAGATTTTGTCAGTTTACATCCCTTTTTTATGGAAAATATTGGTTATCCTGCACTAAATCATCCGACGCTCCTGTAATTCATCTTAGATTCTACAATGAATTGATAAAATACAAAAAATAGACAGTGAGGTTGCCGAATCTGCCCCTATTTTTTGAGGTCATTATTGGTACTTCATTGAAGAGCTCGTCCCTATGGCTTTGTTTGGCTCTGTTAATAATGAAGAAAAGGTTAAGATGGCCAAAGAATTAACAAAATATGATCCTCCTCAAGAGTTCACACTAAGTCAGCCTATCTTCCCTATTCTGAAGCAGGGTGTCAGACTTCATCGCCTCATAGGTCCAAGATCTTGGTACCTATTCAGACTTCTCAACTCATCTAAGGAATGGATTAAAAAACCCATATCATTATGGGAAGAAGATGACGATTTTAAGAGAATAAGGGGCCTTATTTCGTCTGCCAAAGTAGTAAATGACACGGCAGAACGTGGCGTCAAGCTCATGCAAGATTTCATGGGCATTGTAAGGATGAAAGTTAGTTTCAACAACTTTTGCAGGTCGTTAAACAAAATAGACATGCAATCCCAAACATGACGAAGAAAAATTTGGTCACTGCTCTGAGGTTAAAATGTAATTAAGATTATTTGTTTTTTTTTATTTTAAGCTTTGTTTCAATCGAATAAAAGTTTGTTCATTGCTTTAAGTGCATAAGGTTCCTAAGATTACTTTCTTTTGTTTTAACGTTTATTTTCTTACGTTATTGGTAAAGATCTTTTTTGTGTTATTTTTGAGAAATAAATAAAAAAAAAACGATGGGGCTTTGTTAACATTGTCAAAAGCTTAAAGTATTTTAATTTATATAATTTTAACCTAATGTTAATCAAGTTGTTCCCACTTCGATTTGATAAGATGAATAAAGTTCTTACTCGTCTTATCCTTTCAGGGCCCATCGCCACAGAGCTGCATTGGGATGATGCTCTAAGGGGGGCGGTAACACCCTACTACTGTTTCTTGTATGATACCTTACTGAATAAAGCTTCGAATTACCTTTCTTTTGATATGAAATATGTTGATATTTGACAAAAATCTTGTTTTTTCAGGGAGGCCCATTTTTGGGGGTGGGTCGGAGACCCCAAAATTGTTAAATTGAATCTTTTTTGATATATTTAGTAAAAGTGAACCATTTCTAACAGGAAAAAAGGTATGGTCAATGGATCTGAAAAAAAAAGGTCATAAGTGGGACACCCTACTGTAGATCCATATTGTCACTTTGCCTGTTATTCCTATATATTTTATTTTATGTGCTATTACACCATGATCACATTTGTCGAAAGCTTTAACAACATCCGTGTATATGACGTCGTAGTTGTCATTTCCTTCCAGTGCATCTAAGATATTGTTATAGTGCTCTATTAGTTGTGATAGGCATGATCTACCTGATCAAAATCCGTGCTGATTTTCGATGAATCTTTCCAGTGTCTCCAACAAATCGTAGATTTTCTCTCTAACTATTCTTTCAAATACTTTGGTGAGGTGACACTAGTTCTTTGCTTGAGATCTATCCCCTCCTTTATATATATTTCCGCAGTGTCTAGGGATGTTCTCCATATCCAGTATAAACGTGTAGCTATTTCATTTTTACATTTTTTAATCAATAATGCGTTCCAATTGTCCGGACTTGCAGCTGAATGCGGTTTCATTTGTCCTATAGCTCTCGCTACATCTTCTGGGGTAAAATCAAAGTCTGTTATACACTCTCCTTGCAATTTCTCTTCAAAGAATGCAGCTGTCAGGTATCGCTTTGTCACGTTTTGGGGTACTGAAAACTGATTCATACTGGGCTCTCAATGTTTCAGATATTTCTTTTAGATCGTCAGTGAGTTCATTATTTCTCTTCCTTAAGGGACCGATAGCGTCGATTGTTTTTGTTTTCCTTTTCGCATAGCTATAGAAGTAACTTGGATTTTCCTTTATTGTTTATCTTCTTCTTTTATTTTTTATATATATCTTCTCTATATTTTTGTATATATAAAAGAGGAAGTTTGTTTATTGGTTTAGTTGTTCGCTATAGAAAACCAAACGGTTGAACTTACAAATTTTAAAATAACTTCATAATAACCAGTTTTTTACAAGGAATCTAATGGTGCTATTTATTTATTTATTTATTTAAAATTTATTTATTTATTTAAAATTTAACGAAAATAGCACGACTTAACCTAACCAATCGTCGATGCCGTACAATTAACCTAAAATAAATAAATAAAAAAAAATGTATTGTTTTCCATTCAATTTAGGTTAGGTTGGTTAGGTTGGTTAGTTGGTTAGTTAGTTAGGTTAGGTTAGTTAGGTTAGGTTGGTTAGGTTAGGTTGGTTAGGTTGGTTAGGTTAGGTTAGTTAGGTTAGGTTAGTTAGGTTAGGTTGGTTAGGTTAGGTTGGTTAGGTTAGGTTGGTTAGGTTAGGTTGGTTAGGTTAGGTTGGTTAGGTTGGTTAGGTTAGGTTGGTTAGGTTAGGTTGGTTAGGTTAGGTTGGTTAGGTTGGTTAGGTTGGTTAGGTTAGGTTGGTTAGGTTAGGTTGGTTAGGTTGGTTAGGTTAGGTTGGTGGTTAGGTTGGTTAGGTTGGTTAGGTTAGGTTGGTTAGGTTAGGTTGGGTTGAGTCGTGATATTTTCGTTAAAGCTTAACCTAACCTAACTTAACCTAACCTAACTTAACCTGCTAGCTATTTATTTATTTATTTTATAAATAAAATTTAATGAAAATAGCACGACTTAACCTAACCAATCGTCAATGCCGTACAGTATAAAGAATCCTCTTCTCTTAATAAAAACAAATAAATAAATTTTTTTTTATTTTTTTATTTATTTTTTTAGGTTAATTGTACGCCCTTGACGATTGGTTAGGTTAAGTCGTAATAGTTTGGTTAAAGAGAAAATATTTGAGCTTCAGCTGGGATATTTTGGAAATATTTTAGGTTACCCGGGCAACGCCGGGTAACCTGCTAGTTATTATATATATAAAAGAGGAAGTTTCTTTATTTGTTTAGTTGTTCGCTATAGAAAACCAAACGGTTGAACTTACAAATTTTAAAATAACTTCATAATAACCAGTTTTTTACAAGGAATCTAATGGTGCTATTTATTTTGTATTTGGTGTAGTATTTAATGACGAAATTGACAATTAATGATTATTGCGTCATTTTTTGTAATAAATTTTTTTGTAATAACATACAAAACATAAAATATAAATTTTAAAGAATTTAGTGAAAATCTGGCATTCGTAAACTTTGCGGAGCAAATATTCCAGCGGAGCAACATAAAAAAAGAATTTTAAAGAATTTAGTGAAAATCTGGCATTCGTAAACTTTGCGGGGCAAATATTCCAGCGGAGCAACATAAAAAAGAAATTTTTAAAGAATTTAGTGAAAATCTGGCATTCGTAAACTTTGCGGAGCAAATATTCCAGCGGAGCAAATTTTCCAGGACAGTGCTAAATGGTTTCATAAGTGATTTAGTAACTTTGTGAATTGCAAATTATTGTTTAGTGATAGAGGTGATTATGCCACCCAAGAAACGCCCTTTATATGGAAAGTCTTCTGCCGCTAAAAAATTCAAGCACAAAGAGCAGCTGAAACAGAAGAAGAACGCAATCAAAGACTTCAAGGAAAAGCTGCAAGACAGGCTGCTCAAATACAGGAAGAGACTTTGGAACAACGTAAAGCTAGACTTCGAGCTCAAGCTGAAAGGCAGGCTACTCAAAGACAGCAAGAAAACTGTTGAACAGCACCAAGCCAGTTACTACCTGGACAAACATACATTCACAGACATGACCTCACAGCCAGAGTGTTTCGCTTAAAATTATTAAAACTGATAGATTTAATGACAAAATCCAACATTTTTGGCCCAGTTAGATGCCACATGTACACTGTTGAATGGCAAAAAAGAGGATTGCCTCATGCTCATATTTTGATTTGGCTGACCAACAAAATTCAAGCTAATCAAATTGATTCTGTTATCTCAGCTGAACTTCCGGACCCTAACACAGACAAAAACCTCTTTGAAATAGTTCAAACTCAAATGGTGCATGGTCCATGTGGTTCTCTAAATTTCAATTCACCTTGCATGAAAGAAAATAAATGTACAAAACGTTACCCAAAACCATTTTTAAAAGACACTCAAACAGGGGAAGATGGTTATCCTTCGTATCGCAGAAGAAAACCTGATGATGGAGGCTTTACAACGAGAATTAAACAAAATGAAATTGATAATAGATGGATAGTTCCTTACTGCCCTCTCTTGACTGAAACTTTTAATGCTCATATTAATGTAGAATTTTGTAATTCTGTCAAGTCTATCAAGTATGTGTGCAAGTATGTTAACAAGGGATCTGATGCAGCTATGTTTGCTCTACAACAACAAAATGTACCTGATGAAGTGACTAACTATCAACAAGGTCGTTATTTAAGCAGCAATGAAGCCTTTTGGAGAATTTTTAGCTTTCTCTTTCATGAAAGATATCCTGCAGTACAGCAACTAGCAGTTCATTTAGAAAATGGACAAAGAGTTTATTTTACTAATGAAACAGCTGCCCATCAAGCTCTTACTCCTAGAGATACTACTCTTACTGCTTTTTTTAAACTATGTCAAGAAGATGTGTTTGCTCAAACTTTATTGTATCGCCAGTTACCATCTTATTACACATGTAACAACAAAAAATGGAGTAGAAGAAAGAGAGGAAGCGAAGTTGGAGGTCATCCAGATGTAAGATTTGACAGTGCTTTAGGCAGAGTTTACACTGTTCATCCCAGCCAGCATGAGTGTTTCTTTTTAAGAATGTTGCTGCATAACATACAAAACATAAAATAGAAATTTTTAAAGAATTTAGTGAAAATCTGGCATTCGTAAACTTTGCGGAGCAAATATTCCAGCGGAGCAACATAAAATAGAAATTTTTAAAGAATTTAGTGAAAATCTGGCATTCGTAAACTTTGCGGAGCAAATATTCCAGCGGAGCAAATTTTCCAGGACAGTGCTAAATGGTTTCATAAGTGATTTAGTAACTTTGTGAATTGCAAATTATTGTTTAGTGATACAGGTGATTATGCCACCCAAGAAACGCCCTTTATATGGAAAGTCTTCTGCCGCTAAAAGAATTCAAGCACAAAGAGCAGCTGAAACAGAAGAACGCAATCAAAGACTTCAAGCACAAGCTGCAAGACAGGCTGCTCAAATACAGGAAGAGACTTTGGAACAACGTAAAGCTAGACTTCGAGCTCAAGCTGAAAGGCAGGCTACTCAAAGACAGCAAGAAACTGTTGAACAGCACCAAGCCAGAGTTCAGGCAGAATCATCAAGGCAAGCTGGATATAGACAACAAGAAACTTCTGAACAACGTCAAACCAGACTTCAAGCACAACAATTAAGACAAATAACTTACAGAGAGCAAGAAACAGAGGAGCAACATGATGTACGACTTCAGGCTCAAAGAACAAGACAAGCTCAAACACGATCTCGAGCCTTCAATGCTTGGCAGTGGAATTTAAGTGCTTTTAACTATAATCCACAATATAATTATGCATCTGACAAAGTGGTTATTATTGGATCAATGTCTAAAATATGTGATAAGTGTGGTGCTAAAAAGTGGGATAAAGAATCACCAGGAATGTGTTGTACCAATGGAAAAGTTCAATTACCTGCGCTTTCGGAACCTCCAGAACCTTTGAAAACTCTACTTACAGGCACTACATCTGAATCTAAACACTTCTTACAAAATATTCAAGCATACAATTCTGTATTTCAAATGACCTCATTTGGAGCTAATATCATTATTGAAGGAGGATTCATGCCTACATTTAAAGTTCAAGGTCAAATATATCACAGAATAGGTTCACTACAACATTACCTCATGAAGAACCAAGGTATCTTCAATTGTACTTTGTGGAGATTTGCAACATCAAGCACAAAATAGATACAATAGAAACCCAGCAACAAGATTGGAACTAATTGTTGAACTTCAAGACATGCTTCATGCTTCAAATAATTACATTCAAAGTTTTAAATATGCTCTAGAAAATGTACCTGCTACAGAATACAAAATCATCATTGATGCCGACAAGAGACCTCCTACTGAACATGCTAGACGATTTAATCTCCCAGAATGCAATGAAGTTGCTGTGATCATTACTGGTCAAGAACATGACAAAAGAGACATTGTGCTTAAAAGTCGAGACAATACTCTGCAATTCATCAATGAAACCCATAGATCTTATGATGCTTTGCAATATCCTTTACTCTTTGTCTATGGAGAAGATGGATATCACTTTGGAATTCTCCAAGCAGGTGTACATTCTAGCAAAACAGTTTCCTGCATGGACTTCTATGCTTACAGATTTATGGTTCACAGTAATTCACTAAATCATCTTCTGTTGGCTAGAAACCTTTTTCATCAATTTGCTGTTGATATGTATGCAAAAATAGAAGCAGAAAGATTATGTTACATTAGAACTCATCAGAGAGAATTAAGATGTGATTCATATATACATCTAAGAGATGGCATCAACAATGATGTAGCTGGAGGAGAGCTTGGCCAACTTTGCATTCTTCCGTCAACTTTTACAGGCAGCCCACGTTACATGCATGAAAGAACTCAAGATGCAATGACATATGTTCGCACTTATGGTCGACCTGACCTATTTATAACATTTACATGCAATGCTAAATGGAAGGAAATTCAGGATGAGTTACTACCTGGACAAACATACATTCACAGACATGACCTCACAGCCAGAGTGTTTCGCTTAAAATTATTAAAACTGATGGATTTAATGACAAAATCCAACATTTTTGGCCCAGTTAGATGCCACATGTACACTGTTGAATGGCAAAAAAGAGGATTGCCTCATGCTCATATTTTGATTTGGCTGACCAACAAAATTCAAGCTAATCAAATTGATTCTGTTATCTCAGCTGAACTTCCAGACCCTAACACAGACAAAAACCTCTTTGAAATAGTTCAAACTCAAATGGTGCATGGTCCATGTGGTTCTCTAAATTTCAATTCACCTTGCATGAAAGAAAATAAATGTACAAAACGTTACCCAAAACCATTTTTAAAAGACACTCAAACAGGAGAAGATGGTTATCCTTCATATCGCAGAAGAAAACCTGATGATGGAGGCTTTACAACGAGAATTAAACAAAATGAAATTGATAATAGATGGATAGTTCCTTACTGCCCTCTCTTGACTAAAACTTTTAATGCTCATATTAATGTAGAATTTTGTAATTCTGTCAAGTCTATCAAGTATGTGTGCAAGTATGTTAACAAGGGATCCGATGCAGCTATGTTTGCTCTACAACAACAAAATGTACCTGATGAAGTGACTAACTATCAACAAGGTCGTTACTTAAGCAGCAATGAAGCCTTTTGGAGAATTTTTAGCTTTCCCTTTCATGGAAGATATCCTGCAGTACAGCAACTAGCAGTTCATTTAGAAAATGGACAGAGTTTATTTTACTAATGAAACAGCTGCCCATCAAGCTCTTGCTCCTAGAGATACTACTCTTACAGCTTTTTTTAAACTATGTCAAGAAGATGTGTTTGCTCAAACTTTATTGTATCGCCAGTTACCATCTTATTACACATGGAACAACAAAAAATGGAGTAGAAGAAAGAGAGGAAGCGAAGTTGAAGGTCATCCAGATGTAAGATTTGACAGTGCTTTAGGCAGAGTTTACACTGTTCATCCCAGCCAGCATGAGTGTTTCTTTTTAAGAATGTTGCTGCATGAAGTTAAAGGGCCTAGATCTTTTATGATCTTAGAACAGTTGATGGTCATGTTTGTGCGACATTTAGAGAGGCATGCTACAAACGTGGAATGCTAGAAGATGATAGTCAATGGGATGCCACCTTAAGAGAAGCAGCCATATACCAATCCCCAAAGCGGCTAAGAGATTTATTTGCAATTCTGCTAAAAACCTGTGATGTGGGCAACCCTTTAGAATTATGGAACAAATACAAAGATGATTTGGCACAAGATTATAAGCACCAAGCACAACTTGCCAACCCGCATATTGACGTAGTTTACACAGATGAAATCTACAACAGAGCCTTAATTGACATAGAAGATAAAATAGCATCAATGGATGGACAACAAATACCTTCATTTGGCCTCCCACAAACCAATAGAACAGAAGTCAACAATTTAGCTACAGAGCTTATAAGAGAAACATCATATGATATCAACTACTTAACTGAATATGTAAATGAAAATGAGCCCAAGTTGTTGCCTGATCAGAGAACTGCTTATTCAACTATAATGAATAGTATCTCTCAGCAGAATGGAGGCATCTACTTTTTGGATGCTCCTGGTGGTACTGGAAAAACATTTGTCACAAATTTATTACTGGCCAAAGTTCGCAAGCAAAATAAAATTGCTGTAGCAGTAGCATCTTCTGGTATAGCTGCTACACTGTTGCCTGGAGGTCGCACAGCTCATTCTGCATTCAAACTTCCTTTGGATTTAGCTACTAATGATGAAGCTGTTTGTAAAATTACTAAAAATTCTGGCATGGGAGAGGTTTTTAAAAGATGTGAACTTATAGTCTGGGATGAATGTACAATGGCCCATAAAAAAGCATTGGAGGCCCTGAACAAAACTCTACAAGATGTGAGAAACCACAAGACATTGATGGGCGGTGTAACTGTTGTCTTATCAGGAGATTTTCGCCAGACTCTGCCAGTTATACCTAAGGGAACAAAAGCTGATGAAATTCGAGCATGCCTTAAATCTTCCTGTTTGTGGCACAATGTTAAAACCTTGAAGCTTACAACTAACATGCGAGCAAGAATTTATGGTGATCACAATTCAGGTCTATTTGCTCAGAACTTGCTACAGCTTGGCGAAGGAAAAGTTCCTGTGGACTCTGAGAACAAAGTCATTATATCTACAATCAGCGCAGTGGTCCAAAGTGTTAATGAATTAACAGAAAAAGTATTTACTAACTTTAGTTATCACTACAAAGACTTTACTTGGCTGTGTGAAAGAGCAATATTGGCACCGAAAAATGTGACGGTTAATTCTATCAACCAACAACTACTCCAAAATATTCCTAATGGAATGTATATAATATACGGCATGCGGGAGGTGCCCCCTTGGGGCATTGGTTTCTGCGCCTATGTAGAGGAATTACGACATTTGATTGAGTGAGGCCGTGGTGTAGTGGTTATCATATCTGACCGGCAATCGGAAGATCCCGGGTTCGATTCCCGGGTGGTTACCTCATTTTTTCATTTGTTTCGTTCTCTCGCTCTCATCTTGCGCGGAATATTCTCCTATACAGGCGTCGTTCTTTACGTTAATTATACTGCGTGTTTGCAGTTTAAATGTATATACTGTATATATATATATGATATATACAGTATATACGCACACCTTGCAACCTCGGAGCAGCTCCGTGCATTGGTCTGTCTTCACACACAGACAATGTTGGGGGACCTTGCTTCTAGGCCTGGTGAATGACCGAATTGTTCTCTTCCACTCTCTGCCCCGCATAGACAGGTACCCCAGGCTCATCTGGTACCGTACTGGGCCAAGCATCTAGTCTTCTTTTGAAGACTTTAACTTTGCCTGCTGTGGCGCTCCTGAGATTCTTTGGAAGCTGTTTGAAAAGCCATGGGTCCCTCACAACCAAGCTATTTTCCTTCAGTGATGAATAGATCCAATGCCTCTCCCTTAATCTGGGGACACTACACTGTGTACAGTGTATATGTATATATATATATATATATATATATATATATAATAGCGGTCCTAATGGTATGGAGAGAACAAAGAGCTCACTCGACTGATTGATACTTCTGTTTAACGAAGATAAGTGGACATTCCTCAACTCTAAACATGCTAATCATTATACTAATTTACTCTCAGCTTGCGACTTTTTCCACATAGTGACGATTTACCTGTACCAAAACCACCAAAGACATGAAGGAGAAGCACAATCATAAGGAATGGAGTCTTTTTATCGATTCATCAAAGTTGATTTTGAAAGCTGTACTATCGCACAATGGTAATATCTATCTTTCGGCTCCGGTTGCACATAAAATTCATATAAAGGAGTCATGTAACAATATGCAGTTAGTTTTGAAACATATTGTGTATGATAAACACTCCTGACATATCTGTAGTGATCTGAAAGTGATTGCACCCTCTCTTTGGCTTACAGTTTGGGTACACAAAGTTCTCTTGTTTCTTCTACAAGTGGGGTCACCTGAGCTAAAGAGAGTCATTATGCACAAAAAGTGCGTCCACTTCGACAAAATTTGGTTCCAGGACAGAAAAGTGCTGCCCATGAAACCCTAGTAGATCCTGCAAAAGTGTTCTCATCACCTCTCCGTATCAAACTTAGTTTGATGAAAATCTTTGTAAAGCCAAAAACTATGTTTCCCTGATGGAGCAAATGCTTATTGCTTACCAATCCATCGGGTGTAGCATGCCTTTGAAAAATGATGAGCCTGCACTCCACCCTCATCAAACCTGTGCGATGTCAGCATGGGCATAGTGAAAAATTTCATCAGGATATATCAGCCATGGAAAAGCAGTCCCAAGGAAAATATATCACCATTATGTTGGTCGACTGAATACTTATAAGAGAAACCTCGAGTAATAGTTATAAGCGAAAATCAGCTGCAAAACAAATTAAGTAAGATACTCTTCCTTTTTCTACGAATATATATACCAAAAAAGTAAGAAATTCTGTCGAATTTCATTTGCATTTTCTACGAAATGTTGCTGATGAAAGGATAGCTTAGTAAGCTAATGAAAAATTATATTAATAGGTGAGTGCCGTATATATACATATATATACGTATTAAGTACTGTCCTGTTGAAAACAAGTGAGAGTTCAAATTAAAACAGTGCAGGAGCACTGGCTACCTCAGGAAGAGCTAAAATTCCTCTTTACCATCCATGATGACCTTATGTACCATGCGTCATCAGCAGTAGACTTGTCAGATGAATTAATGTACGGTAGATGCTTTCTTGATAAGGAAAAATTTGTCAAAACATATAAAATTTTTAACAAGCGATAATGTAAGGTTGTTAGGCATTGAATTACAAGTGAACAATGATTGCATATTAATTGTAAACTGCTATTTACCATATAACAACGGCAGTAATCTAGATGAATACATTGATTTGGTGTACAAAATTAAGTCATTATCAGATAACCCCAAATATTCTCTTCTCACTGTATAATAATGGGGGGACTTTAACGCACATGTGAACTCGGAATTCTTTGTAGAATTGGGTAACATGTGCGAGTCGGCCAATTTAAGTATAAGTGATGTAGATGTATTAGGGGTAGTCAGTAGTAATTTTACATACGTTAGTGATATGAGTGGTACCACCAGGTGGATTGATCATTGTCTCACTAGTAATAATTTAAAGGATCGAATTGTTAGAGTTCATATTCTGCATGATTTCCTTCTTTCTGATCATAGACCATTAGAAATATTAATTAACCAATTTATGCGCAGCACGACTTAACAAGAACTCAATAGGTAAGAATAATCGCGTCGATTGGTTCAATGTTACGATGCAGCAGAGAATAGAATACAAAGACAGAACAAGTCACCTCTTTAATAATTTAGAAATTTTGCATCTTGCTTGTAATAATCCTTGCTCAAATGATTCTCACTGTAAACTCATAGATAGGTATTATAGTAAGATAATATCCCAGTTAAGAGAAGCAGGAAGCCCCCTGATTAAATCTT
The DNA here is from genome assembly GCA_023014485.1 of Bathynomus jamesi. Classification (NCBI taxonomy): domain Eukaryota; kingdom Metazoa; phylum Arthropoda; class Malacostraca; order Isopoda; family Cirolanidae; genus Bathynomus; species Bathynomus jamesi. Next base: position 271,860 of record JAJOZX010005328.1, read on the forward strand.
ACAACTATCATACTAAGATTATTCCTGGATGGAATGATTTTATTGCCCCCCTGAAGAGGGAATCGAAAGACGCCTATGATTTGTGGTGCTTTCATGGTAGACCCAGATTAGGACCAGTATACTTGAATATGTGTAGAAGTCGGGGTCAGAATATGGCGGCCATAAGGCGATGTAAACAGGAAGAAGAGTCTATTCGAGCATCAAAAGCCTGTGAAGCTCGCATAAATAACGATAATAACAAATTTGGGAAATTTGTTAAGAATCAAACGGGTGTAAAAAATGTCCTCCCTCCGACAATCGCTGGGGTGTCGGGGGAGGAAGAAATTGCAAAGCTGTGGAAAAACCACTATTCTAACATTCTTAACAGTGTGAGTAGGGATAATCTTAAGATAGATTGCAGCGAAACGATTGTGGGAGGGACAAGGGAAAATACTTTGATATCATTTTCTGAAGTAAAGAGGTTAATTAAAGAGTTAAAGACTGGTTCTGTTTCAGGGCTAGATGACTTATCGAATGAGCACTTAAAATATGCAAATGACGTAGTATGTCTGTATATAATTATATATCATTGCTCCATTCAGCCATGCTTGCTCATAGCTATATCCCTGCAGAGTTCATGAGGGTATATATCTTGCCCATGGTCAAAAATAAGTACGGAGACATTCTGTCCAGCAATAATTACAGGCCTATTGCTGTCGCTTCCTGCTTCTCGAAACTATTAGAAAAACTCTTGTTACGCCGATTAAATGATTTCCTATGGACATCTAATCATTTTGGCTTTAAAAGGTCCCACTCAACTGACCTGTGTATCTATGTACTTAAAGAAACAATATCTAAATACATTGACAGTAATTCAACTATTTATAGCTGTTTCCTAGATATAAGTAAGGCATATGAGAGGGTGAACCACAATATTTTATTTGCAAAACTAGAAGACAGGAAGGTTCCATGTACATATTAAATTTATTGAAATTTTGGTATTGCCACCAATCTTTCACTGTTAGATGGGGCAATGTACTATCCGAGTGTTTTGGCTCCTCTTGCGGGGTGAGACAAGGCTCCTTGCTCTTCCCTGTGCTGTTTAATGTGTGTATTGACGGATTAATTGCTTCACTTAATGAGGCAACAGTGGGATGTTGTATAGATAACACAAGGATAAATAACTTAGTTTATGCCGATGATATGGTGTTAATAAGTCCCTCTGTTAAAGGTCTGGATCGGCTACTAAAAGTCTGCGAAGTGTATTCGCAGAAACATGATATTCTTTTTAATGTTACAAAAACTAAGGTTATGCAATTTCATCCTAAAAGCTGTAATCAGCCAGCTGATATAAGGTTTAAAATGAATGGTGAAGTAATTGAGGAAGTACAAGAGTTTAAGTATTTGGGTCAAACTATTACCAGCTCCTTGAGTGATGACTCGGATATAAGAAAACAATCTCGAAGCCTGTGTGCTAAAACGAATATGACCATAAGGAACTTTCGATTCTGTACAAGTTAAGCTAAAGACACTCTCTTTCGTACTTTCTGCAGTAATATATACGGACAGCAACTGTGGGTGAATTATAAAAAAGGTTTTGGCAGAACTCTAAATTTGCTGTACAACAGGTCTTTTAGACTCTTACATAAATTACCCCGAGATGCTCAGCTTCGCAAATGTTTGGTACCCGCAATGTCCCGAGCTTCCCGGAGGTAACAAGACGTGCTCAACACAGTATAATGCAAAGAATTAAAAAGTCAACCAACCCGATCATCCAAGCTATCCATGAGTCCTGCCATTTATCCTCTAAGCTATGGACTTCTTGGTACGAAAACGTCTGTCTGGAGCTCCACTTAACTTCGACATTACAGTATTATTTGTAATCAATTGTATATATTTCTATCCTTATTATATGAACTGTCATTGTATTAATAATATTTGTCATATGGACTATAGTCTGCCAATAAACCTTTTCGTTTTCATTTTCATTAAGGTGAATATTGCGCACAATCTTTCAAAGCACTTTGTAATTGTGGACCATATTTAAAAAAAAGACATATATATCTATATTTATTTGGGCACAATTATGACAAATATGAAAACTAACATGTCGATGTGAAGGACTGAAAAACCCCCACCTTATTAAAGGTACAGTACTAAAAACGCTAGTGTATTTTATAGAATACATGACATGTTTTTATAGGATAACTAGTGGGCCAAATTGTCCACCACTCTACAGGGTGAGTCAAAAGTCTCCATACATAGGCAAAATGGTCACTTTATTATGCAATCACTTGTAAGTCACAAAATATGCTCTATGTGGGCACCATTACACTGAATGCACATACGGATGCGTTCCTCCCAGTCATGGCAAACTTCTCGGTTGGTCTGCAACACTTCCAGTCTTCTTGAACTTCTCAATGAGTTTGGCAACGGTGTCTTGTGTGATGTGCGTGCCGGGGGCGTGTCTCCTGTTAAAATCCTCGGCAACTTTGCGACAGCTTCCTGATCCTGCCAGAAGAATGATCTCTATACGCTCTTCTTGGGACAAAGGCATCTCAGTACATCACCTGCAAAAAAATAAAAATAAATAATCATTTATTTATCATGACCATTTTGCCTATGTATGGAGACTTTGACTCACCCTGTATACATATATGTTAAAATAGGCATGCAATATTTCAGATTGGCTGCGTACAATATTTTCATACAGTAAAAATTTCGTGCTTTATTACAGTTAATAAAAAATACAAACTTTTTAAAGTGTTGGATATTTAAAAAAATCACCCGATATACAGTAACTTACCTTATGAACCTTATGTTGTTTCGTGCATTGGTCTCTCTTCACGCGGAGGTCAAGCTGGTGGCCCCGCCTCTATCAATTAGTATCAGTATATATATATATATATATATATATATACACCTTTCAAATGTTCCGCGCAATGATTCCTCATTTCAGGAAGGTCAAGCTTGTCGCACCTCCTCTCGAGTTGGCCTGGTGAAGTAGTGAGTTGGTTTCTTGTACTCTCCACCTCACATAGCCAGGTACGCCCGGCTCATCGGGAATTGTTCTGAACCAGGTGTCTAGTCTTCTTTTGAAGATGTCCACTGCAACACCACTCCTGTTTCTTAGGTCTTTCGGCAGCTGATTAAACAGTTTTGGTCCTCTCACCACAAAACTATTTTCTTTCGGGGTTAAGGATATTCCCTGTCTAGCCTTTAATTTGGCAACACGACACAGTCTTCCGTAGTGAACCCCATTTTACGAAACCTCTTTCACAGTTTTTAGTAGTTACGTTACTTTATTCAATTTCTTTTTATCGTTGCTATTTTTCTTTTCATACTCGCTTCGCTGTACTATATAAAAACGGGTAGCACGTGATCGAGACGAGGCGTCATTGTAATTTGAACCACGCAAAGAGACCGGGATAATTATACACTTAATTAACACTTTACTGACTTTTTATATATACCGAAACATTTTAGACAAACGGGGTAATGCGACGGGGGCAGTTAGCGTTAACATTTTAGCCGGAGAGAGACACAAGAGAATATTCCAAATTTACAAAAACATCGTAATACAAAAAAACACCTTATTAGGCCAACAGCCGTCCGATCACTGAAGGGCATTTCTGCCCAACCTCCGCTTGGGCAGATTCTTAGTGTTGCCAATTTGTATTTTTATATTTTTAATTTCACAAACGATTATTAATTCCTTATTTAACAAAACTTAGTTGAGCATTATTAAATTCTTATAAACAAACATTTAATTCTTAATCAGACATTACCACACTTCCTTTTCTACTATCCACTGTTATTTGGGGAGTTACAGGGTTCAGAGTAAGATTAGGGACTAGTTTCTCCATTATTTTCCAAGTGTAAATAATGCTGTATCTCTCTCTCTTCCTTTCCAGTGAATATAGGTTTAATTCGCTTAACCTTTCCCAGTAGTTTAGTTCTTTGCACCCCGTGATCTTGGCTGTGAAACTTCTCTGAATCCCTTCTAGTTGTCTAATGTCTTCTTATTTATATGGGGATGTTAGGACCGAGCAGTATTCCAATTTGGGTATGATCAGTGTTTTCAGCAGAGGAATCATTATATTCCTATCCCTTCGTTTAAAGGTTCTCAGTATCTGCCCAGTTACCCTCTTTGCTCTGTTTACTACTCTCTTATTTGTGTTTCAAATTTCGCATCCTCAGTCATTACAACCCCTAAGTCTTTTGCTATAGAATTTCTCTGAATTTCCTGCCCATCTTGGGTATAATATTCCTAGGATTTTAGGTCCTCTCTTTTTCCGTACCGTAACAGTTGAATTTTCTCAGTGTTAAACTTCATATTGTTGTCTTCCGTCCACTTGTAGATTCTGTTCATGTCTGTTTGTAGAGATCCTATATCTTCTGGGTTTCTTTTTCTACTGATCTTTGTGTCATCGGGAAAGGATGTTACTGTGCTGTCTCTGGTAACGTCCTCATCTATGTCAGTTAGCATGATTATGAAGAGTAGTGGAGCTAATACTGTTCCTTGTGGTATTGAGCTGAAGACCTATGATTCTGATGAAGATGCTCCTTGTACTGTAACGACTTGCCGCCGCTCACAAAGGAAATTATATATCCATTTCCCTACTTTTCATGTTATTCCCATATGCTTCAGTTTATGTATTATGATTATGGCAAAGTCTGTGTATATTACATCATAGTTTTTATTACTTTCCAGTGCATCAATAATGTTGTTGTAGTGTTTCATTATTTGTGACAGGCATGATCTGCCTGACCGGAACCCATGTTGGTTATCATTTTTTCTGAGTTTCCAAAAACTCATAGATTTTCTGTCTAACTATTCTTACAAATATTTAAGTGAGATGAGATGTAAGCGACACTGGCATATAGTTTTTGGCCTCGGATCGATCTCCTTTATATGTTGGGACTATGTTCGCGCTCTTCAGGATGGTATTTCTCCCTTGTCTAGTGATCGTCTCCATATCCAATATAGAGGCTGAGCGATTGCATTCTTGCAGTTTTTGATCAGTGTGGCATTCCATTTGTCCGGTCCTGCCGCTGAGTTTGCTTTTAGTTTCCCTTTAGATTGTGTAATATCATCTGTCGTAAAATCGAAGTCCGTTATACTTTCCCCTTGTAGTTCTTCTCCAAAGAACGCGTTTCTATCGCATATCAGTTTGTCAGTTTTTGGATACTGAAAGATGATTCGTACTGAGCTCTTAATATTTCGGATACTTCTGTTAGATCAGCATTTAAAGCACTGTCTTCGTTTTTCAAAGGTCCAATAGTTGCGTGGTTTTTCGACTTCCTTTTTGCAAAATTATAGAAGTACTATGAGTTAACCTTTATCGCCTCTATAGCGTCGCCTTCTTTTTCTGTATGCTTCTAAATTAGTTCCTGTATGACGGAATCGATACTCTGCAGTTTATCATTGTTCTCTTTCGGAACAATGACCTCTTTTGTCTCTCGAATCTGCTTCTCTTTCCCCTTTGTTGTATTTTTGGTACGTGTCTTTCCACAATTTCCAGCGTCTTGTTCGTGTTCTTTCCTTTCCTGTTGCTTTTATATTGGTTGTTATTTCAATAATGTTGTGGTCAGATATTATAGTTGGGGATATTTCTACATTATCAATTAGGTTTCTGTTGTTTGTAAACACCAAATCTAGGCAGTTATTTTTTCTTGTGTTTTCTGTTATTTCTTGTGTTAACATAAATTCATGAGCCAGAACTAGTAGCATTTTTACCTGCTCCTGGTCTTCCCGTGTGCCCCCCTTGTCCTGGTGTATACATATATTTTTTCCTAGCCTTTTATATTTCATGAATGGGAAATTAAAATCACCACAGAGAAAAATATTTGGGGTTGAAGAGTGTAGTTCTTTTACCCAGTTTCTTACTTCTATAATAGAATCAGAGAATTTTGAGGTTGGCGTGTTCGGGGGTGTGTACATTACAATTAGCACCATATTTAATTTTTCAACTTTCGCTGCTACACATTCTACGTAGCTGTTTGAGGTACTTATAGTCATTTCTGCCATATGCCTTTCGCGTGTGTAAATAGCACATCCTCCTCTACGTCTCACTGTTCTGTCGGCTCGGAGGATGTTATAGTTGTCAATTTATCTTTCTTTTTTATCAATACAGAACTTACAGTGTTCACAGTTCGCCTGGCAGGCTTTTAGATGGGTTTCCTTGAGGCATACAAAGTCTGCTCCGGTTTCTTGCATGAGTTCTTTCAGGAATAAAACTTTGTCCGGGGAATGATTTGATTTAAGGCCCTGAATGTTGGCTAGGATCATTTTTATTTTTTCCCTATCATTTTCACATATATTCGATTCGTTTTCCAATAGTGGTGCCGGTTTCGTTGTCTTGTGGTCCTCCGAGAATTTATCTCTCTTTATCTTTGTCAGTACCTGTTGTCCCGATAACGCATGAAGTGACTTTGTGCGTGCCTTCTATCTGGCTCTCGGATTCCTATATTTGTCAGCTGACTTTGTATTTGCTGGATGGTATTTAGCAGCTGAATTGTATTGGCTACGTCTAAAAAATTGGTAGCCCTCTTTGATGTTCGTTCTTCCTGTTCACCTGTTGCGATCCTTTGAGGGTGGTGGTAACGGCATTTTTGTCCGTATTTGCACCTCCCATATCTTGCATAGGTGTTGCAGACAGTAATGTGGTGGAACTTGCACTTTTTTCAAATTTGCAATATCCTCTTGTATAATGTGTGTTACATAATGTGGGATGTGCAATTTAGGGTGGATCACTTTTCACTTTTTTTTTAAAATTATTGCTGGTCAAAGTTTTTCCCATGACTTGGTTCAGTGGAAGTACACTGACACCATTTTTACCAAAATCAATCAATATTTAGGGGTCGCGCATCGACCTTGAAAATTTCAATTTTGGAAATTTGGCCAAATTGACAATTTTTTACTGAATAAAGATAAATCATCAAATGACCATATTTTCTGAATCCTCTCAGTGAAAGAAATCCTCTCAGATACTTACCAAGTTGATAGGACAAGTGGTTTAGAAGTTATACTCACCTTGAGATAGCATTAAAATTTAAAATACCGTATTTGTCCCCGTACCTCCATATGCTGTCTGCCATTGTCTGCTTTTTAGGATAAGATAAAACGAATAAGGAAAGATCAAATGTATTTTGTATTAAAACGGTTTACCGATATCACTAAAGGCACTTACTCCGGTGCCCCTAACTAGGTTCAAAAATGTATGAATCGTGGTTAGAACACACATCATCTTAAGGCGTGCGCCATGTACTCTCTCTGCTAACTCCCTTTCCCTCTGCGTTACGTCATCTTGGCAAGTGACGACTTCTTAAAGTCACCAAGTTCTTTCTGGCTCTTTTCCCCGAGCTGAAGAAGACCCTGCTGTGACTCGTCTTTTGTGACAGTGTTCGCGTAATCTTCTATCAGTTTTATCCCTCTCTCTGCCACGTCGTTGGTAACTTTCAGATGCGAGATGACATTCTTCAGATCACAGTAGTTCTTATCTTGATCCCACTTATTCACCGGCAGAGTGAGCCACGTAGACGCGCACACTTGCAGGCCTGTGAACACGAACCACGATGACTCATCGATCAGGTCCGGAGGGCGCGTCGTGTCATCAACCTAGACGTTGTCATACGTGAAGTCCTCGGGCACAGCGAGGCGGCACAGCTTCTTTGCCATCTCGTGCTTCACAATGTCTTCCACTTTGTCACTGCAGAGGGCGAAAACGACGGTCTGAGGCCTCAGATACCACAAGTGCCGCCTGATCACTGCCAGTGAAGCCTCTGCAATCTCGCGATCCACAGCCCTGTACTGCAGAAGACGCTGGTACAACACAAGGTCATTCAGCGGGCATCAGCTGCGACAGGAGCCGCCAGCCAGGCAGGTGCGTAGAGGAGTGCAGTAAATAGTACCACTCTCTGAAGTTTCTGTACCAGCTCGTCGTCGAACTCCAGCTGACCGCTGAACATCAGGAGCTTCGTGTAGTAGATGATCTGAAACGAATACGCACTGTGATGTATAAATACCGATACCACTCCATATAAGTTTGTTTAATGGTAAATTATTTATCTATTTTTTCTGGTAGGGACTTCAAATGGCTGTTTGCAGAAGGCAATACAATAAAACTTCTAATTCAAAATACCAACCTTGGCCATCCACCTCGCATGATGGTAGGCTCCTGGGCGCATGAAGTGTGTGCCACGACGTGGCTGGGCCCCGAGTACCAGGAGTGTAATCTCCGCCACTTCTCGGTAGTCTTCTCTGACAAGACCAGAAGCGGTGCCGAGGAACTTGACTGCCTCATCTCGGAGCTCCATCAGCCACGTCACCTCCGCCAAATGCTCGATCTCCAGCTCGCGATAAGTCGAGAGGTCGAGCTTGTCCCACCTGAAAGGGGAGTTATGAAAATATTGCATGAAAACGACTGAAGTTTCCCTTTTCGACTGCTATTAACATCATTAGTAGAAACGCTGATATCTCAATTGCTCTGAAGGCAAAAAATCATTGGAGAAAACAAATGCGCCTTAGACTTGAAATTCACCTTCTCCTCAGATACTGGAACAAAGGTTCAGTTGGTGCTGTGGTTCTTCCAAACGCGGTGATGACCACTGCCCCCACGATGAGCTCCATAACGTGATGGCGACAGCCCAGCTGGAAGAGCGGTTTACCAAGCATGTTCTCCAGCCGGACCACCGCACCCTGCACCCTCCCCGTATTGGAGGAAGTTGTGTCGAAGCACAGTCCAATCACGTTGTTCTCGCATCCCCAGTCTTTGAGAGCACGAAAGGTCGCCTGGGCCTGGACAGACCGGTGCGTCAGCAACAGTCGGAACGGCCAGCAACTTTCCTTCTGTGCATTGGGGAGCTCCGGAGATGAGAATCGCCTGGCGGTGCTCCAATGATCCAAGAGAGTCCTGAAACGTATGTCATACATGCCAATCCATTATCGTCCACTGGAATATGTCAATCCACTGTCGTCACTGGAACATGTTAATTCACTGTCGTCCACGGTGAGGGCAAAACTGACCTTGATTACCGTCCCAGTGGACGACAGCATGCCTCGGAGAACGAAGGATTTCTGCACAGCTGTCGACACTTCACAACGATGTGCCACTCTTCCACGGCGAGACGTGTCCTTCGAGATACTGAATTTGTCCAGGTCTGCGGGCGGATCTGCCGAACGTAGGACTGCCGCCACGACACTTGCCACCTATGTGCGAAATTGAAAGGAAATTGACAAGGATGCGTATGGTTTTTATGTGACAAAATAATCACTAAATTTTCCGTCGTTACGTCTATTATATCTTTGTCAAGGAAAGATCATTACTGATATACACACCTGATTATTGGACATCCGGAAGCGATCAGCCACTTCAATAACAGCCGGTGCATTGAGGATGCGGTGAGGAAGGCTGATTGATACAGTGATTCTCTCGGCTGTCGGTATGGTGGTTCTAGCTGTGATTCGGAGTTGCTCGATGATCTGCTTTCTATAGATTCATCGTCGCTCTCAGCTTCGGTTCCTAATTTCGTTTTTGAGGTGCCTGGCTCATCACGAGATTGTTGTCTTGAGAGTGCCGTTTTCTCTTGACAACGAACACTTTATCATTCCCACTCATTGTTGCTGGCGCAGGCCCCGTTGATCCTCATAAAATTTAATATCTTCTTGTTTGTTGTTGTCTGAGAGCAGTCGACTTTTCTGTATCTCTTCAATAGCATCGGGAGCTCCGATGTCCCAGAGCTTGTTCAGATTTTCTGAAAACTTCTCCCTGCCTTTTCCCGCGTCATGTCTCTCATCTTGCTCTTCTGCAGCGAGCGCACTCTTCCCACAGTAACTCCAGTTTTCTTTCGCAGTTACGCCTCGTGATCGTCTTTATACGTGCCATGTTCCAAAATGCCAGAACATTGGCCACCGTGTCTTTTACGGCGGCCTTCCTGTCAGTAGTTTCCTGCTTGGCATAGAAGAAGTACTGGAGAACTTGATGGGTGGTTGGCAATTTGGCACCACCGATCGAGAAGATGGCTGACCAATTAAGAAGACGTCCGTGGCTGACCTTAGAGAAGGTGGTGCTGTTGTTGCTGCTTTCTCTTTTCCAGAATAAGTAACTTTCAGAGTCTTCCCACTCCTGGTTGTTAACAGTTTATCCATTGTACTAAAGTCTAGACTTATCAAACAAGAATCAATTGACACAGTTGATCTGTAAAAAGCAAACTGTGATTAGTAAAAATATTGGTCATAGACATAGCGTGTGTGTGTAATTGGGATTTTAGGATGCGCCAGCTACTGATGCTATGATTACGTCCATAACGGGGGACAAATACGATATTTTAAATTTTAATGTTATTTCTAGGTGAGTGTAACTTCTAAACCACTGTCCGATCAACTTGGTAAGTATCTGAGAGGATTTTTTCACTGAGAGGATTCAGAAAATATGGTCATTTGATGATTTATCTTTATTCAGTAAAAAATTGTCAATTTGGCCAAATTTCCAAAATTGAAATTTTCAAGGTCGATGCGCGACCCCTAAATATTGATCGATTTTGGTAAAGATGGTGTCAGTGTACTTCCACTGAACCAAATCATGGGAAAAACTTTGACCAGCTATAATTTTAAAAAAAAGTGAAAAGTGATCCACCCTAAATTGGGCATAGATGCATTGCCGATCCCGATATCCGCAGTTCCCTTTTGCGTAGTATTTTCTACGCTTCTACTTCTTGTTATCTGGTTTTCTTCTATGTTCTTAATTTTGATAGTGTCATTATTTTTCTTTGGCTGTTTATTTCCTGCGTTTTTATTTTTTGCCTTTTTATCATTTTGTTTGTTGGGCAGTTTTACCACCTCGCAACTTTTATCTGTCTCTTTTCTTTCATCTATGTCTTCATTCTGTATTATATATATATATATATATATATATATATATATATATATATATACACGTGTACAGTATATATATATATATATATATATATATACATATTATATATATTATATACGTGTACAGTATATATATATATATATATATATATATATATATATACAGTAACCCCTCGCTAATTTGACAACCGCTAATTTGAATTTCGCTTTAATTCCACTAAGTGTTAGTCGAATTAACATAATTGAGAATTCGAATTATATGAAAACATTTTGTAAAATGTATGAAAAAAATTCGAATAAAATTCACGTGTGAGTCGAATTGCGAGTGATACTTTGCAACGCTATCAAGTATCAACTTGCTTCAGAGAGAGTTTGATGCTGCTTGCGATAATTAATACAGTACTGTAGTGCAATTCGTTGCAGTGTAAATAGTGTACAAATTAAACTCATTAGTGTAGTGTTTAAAAATTTTAATTAAATTAATGTTTATTTAATAATTGTTTTAAGAAATTTTATGCAGTAATTAAAGTTCAGTAAATTAAAATTTTACAATTGTCAGTTAAAGATACTGTGCAATAATTGATCCTACCAGCAAATGCAAGAGGAAACTCTTAAGCAGCATAAGGTAGATGCAGTTTGTCTATTGTCTTTGGTTCATTATATTTCACAGAATTTATTCTGAATTTAGTTTCTGGATCAATGAAAGAAAGCCACCCCTAAAAGTTTCTAGTAAACAATGCCACCCTAAAAAAATGATCAAGTAAACAATGCCACCCCCCCAAAATCACTACAGTAAAGACCTAACCTAAATACAAGAACCTAACCTAACCTAACCTAAATACAAGTACAAGACCTAACCTAAATAACCTACCTACCTAAATAACTTACAGATCAATGAAAGAAAACCACCCCCGAATTGTGTCAATGAAAGAAAGCCACCCCCAAACGGGTCGGGGGTGGCTTTCTTTCATTGATACTAGCTTCTATTTTGATTTATGATTCCTGTATTAATACATTACATACGTGTAATTAGATAAAGTACTCTTCTGTATGCATAAAAATATTGAGTTCTAGTGTGAATTATGTTATGTATGGAATAATGTAATAAGGTTAATTAATTATTGGTTATAAATTAACCCACAAACAAAATTGATCATGTTAACAGAATGGATTGTATATATAAATACCAAACGGAAAGCTAAGCGAAGCTCCAATAAAGAATTAAAGAATTATTGTTCGTCAAAATGGCGGGCATTTTGGTATAGTTTCGGGTGTAAGCGAAACGACGTTTATAAATTCTTACGCACATGAAATTATGTAAAACATATGCATGTGAAATACTCATGTACTGTAATTTAGGGAAAAAGACATGAATTCAATTGTCTATTTAATTCTGAATAAGTTCGGATAAAAATACCATATATATAGGTACACAGAAACTAGGAAAATAACTAATGTAAAAAATTACATTAAAATAAAGAAATTCAATTGTGTGACAACACGTGGGTTCCGCGCTTCACTCCAAAAAAAGAAAGAAGGAGTTATGAAATTGAACGTTCATTTATGTATAAAATGGGGAACTCCGTTAGAATTAGATTGTTACATTATTAACAAGTTTAATGGCGTGTAAAAATTACACCTTCTGAAAGGTTAATAATTCTTAAAAATAAGATGAATCAAAAAGAGAATTTTATTTGGGTATGCACCTGGCAGTCTAGCGAACAAAAGGGTCCATCGGCAAAGAACAGTTGTCGTATATAAAAATCAAATTTTATTAAAACAGAACGAGAATGAAATTTATATCAAGTTTCTCTTTACCTATTGCCGAATAAGGGACCATAAAAGTATGTTAGTTAAATTTTAAAAGATGGGATTAATGTCTCTATTATAAATTCGAAGCGGAAGATGCCCAAATGAAACAAAGGAAAACGCAGAGAGCCAGTGCATCTCAGAGCGTGGTGAAAAAATGTTCTCTCGCAAAACCTGCGTGAATTTTAAATAAGAACATTAGATTTATTTCTCCTTTTGGGTAAATTACTCGCCAAGCTAAAAGTGTCTTTCCTATTCGACTGAGCTCGAATAACTTAAAGTGAACGTCTCCCCTTTAAAGTTCATTTCAGACAACGCGAAGAATCAAATTTTAAAACCTTGTTCCTCACGCGGTAAATATCATATATAAAGAATGAGAAGGTAGATCACGAATGTAATTACAAGAAATTGGTGCTCTTCCAATACGTGCTCTACCGTAAAATTTACATTCCAATATGTGCTAACTAACGAAAATATCACGACCTAACCTAACCAATCGTTAGGTCAATTGTACGCCCTTGACGATTGGTTAGGTTAGGTCGTGATATTTTCGTTAGTTAGCACATATTGGAATGTAAATTTTACGGTAGAGCACGTATTGGAAGAGCACCAAGAAATTAATCCCATCCAAAGAGGGTTTACGACTGTGATATAAGTAGCTGACAATTTGTAATTATTGAAATTCATCCTTTATTCTATTACACTGTGTAACACTGATTCTGTTTATATAGAATTTTTTATGTTTTTATATGCATTTGTGGGCGCTGAGTCCAAATCTGGCCTTGGTTTGTGTGTATCATCAATGGTTTCAGAGATAATCCATTTTTTATGTTTTACCAGTATAATGTTATTATGGGCGCAGCAATATCAGAATAATCAGGAATTGTTGAGAACAATCCGGATGTTCGTTGACACTTTCTTGCTCTAGAAATTGGCCGAAACTTCCCCTGTGCTATATAAAGACGAGCGCAGAGTCTGAGAAGTCAGTAAGTGTGAGCACACAAAGAAAGCAGGTTGTTTGTCTGATGGTTACCAGCACTGAGGTACTGTGTTTCTGTGCTTCTCTGTGCTGACGATTTGAGTGTTATCGATCTTTTTTTATTGCGAACATTATTTCAGTGTTGTGAATACATCTTTTTTCTGGAATCTGTAATCTGTTGCAGATTTAATAACTCTTATCTCTATATCTGCAGGTTATGATTAATGTAGTACAGTTTGGTAAAGAGAATGGCAACTAGAGCTTGTAAACACTCGCCGGATATATTCTGCTACGTTTGTGGGTATTACATAGGCCCCAAGCAAGTTTCGCACAAGATTGTGAAAGGCACCAAGTTCTGGTTCGCGTATCGGCTCTATTTTGGTATGCCTATGGGTGACCAAGATAAGCCCTGGGCACCCCATGTGATCTGTGGAAGCTGCCGCTCCACACTTGAAGGGTGGCTGCGGGGAGTACGCAAGGCAAATGCCCTTTGCGATACCCAGAATATGGAGAGAACCAAAGAGCCACCACGACGATTGCTACTACTGCATGGTAGATGTTTCTAAGTACAGGAAAGTTAAAGGAAGGCAGACTCTTCAGTATCCAAGCATAGCGTCGTCCATAGCTCCTGTACCACATGGCGAAGGTCTTCCAATACCACGTCCACCAGAACAGGTATCTATCCATTACTTTACCTTCTGTATTTACAGACTGTGGGTCATTATGTGTCGATTTTTCTTAGTGCTGATGCTCTTCTACATATATAGCTATACCTATATTTTGTTTCTTTGCTTTGCAGGTTGAAAATGAGGATGCAGCTAGCTCATCTGAGATGTCGGCTGGTGAGGACAGTAATGATGAAGAATATACAGTCACTTTCAGTACAAACCCTCACTTTCCAAATCAGAGAGAATTGGACGACTTAATTAGAAATTTGGGTCTGACGAAATCAGGGTCTGAGCTTCTGACCTCCAGACTCAAAGAGTGGAATTTGCTTGGAGAAGACTGCAAGAGCACTGTATACCGAAAGTGGCATGAAGAGTTTGCAAGGTTCTACGATGTCAATGGCTCTCTCTGTTATTGCAGCGAGGTTAATGGTCTATTCACAGCTATTGGGTTAACACATATACCCTCAGAGTGGTGCCTGTTTATTGACAGTTCAACTCGGAGTTTAAAAGCTGTTCTACTCCACAATGGGAACAAATATCCATCTATACCAGTTGCACATTCTGTTCAAATGAAAGACGACTATGAAAATGTCAAACAACTGCTCACTCAAATCAGGTATGAACAATGTAACTGGGACGTGTGTGGTGATTTCAAAATGATTGGTTTCCTGTTAGGTTTACAAGGAGGGTTTACTAAATATTCATGTTTTCTTTGCCTGTGGGATAGCAGGGCTTCAACTGAGCACTATAAAACAGTTCAGTGGCCTCCACGTGAAGGACTGCAACCAGGAAAGTACAATGTACTCAGGGAACCTCTTGTGAAGCCTGACATAGTTCTGCTACCACCTCTCCATATTAAGTTGGGTCTAATTAAGCAGTTTGTAACTGCGTTAGATTTTGGAGGGGAAGTTTTCCAACAGATTCGGGTCATGTTCCCTAAACTCTCTGAGGCCAAAGTCAAGGCTGGCATCTTTGTAGGACCACAAGTGAAGGCGCTGTTGAATTCCAAGAACCTTGAAGCCAAGATGACTCCGATCGAAAAAGAGGCTTGGTGTGCTTTCCGTGATGTGGTTCGTGGGATTTTAGGCAACCATAAAGCACCAAACTATAAGGAGTTAGTGTCAAACTTCATTAAGTGCTATGGCAAAATGGGGTGCCGTATGTCTTTAAAATTACACTATCTGCATTCACATCTAGAATTTTTTCGTGATATCCTGGGCGATGTGAGTGAAGAACATGGCGAAAGATTCCATCAAGATATTCAAACGATGGAGAAAAGGTACCAGGGCCATTGGGATGATTCCATGATGGGAGACTACGTATGGTCGCTGATCAGAAAGGATAAGAATTTTCATACTCGGAAATCGCGTTCTTCAGTGCATTTTTAAGGAACGCACACTGCATAACGAGGCTTGTTATTCTCTTATCGGTTCTCCTCATATATATTATATCCTTTGCACCATTTTGGGTTTGTCAAACAATTTTGTCTCAATAAACATTAATTTCCAATAGTGTTTTTATTTTCAGAAAATATTTATGTTAGCCTTCTTTATATACT
The DNA here is from genome assembly GCA_023014485.1 of Bathynomus jamesi. Lineage (NCBI taxonomy): Eukaryota > Metazoa > Arthropoda > Malacostraca > Isopoda > Cirolanidae > Bathynomus > Bathynomus jamesi. The sequence continues at coordinate 287,729 of JAJOZX010005328.1, forward strand.
TTGCCATATGAAAAGTGTGATAACCTATATTTTTGAAACGGTTGATGATAGAGCAAAACCAATATCATTTTTGGAATCAGCACCCCGAAATCATTAAGAAACGACAGAAAAATCACAATAAACAGAAAATTTTTCAAATTTTGTTACCCAGTGTTATCTTATATCATACATTATACCCATTTCAATTAATTGTCTTATTAATTTTGAATCTCAGAATTCTTAAGATAAAGGTCAGTTGTCTCAATATCTTTACTTTAAAAGAAGTAATTGTTGTCAAAGTTCATATAATTGAAATGGTCAAATCCCAGATCGATTCATAATTCTACGAAATTGTATTATGTACAAAATACGGTCAAAGGCCGGATAAAAACCAACTGTTACTCTAAGATAATTCAAATTGTAGTATGTATGCGTTTATTCATTTCAGTGATCTTGCGTATTACAATGCGATCTTGCATTACAATAACTACAAATTGTAGTTTAAAATTGTCTGACAGTCATATTTAAATTGCTTTGTGCATTTTATTTAGTTGTCTTATTATCAAGTGTCATGCTTACCAATCTTATTACAATAAAAAATTTCATTTTGCATTGTAATTGATTTAGAAAGTCTGTGATGAATATAATTTTTGTAAAAGGTTTTATAATTATCCCCTAAACGAATTGACAGAGAAATAAGAATACTGTATATAATCAGTGATATATATAACCTCGGGCTAAATTTATATTATGTGGTTTAAAAGAAAACAGGCTAAAGAAAGGTATAATTTACACCTTAAAAATAAAGTATAAAACCACGTCATATAACAATTAACATCAGAAACAGGTCGAAAGTGGGGGAATGGGTTCGTACAAAGTTTGAACTAGCATCAGAGACAAGTCGAATTGGGTTATAAAATTCAAATTCCTAGTAATTCGTACTTTCTCAGTATTTCGACAAGAGTAGAGCCCCAAATCTGTCGAATTAGGGAGGGGTTACTGTATATATATATATAGGGTGAACCAAATGTAGGTGGACAGTAAATGATAACGTTTATTTTGAGAATACATATTTAATTTTTTTGTGTACTATAATAAAAATAAAATTTAAATAAATTTAGTTATAATATTTAATATAATATAACACAAACACCATAGTTATAATGAACACCATAGTTATAATATAATATAACACAAACCGTATTCAACCTACTGTCCACCTACTTTTGGTTCACCGTGTGTATATATATATATATATATATATATATAATATATATATATATATATATATATATATATATATATATATAATATATATATATTATATATATATATATATATATATATATATATTAGTGGTGGAACGGATGTCAGTTTTTCAACATCTGTGGATGCGGATCTTTAATTTCAATATCCGCGGATGCGGATATTTAGTTAATCTATCAATATAATATAGAATTATGGGATCAAGTAAAGATAAGCACCCCAGCCTTCTTTAATTAGCCTTATAAGGCTAACTAACGAAAATATCACGACCTAACCTAACCAATCGTCAAGGGCGTACAGTTGACTTAACGATTGGTTAGGTTAGGTCGTGATATTTTCGTTAGTTAGCCTTATAAGGCTAATTAAAGAAGGCTGGGGGTGCTTATCTTTACTTGATCCGAATTATGATATATGACATAATTTTTCAAATTTCGTGATATTACTATTATGGCAGGCAATGCATAAGAATTCAAATTAATATTAATGTTTTCATTATGATAAAAATAATAACTTTCTCAAGAGTTTCAGCCACAGAAAATTCAATGAAACAAGTTTCATTCAGTTTCTGTGTTCCCAGGTATTTATATTTTGAGGTTTATATATTTGTTTGTTCATTAATAATTAATAATTTACATGAAATGTGCATGACTGGGCCTTATAAGCTACTTTATAGGGTCTTTTCCGTTTGACACACATGCATGGTTCGATTTTATTTTAAATTTCTACATAGACGTAGTTTTGCATGCCGATTACGAAAATCAAAACCATTTTTTGGAGAAATTAATAATAAAAAAGTTACAACCCTTTAAAGATTGAATTTTTAGGTTAGGTTAGGTTAGGTTAGGTTAAGTAAAGACTGGTTTTTCCCTATTTAAATGTTCACTAATTTGTTATGTTGTTATGTATTGTGTTGTTATTGTACAATCGAGGAAGAGTGCTACCGGAGCAGTGGGTTTTCGGCGGTGTGTGTCGCGAGACTCGGCAGGTGTTCCTCTATGCTGTCCCATGTCGCAACCGTGAGACACTTGAAGAGTGTATCCGGGCATTGATTCTGCCAGAAACGACAATCTACAGTGACCTGTGGCGAGCCTATTCCCACATCCCACAGATACCAGGCTATAAGTTTCACCATCAAACAGTGAACCACAGTGTTGAGTTCGTCAACTCAGAAGACGGGACCCACACGCAACAAGTTGAAAGCACATGGAACTGTCTTAAACGCTCTAATAAACGACGTTGCGGCACTCATCGTTCGATGATCGATTCCTACCTCTGCGAGTTTATTTGGCGACGCAGACACCAAAACTGCGACCAGTTCCAAAAAATGCTATAGTACATCGCAACATTTAATCGAAAATATTAATTTGTGTTGATTTTTGTCACTAAATTAATAAAATACTTTAAAGGGTTGTAACCTTTTTATTATTAATTTCTCCAAACAAAGGTTCTGATTTTCGTAATTGGCATGCAAAACTACGTCTGTGTAGAAATTTAAAATAAAATCGAACCATGTGTGTCAAACGGAAAAGATCCACTTTATAAGCTAATTTAATTGTAAATTGCATAATTTATTAGAGGTAATATCCGCATAACATCCGCAGTCAGAAGTGCGGATGCGGATGCTAAAAATGATGCGGATATCCGGTCCACCACTAATATATATATATATATATATATATATATATATATGTCATAAATGCCCATTCAGCTCCAACTTTGGAGTTAGTTTTCATTCGTGTTCGTTTTTTACCTAGTAACAAAAACAAGTCATATTTTTTATATTTTCAAATTTTTAATCACTTATGATTGTGTTAAGGTAGGGAATTCATTAAAAAGTTTAGAGAAAGTACTTTTTGATCGTGTACCGCGATTATATTTTCGAAATTTACCAGCGTTAGGATCTTAATTAAAAAACTCAAAACCAAATTACTCATACTTTATGCTACCTTAGGCTTTTACACACCCATTGATTTGCTTTAAGTTAGATTAGATTAACCTAACTTAACTTAACCTAATTTAAACTAACCTCAGAAGAGTATCTTCTATAAGAAAGTTCAACAGATTTGAATTTTAATTTCTCAGACTGTAACATATATACGCTTAAATTCCCAAGTTGCACCAATCGGAAGACACCTTTTTACCCATTAACTCCTACTTTGCAAATCGGTCGAACTTTCTTGTAGAAGATACTCTTTTGAGGTTAGTTTAGGTTAGGTAAAGTTAAGTTAGGTTAACCTAACCGAACAAAACAAATCACTGGGTGTGTGAAAAGCCTAAGGTAGTCAATTCAGCTTTTGACTGTAATATATATACAGGGTGGGCCAAAAGTCTGGATCCATAGAAAAATATTTATTTTAATACATAAATTACAACAAATGGTAAATACTTAAAATGAATATCAACTTTAACTCGTAAATGCGTATCCGTGATACTGTACAGTGGTTCGTACTCCAGTATAAACAACAAATGCTCAAATTGGCGGCCTCTGACATCGAGACACTTAGGGATGGAATTTATGATTTTTAATAATTCTTCGAATTGACGTTCTCGAGATGCGTGTTTGATTTGATAATCTTCTTGTTGACTTTACTGGACTATTCGTTAAAGTTTCACATACCATTGCAGAGGTATTTTCATCAGTTGCAGTTTTTGGACGACCAGAACGCCGTCGATCATGTACTCTTCCTGTTTCTTTGAAACGTTTAAACAACTTGCCAACAGTCGCATGTGTTAGTGGATGCTTATCAGGATGATTTCTATTGAATTCGGTAGCAACTTCTCTGTGTGTAGCGCCCTGTCTTGCGTACATGAGCACAAGTTCTACCCGGTCTTCTGTTGTTAGATTCGAAGCCATTTCTGGACTAAAATAAAAAAAGTATTTGAGTATTTATACTGGAGTACGAACTACTGTACAGTATCACGGATACGCATTTACGAGTTAAATTCATTTTAAGTATTTACCATTTGTTGTAATTTATGTATTAAAATAAATATTTTCCTATGGATCCAGACTTTTGGCCCACCCTGTACATATATATATATACAGGGCGTCCCAAAAAAATGTATACACACTTTAAATACTTATAAAGGCAGTGTTTATTAAAATACATTTCATTTTCAAAATGTAATAGAATCTACAGACATTATTTAATTGTTTTGTCAACGCCTGTTTTCAAACTGACGTCCGTTCTGGTCCAGGCACTGCTGATAACGCGAAGCAATGGAATCGCAAACATCACGAAACATTTCGTTTGGTATTTGTGTGCATTCTCGTTCAATGGCTGCTCTCAATTCAGCGACTGTTGCAGGTTTTATAGCGTAGACTTTGTCTTTTAAGTATCCCCATAAAAAAAAGTCTAGTGGTGTGAGGTCTGGTGAACGCGGAGGGTATTCTACGAAACCCCTTCGTCCAATCCACATCCACATCGTGCCAAGTACCACTCGCAATACTCCACTCTTCGGTCCGGATCATCTTCATTAATAGCATGGACTAATCTTGGAATGTAACTTTTCCATTGACAGCGCTTCAAAATGCGTTGGACAGACGATTCTGAAATTCCTACCTCACGACTCGCTTGCCGCACAGATTTTCTTGGACTTTGGTGATACGTTTCCAGTACTCTTTCTTGCTTTGTGGGGCTTGTCGATGTCCGTGGTCTTCCGGAACGCTTCTTGTGGACATTCTGAACAGTTCCATCGGCTTCAAACTTATCTCTAATTCGAGTGATGGTAAGTCGCGTTGGTGGATCTGTTTGAAACTCCCTCCTAACTGTCTTTGCACTTCAACTGCGTTTTCACACTTCCAGTAGCATTTTAGAATAAATTTCCTTTGTTCAAAGCTTAGTCTGACTGCCATTATTAATTCTAATGGGTTTAACTTGGAAAGAAAGAAACATCAATTGAGCTATCAGCTGTTAAAGTGTGTATACATTTTTTGGGACGCCCTGTATATATATATATATATATATATATATATATATACACACAGGGCCTATCAGAGGGGAGCTAGGAGGGCCATTTGGCCTGGGCCTCAAGCTTAAGAGGGACCTCAAATTTAGAAACTTTCAGGTTTGAATATAATGTTTTGCAGTGAAAGCAATAATTGAGTTTAGCTATGGGCCTCAAAGGCTGGAAGTGGCCCGGGCTTCTCTGGACCTCTGAGAGGGGCTGTATATGCACTAGGGTTATAACGTTTAGACTTTTTTTTTCAAATAAAAGATCTCCTGTATCATAAATCGATGAACATTTGCTTAAAAACAATGAAAAAGACCCTAATTCCTCTCAGTTTTTAAAAAAGGTCACCCCAAATCAAAAGTTTGAATCACCATAACCATATATTTACGTTACTACTCATAAGTATATAAATATATTATTATTAGAGGGCGGACTTTTAGGTTTTAACCTAAAAAATATTTTCGAATTTTTCAGTACGCTAATATATCGTGATATCGCCCGAAAAATCACTTCCGGTGCTCAAATTCGATGACTAATATCAATCCATCCATACAAGAAAATTCTAGAACACACGACATTGTTCTTCATGCACTCGCAAATTGTATAAAAGCACGAAATGAAATCAACCGAATCACTTGTGTCCAGTATTGCGCAATAGTTACTCAACTGTTCAGTTCAACTCAACTTCAGGTAAGCTTTTATTATTTGTAATATGTTCGCTTAATTAAAAAACGTAGCGAAATGTGGAATTCGCTTCTGCACTCTTGAACATTCCAGAACATTTTTAAAATTTATTAACCATAATAATTTGTTGAATTTTTCTTCCATTTTAACACGTAAACAAAAGCGTATCCAGAATGTTTTGTAGAGGGGAGTCAAACTCAAAAAATATATAGAGCCCAAAATATTTGGTGATAAATATTTTCGTGAGACGTTCTATGGATGTTCTAAAAATATTTTCCAAAATTTTATCACCTAAAAAATAAATATTTGGTCATATTTTTTCACCTAAAAATCCGCCCTCTAATTATTATATTATTTCTATATATTATATTAATATTATATATATATAATATATATATAAAGAAACAAACAAATCAACTTAATACCTTTTTATATCTGTTTCAGAAGCAATATAATGTCACACAAGAAAAGTGATACTACCATACAGAAGAACAAGGATATCTGGACCAATAATCTGGTGAGATTCCAGCAGTCACATATAAGAAGAGGAAGTGTGCCTTTAGAAGAATCTTCACTAGAAGAAAAATGCAGAATGCCACTCCAAATCCAAATCATTGGACGGTACCAGTTTCTTGGAACAGAAATCAAAGGAAGAAAGGAGCGAATAGTGGAAATTTCCAAAGAAGTTACAAAATTATGGAAGAATAAATTGAATTTTCCGCATGTGTCAGATCAATTAATACGAGCAAAGCTTGACAAGGTGATGAAGACTTATGATGAATGTGTCAGGAGGGGAAAATATGATGCCCTGAATGAACTTTTTGATATCACTAAAGTAAATGGCCAATGGTTATCCTCGGAAGACAAACGACTGTACCACCTTCAAGTGGAAAGCAAAGGAGAAGTGGGGTACTCTACAGGTCAAGTTGCAAGTGAAGAAACGATTCACCCTTCAAAGAGACGAAAATTGCCTGCTGAATCAGCATCAACATCTTACAATCATGTATCTGGTGGTAGTGGTACTGAATCTGAAGAGAGCGAGCATGAAGATGAAGATGAGAGTATTACTCCACCAACCAGAAGACATAACAAAAGTAAAGTTGCAACCAACTTGGTGACATCCACAGGAGTATCAACAAGTAAAGCCGCTAAAATATGCAAACAGTTGTCACTTGATGGTATTGACATTCCAACACCAAGTCAAGCAGCAATTTACAAGTCAGCATACAAAGAGGCTGCTAAATTGAAGGAGGAAATGATTGAAAATTTACAGATGGAAGAGTGGTCTTTACATTTTGATGGAAAGCGCATTGAGGAAAATAAGTATCAAGTAGTGGTACTTAAAAATGAAAGAACCGAAGTAAAATTGGATGCATTGCGTCTGAAAGATGGCAAGGCTGAAACTATTGCTGAAGGAATTGCAAAAGTTATTGATGAATACACCTTATGGAATGCAATAAAGATGATCGTTGCTGATACAACAAGTGTTAACACTGGGAAAAAGAGTGGAGTTGTTGTCAAATTGCAACGAATGTTCTCAGAGAAGGGTATCTGCAAACCACAATTTATCAGTTGTCAGCATCACATTCTGGACAGGATTCTCCGTTTGGTAATGGACGAAGATCTTGGTGCTAACACCAGTTCTCCAAACATCGAATATCCATTTGTATCCCAACTGTTGAAGAGTTATGAGGAATTAAAGGCACAGTTTGTTAATGGAACAGAAGAGGTCCTCGAGAAATCAGGATGGAGAGATGATATTAAGTTTTTGTACCATCTAACACGGGTGTTTAGATTCTTTGAAGAAAAAGGGAATTTTCCTTTGATTAACTTTCAGAAAATTCCAAACATCAGCAATGCGAGGTGGCATTCAAGAGCCATTCTAGCTATCCTTGCATTTATTCTTATACCTACAACAAGGAAGACTTTGGAGAAGGTATGCAGATTCATTTCATACAACTGGGCAGAATATTGGTTTACTAATCAGATGTACAATGAAAATGACTTCAAGAACTTGTCAGAAATATTGAAACCTTACAAAAAAGCATTGAACTCATTGGAAAATCACTGGAAGCAGGAGCCATCCCCACTCAAGATACCAAGCAGTAATCAGTGTGCAGAACGTGCAATCAAAGTTATGCAGGAACTGTATGCTGCCTGCAGAAACAAAAACAAACTGCAACTTCGGTTTATTCTAAGCAATAAGCAGTAATATATGTACAAGTATTATAACGATTATGTTGTGAGTTCTTTTATTATATTACATGGAATATGCAAAAAAGTTACGTATGCAATAATCGATTTTTTGATTTTGGGGTGACCTTTTCTAAAAAGATATTAAAATGAACGTTCACTTCTTTGTTTTTAGGCAAAAGTTCATCGAATTAAAGTACAGGAATATTATGTTGTAAAAAAGTTATAACCCTAATATGCACACACACACACACACACACACACACACACACACATATATATTATATATATATATATATATATCTTCAGCATTGAAGTTGGTAATGGTTATCAGGTGAGAAAATCTTTTCATCCGCAAATCTTACTTTCCTCTAAAACTCGTATTTCTCAGACAAATACTGTGCTGCAAATCCGAGCACCTCATTCTTATGTTTTATTTTCCCAATTTTGGTTTCGTAGTTAGCACATAGTTTGCTTCTTTTAGCCTTCTTCGAAGAGTGATTGCATGACATTGCAAATTCAGTGCCTGCTTAATAACAACTGATGTAGTTATAGGATTTTCGGTTTCTCATTAAATGGTGCTCTGATCCTCAACAGAAATGGTGCAGTAAGGGCCTCCAGGTATGTACCGAGTTTCTTAGTTCCTCCCCCCGTCTATCGTGCAATCCATTTTCCAACTGTATCCCTGTGAACTCTCTTGCGATTATCAATTTCTGATATTCACATTCCTTCCGCGTGGAGAGCAATCATTGTTCCTCTCATTGCTTCAGCAATTTTATGGTGAAAATATTGCTTGAACGTGATTTCTAAAGACTTAGTTGGGCGAATGAAATGCACTGTTAAATTAAACATAAATAAACTATTCATGTTATTAAATATGACTTCATAAAGCGTTGAATATCAGCTATACTGTAGCTTAAACAGACAAGTGTAAATATATCTTCATCCATTAATAATGGGCACAGTTTAATTATGCTCCGCCAAAAAAACTTGGAAATGCCAAATTGAATAGCATTTGCCCATTCATCTGTTTACCCACCCATTCATCACACTTTTCTGTCCGTGCCATAACTTTTGAGCAGCTCAACATAAATTGGTGAAACCTCACAAGACGATGTGTCGCGAGCAAGAGTCAGGTCCCTGCATCAAAGATGAAGGTCAAAGATGAAGGCCTATTTATTCAACTTATCGTGCCCTTTTCGCCAATGGAACAGTAGTATGACCGCAAAATGGGAGAGTGCAGGAATGGTACAATGTTGCAAGAGATAATGATCAATGTTACAAAGGGGGATGGGGTATGTTGCAAAGGGGGTGGAGGTATGCAATGAAGGGGTGGGGGTATGCAGTGAAGGGGTGTGGGGGAATGCTGCAGGTGCAACAAGGGGTCATGAAACTTGGAGGCGGCGTTATCCCCCAAGAGAAAGACAGGAGAAGGAGAGAAAAGGAGAGAGGTGTTCACCTGGCAGGAGCCAAGTGAATATTAACACTTCATCCGACCCGCCGTCCTCTTATAGGCCCCTAATCAGCCAGTTGGCTTAGGCGTAAATGGCTTGTACAGGTTGAGTTATCAGATACCACTTTTTATTTTAATTGTTCAGGTATACATTATTAGGATGAGTTGCTAGATACCACCATTTATTTTATTTCACACGAGTTGCCAAATAGTGTTTTTAATTGTTCAGGTATACATTATTAGGTTGAGTTGCCAGATTGTACCATTTATTTAATTAATTCTTAGCAGTTGGCTTAGAAATCAGTCAGTAGGTTTAGAAAGCGTAACCAGCCATTTGGTATAATTGTTTACAACCAAAAGAATTAAATGAAACAACATTACATCATTCTGTTTATTAAATATTGTTAATATATAGAAAATAAATGCACAGTGGAATGATCAAAAAACAAAAAAATTAAAAATAAGAACTAATATAACCATCAATATAGCAGAAATACACACACACACACACACAATTATGTTAAATAAATAAATACATACACTTTATCTTCTACCGCACAAAATCAAAAATAAGAAATACAAAACGTATAGCCATCAATATAGCAGTACAGGAGAATATATATATATATATATATATATATACACACAATTATGTTAAATAAATAAATACATACAGTTTATCTTCTACCGCACAAAATAAAAATAAGAAATACAAAACGTATAGCCATCAATATAACAGTACAGGTGAAATATATACATTCACAATTATGTTAAATATATAAATACAGTTCACTTTTTTTCAAAACACTAAACTCGCACTTAATCGAGTCTACAATTACATCGTTATTGCTCTGCATTACGCAGTATATGCGGTTTAATAATATTTCACCGCTTAAAGTATAGGGATACCTATACTCTATATAAAAGGCCTTCATATCGTTCAGTACTATTTTTGTGCACACTATACAACCGGTTGGTAAGTTATCTTCAAATACGTCTAGAATACAATCAAAAGCACGCACAAAGAGTTCATCGTTAGCCACAGCGTCAAATACAAGTTTATAAACACGCCTTTCCAATCGAGGGTTTATTTCTACCGACCCAAGCTTTTCAATCGTGAACTCTTCTTCACACTGCATAGCGACAGTTGAAATAATCTTCTAAGTCGTTACGACAGCTGCTCGTTATATAAAGAAATAGTTCTTCAGGGTGAACAGTTTAGGTGAGCTCAGCCCTGTACCGATCAAGTGCTTTGTACCAAAGTTCATGATATTTCAAAGAGTCTAAACTTTTTAAATAAACGTCCGGCTCTAGACCATTCTAACCTTGTTCAACCCAACACTCCGTGAACCCATCGAGCAGAGCGGTGTATGCCTATTCAAGAACCGTATCAAAATAAAGCATATCCGTAACACTCGCGTCTAATATAGGCTTCAGCTTGCGGAATCCGACGATTTCAAACATTCTGTCGAGGATGAAGCGGTTTCGCATAGGGACAAGAGCGTTATTATCAGAAACATTCTTCCACATCAACCGTATATCATTGCATGGCCGATCGTTATTTATACACAACGTACATACAACGGCGTATGATGGGGTGTCACTAATCTGCTCTCTTCTTGTACCTACACCTGTAGGAATTTTATAACGATCTTCACTCCACTTCTCAACTATCACGAAGACTCTATTCATCTCTTCGACACTTAAATAAACAACATTTCGTTTGTTTGTTTGTCTACAATCCGTTTCCAGTACATAGTTAACGATATCGGATTTACTCCTGAACACGAGCAACGACTTCGTCACGGACACATCGTACACGGCGTTGAGAATGCTGCTCAAAGGAAGTTCCATCGTATTCGAGGAGCGCACGTCCACTCGGCTCAAGCTCTGAGATAACTATGAGGCACATGCAACGCGACGGTTCGACGGGAGGAGTGAGTCACACCATAATCTAATGAAACGTGTACGGTGCTGAACAAACATGAATCGTTTATCCCATTATATTTGGCAGGTGTTTTGAGAAATTTTCCGATACAAGAATTAATTTCGGTTTTAATGTTTTATCACTCCCACTTCCCCGAATACGTACCAGGCATTTTTCTTCAGGGTAACTTTCACGAACTAAACACGTTTTATAACGGATAAAATGATTGACCACTCGCCATTTCCACAAACTAAACGTCTTCACACTCCGGCGCACTATTTGAGATGAACATATGCCCATATCTTTCCTTTTTGTTTAACAAGCAATAGTCGCCTCTAAAGTCTGTTAAAAACTCACACAGGGCATTAGCCACAACCTCACAATATACATTAATATATTGATAAAAATACTTAAAATTCTCCATGATGACGAGATTTACATTCTCAGTCGCAGGGTACGTGTATTTGGTATGGTGTAACATAACATAATATCGCTTGTCATACCACCCATCAACAAGACTCACTATCCATATCCGTTGCTTCTCTTCTGCACGTGTTGTTTCTTTTACTTCACGGTATATGTGAGCCTTTATAAAGCTTAGTTCTATAACATATCTCAATACATCGTCTGTGCTACGAAAGCCTACAACGCTCTCACCAGAATAGCCATAGAGTATTTGTACATCTTGCTCCTTCGCACGATTCAATGTAGTCTTAAAAGAGGCAAAGGAGAGGGGAATAGGGAGTTTTTCAGTATCCACCACATCTTGACACTTTCCAGAATACCATTTCATAAACGTTGAACAAGCAATATTAAAGGTAGCCATTACTATTTTCTGTCTACGCGGGAGAATACACGTCTGATGCCCATGGCTTACTGCAATCAACTGAGCACGCAGGGAAGCCCAGGTAGTAGCATGACTCACGTTGCTGGTCTTACAGTGGGCGGAGCTTAGAACTTTCACCTGTGTACACACACACACACACACACACACTCACACACACAAAGGAGAAAGTGAAACGCTAATTTAAACATGATTTATTTAATAAACGAAATATTCAAGGTGTATATATATTTACAAATACGTGTAATAAATAAGTTAGCAATAGACACATCAAAGATTATATTCAAGGTATATATATATATTTAAAAATACGTGTAATAAATAAGTTAACAATAGCCACATCAAAGATTATGGTATCCAAATGGTACGGTATCATACGTACCAGGTAGCTGGTAACGTTTCCTATAGGTGTTACAGCACATCTTTGTTCCCCTAAGTTCCTTCACGCCCCCCACCTTCTGCGCCCGAAAATTGTGGGTGCCTACAGTTAGTTGGGGTGGCCGATCACCCTCATCATCGTCAAAGCACACTAGATCCTTCAACGATTCAAAGTTAACGACCAGCCGATTCGCATGGTTGAGCGTGATACCCTTTGCCTTCACGATATATTTCATATCCTCCCCCACCCTCACCCGTACCCCATAAGTTTTTGGTCCTGTTGAGACAAAAGAGTCGGCGTATGCGGTGTCTCCATACTCATCCTCGATCTCATCAGTCAACTCACCGAGGAATTCACCAATAGGAGGCATGTATTCGCCATCCCTTTCTGTGAATATCACGATATCTACAGTATATCAGCGTACAATACCGGCCGCCCAAGAGAATGCAATAACCCCCAAAGTTTGATGCGTGCATAGGCCGTTGTGAAGCTTGCTATAGGTATGTTTGTAACCAGTGAGGTATCTGTCGCCAATTCGGTATTGTTGTACTTTATTATGTAAGTATTACCTACATTCATGATCTCCATGACCTCTTTATCGGGAGCATTGGCAGAATCCCAGACTTCACTATAACTTTGTGCCAAATGAACGTTCCCTTTGCCGGTATTCTGTGCAAATTTTCCCCAAAGACTGTTGAGACACAACTTTGCAATAAAACGCTTGCCAGGGTTCTTTACAATTTGGGATCGGTCAAGCTGTATACCTTCACGGTCACGGTAACGTTGAATATAGGCAGACTTTTCCTCTTCGGTATCAACTCCTCGCGGATACCCTGATGCTTCGACCTTATCTTTCAAAAAAGCGTTTATATATGGTGTGAAAAGGTTGGGTAGCTTCTGAAACCTCCACACCTCGTGTATCTTCAATATGCTGTAACCATGGGGAACAGCTAGATCCAGCTCTGGACTTGTATATACACCTCTAATCTTACGCTGGTGGGTTGTATGGTCACAATCACGATCGTTCTCTTCTGCGCACTTCACGCATAAGGGAAACATGAGCTTGTGATCGATAACGACGGGTAAGATCGGCATCCATAAATTGCGAGAGGGGAGTACGTCTTCGAAAGAAAGGCCGAAATAGTACCAGTTCAAATTTCTTGAGAATTCGTTCATGGTGGGTAGGTCAGGCCCCACCAGTTTCTCAGGCGTACCTATGGGGTACGGATTGTTCTCCATCACGTATGGGTATAAAGAACAGAAATCGTATTAATGGAGTTTCACACCCTCCGTAGGCGGAAAGTATAGCTTGAAGGGATTTGTACGCCCTCCGAACAAGCTATCACCGCAGTTGAGAGGATCCAGCACCATTGAACGCTTGATCGTGTTTATTTCTTCACGGTACTGTCCATCTGTCTCCATCCGTGCATTATACTCATGCTCCCACAAGACTTTGTGAGTGAACTGGGATCCTATAAGTTGATAGCAGGTGCGGGTCCACGCAAGACAGTCGGCAGGAGATCTACCGTGGACATCTCCTGCGATTCCACACTTAGGAATGGGCATCCGTGCCACCAGCAACCGTTAAAGGAGTACACAGTCACCTCACCACTGACACGGTTTTCACTTTGACCATCAATCCAAAAAACACGCCATTAACCTTAATGGGTACTTCACCCGTGTTGCGGGCATGCATTATGTATACACCTGTCTGTTGTTGTAGGTGTATGAGCCAGTAAATAGCCTTGTGCCCATAACTGCGGGGATTGTTTCTGTGAATAATGGCTAAGGTCTCTTTAGGCATGAAGTTATTCTTGAAGTAAAACATAATGAGGCGATGGTGGTTGTGACTTGCAACGGATCGCATTTGAAACGGCCTATGTACATCCTTCTAAAGGCCTGGAAACATACTCTCAGCACGCGCACATCATTCACGTAATAACGCTCACATTCATCAGCTATATTATAAGGATTAGATTCATTAAAACTGTTGTAGTATCGGTTAAAATCTTCACGTTCATCTGTACTCATACATTCATAGTTAAAGTAATGTTTGGGTGGAGGTAGACCTACGTAATTTAAAGTTTCGCTAGTGAGGAATGTGTAAGGGAAATATCCTTTTGAAACTTCAGCGGCTACGTCCATTACCTTGGGTAGCTTTGCTAATTTACAAGGTGTGAATAATAAAGTGTCTTTAAACTGTACAATACCTCTTATTTGCATCTGTATTAGTTTGTTGCCTCTTTTCAAGGGATCATCTGTAAATATCTCAGATGACTCATGCTCAAGCAACTCCTTATAAAGGAACTGTGTTAAATTTTGCCCCGTTATGGGCGAGAAAATATAGACAGTCATTTTTTTAATTTGTCCGCTAACTTGACAATATAGGACACAAAGCGTTTCACAGGGCTATCGTGGGCACTCGTTTTAAAAACGTTTGTCCGTTTACCGCATTTGTGACACTCATTACACTCGATCTCCATACACTCATCACAGATAGTCTGGCTTAAAGTAAATGTGGAATAACCTCTTTGGTTTCAGCGTTCGTGTATGTTTCTATATCGTAGTACACAGTTATACCAGGGCTGTTATTAAGCTTAGCATCTTTCATATAACATACGTGCTTTATCCCACCCGCCTTATGTTTCTCATGGCATGTAGGACAGTGAATTTCATCACATTTATGGGTGAATTTCCCCAATTATCCATCATGTGAAACATACCACATTCACAGATTCTCATTTTCCTGCACGTACCAATTGATTTATGGAGTTCAAAACAGATATTATTGAAAAATGTGCGTCTACACACATTACAATCCCTCTTCTCAGCTTCAACTACACGGCTTTCACATTTGGTGCTTTTACACTGCTCACATACCATGTGACAATCTTTACAATGTTTCACGATCCGCAAACTCAATACATCCCTTTCACAAATCATAATGTCGTCCATATTTCCGACTTTTATCATAACTCGCGTAAAGATCCCTTATATTACGGATGGGGGGATACGTTGTCCCTGAGAGTCCTAAAAGAAGTAGTGTCCTTGTACGATCTCTCACACTGCTTTTAAAAACATATACAGTTCTACGACGATCATCCAGTCCAAATACAGCTATACGAACATTCATTTCCTGTTCTACCGTTCTCAGCTCTTCAGGATCCATAGCACAGTCAAACTCAAGTTTACAGTCCAAAGCTAGTTTACGGGCTCGCTCCACTACCGTGTATTTAATTCAGTAAACATACGTGCTAAGACCACTGATATAAAGCCGCAACCACGATCGACGTTTATATGCCGTCTAAAATAGCCTGAGAATTGAAGTTAAGAGTATAAGGTGTGGCGCTATGACCCGCAACACGGTATACACAGTCAATATTTACCGTGAAGTTGTCCATATTGAAGGCTAAACTACTTTGAGAGGCCTGCATTATACGGCCTAATATATACTCTATATCTTCAGCTGCCAAACGTCTGAAGGTATTACTACCCAAAAATCATCTACATCTCCGTCATCTGACCCGAATCCAAAAGACAGCATCGTCCTGACTTCACGTTCGTCGCGGTTCTGAAGGGCAAACTCTACAATACGCTCAACTATGCGCCGTAGTCCGCGTTCAAACCATTGCTATACACGGATCTAGGATCAACCCTGACTATATACCGATTTCTAGTCAAGACTGGGGTGGGGCATCGGTACGCACCAACTCGAATGTTATGCCATCCTCAACAGAGCGAGAAGCTGCTGCGGAGGATGTACAGGATTTGAACAGGATAAGGGGATATATTTTTATTTGAGGAAGTTACTATTGTGGGGATTGTGTCGTAAGACGTAGAGGGTTGGGGCTCTACTACTGGTGGTCTAACAACCGGCGCAATCCTGGCACGCTTTATACCTGACGTGGAGGGCTCTTCATCATGCTCCGCTTTGAATTGTCGCGTGCTACAGGTATCGCTGGTGAGGATTCGTCGGCGGGGAAGGATTCTGTGATCACAACTACACTGTCGTCGGGGTCATCGTAATGTCGATGATGGGGTGCTGTACCTCATCGTCATTCACGGTTCTGTGGGAGAAGAGAAAAACAAGACTGTAGAATATAAGGAGCAGCACTCAAAATTTGTAATATTTTGTAAATGACCCACTTAGGAGTGTGACGTGTTAGAAATGGACTCTGTAGAAAAATTCAGGTTCACGAGCCCATCCACATGTATTATATCTGGACCTACAGGATGTGGTAAAACTGTGTTTATGCTTAAAATCATTAAAGAAAAGGGAGAGATGTTCTCAAAATTTGTGCATAAAGTTATATGGTGCTATTCGACGTATCAATCAGTGTTCAACGAGTACCAAGATGTTATTTTGTTCCACAAAGGTGTATATGATGTTAATTCGTTAAAGGGAAATGAACATACAGTCATTGTAATTGACGATCTCATGTGGAGATGGATAAAACGTTTGCCGAGACATTTACAGTATTCTCCACCATCTTAACATAAGCGTGTTCTTCATCAATCAGAATCTATTTTTCAAAAATAGATACATGCGCGATGTATCGTTAAATACACAATATCTAGTCTTATTCGCGCAACGTAGAGATGTATCACAAATTGGGGTATTAGCCAATCAAATGTTCCCGAATCAGCGTAAGGAGTTTTTGGAAGTTTATAAAGAAGCTACAAGCACGCGTTACGGATATTTGCTTTGCGACCTTCATCCGCGAAACACGTTTAGGGTGCTTCTAAGAACGAATATATTTCCAAACGAGCCTGAAACGGTGTATATTCCAGAATGACAAAGAGGCGAGGCTAAAGAAATACCATGAATTAATAAAAATCTATCATCGCCTGCCCCGGGCAATGCAACAGATGTTTATTAAAAATATCGAATCCGACCTTTCTAAACTGCATCTGTGAAATCTGTCTTAACATTATAAATTGCAATGTATCAATGAAACCACTCAGAAGGCTAGCTTACGCCGTTACAAGAACATAATACGTGCACTCGCTCGTAAAAGTCAAACTTTAGGGAGGAAAAAACGAATTATTGTGCAAAGAGGAGGGTCATTCCTCCCCATCTTATTTTCAGTTTTGGCCCCTTTACTGACTAGATTAATATAATGAAGAAAGTGGTAGTGATTCCACACGAGGTGTATGCTTCACTGCAAAGGAATCCAGACACGGATCTGGATCCCCTTAAAAGCAGGATTAAAGGAATGGAAAGCGATTTGCTAGCCCTATTAAACAGTGAAAAAACACCTGCTGAGAAAAGAATCTTATACCAAGAAGCTCTGCAGAAATTTCTTCACGAGTACGAAAATTATAAGAACCCGACAGAGATTCCCGTGGTTATTAGGCACAGCACGGAGAACGATGGACATGGTGACATAGGACCTGTACCTGACGATACAGCTGACCAACCAAAGATTAAGGGGTCGGCCACACAGAACATCGAGCATGTATTAAAAAGCACCCTCCCACATACATTGAGGAATAAAGGTTTAAGTCATATTAAAGCAAGACTACAGCAAATAAATATCCCCAAAACATTGATAGGAAATCTGAACAGGATAAAAGACTTGGAACATGCGACGCCCGTGACACAGTTGAAGACGCCATCAACCCCGGCGGTAACATCTTTGAAGAGGAGAAAGAAGAGGTTAAACAGCGGTCAACCCTACTCACATGACTCTAAAATACACAAATGGCTAACATATTAAGAAGACGCTATTATGACATTTCTAACTCAGCCTCCTACGGAGGCGTAGATAGACCGTACAGAAGTGTTTACGGAGTAGGAAAAAAAGATGTTGAGAGATTTTGCGGGAGCAGGACGCTTATACACTTCATAAGCCTGTGAGAAAAAGGTTTAAAACAGCCAAGACAACAGCTGCTTCGAATGACTCTATTTGGCAAGCAGATTTAACAGATATGCAAAGATATTCAGTGTATAACGATGGTTACCGCTACATTCTATTCATAACAGATGTATTCCCTAGATATCTGTGGCTAATTCCTCTGAAAAATAAATCACCTGAAACAGTTGCTAAAGCCACCAAAACACTGATGTTAAAAGAAAACATGGTTCCTGGTTATTTTTGTATGGATATGGGGGAAGGAATTTATAGGCCGTGCTTTTCAGAACATGTTTACAGACTTTAATATCAGTTATTACACTAGCAATTCTATGCATAAGGCATCTTTAGCTGAAAGAGTTCAACGTACCATAAAGGAACGCCTGCACCGTTATTTTACACATAAAAACACATTCAGATTTCTAGATATTTTGGAATCATTGGCCTACAACCGCTCACACCATCGACGATTGGGATAGCACTTAAGGAAGTTTTAGAAAGAGGTACGCGCCCAGAGGTGAGAAGAGATGGAACACCACCACCACACTGCGCGTTTCAAAATCAATGATTATATAAGGTTGTCGCGTTCCGGAAATAAATTCTCGAAGGGATCTGAGCAAGGATGGACACGTGAGATTTTTAAAGTTAGGACTATGAGACCTGAAGGTGAGATAATGATATATTACGTTGAAGATTTGAATGGGGAAGAAATCTCAGGAGGCTTTTATCGCGAGGAGTTGCAGAAAGTGACATTAATTTAGGAAAAAATGTGTGTAAAATTGAGAAAATTATAGGAAGCAAAGGTTCAGGAAAGAGAAAAATGTACCTGGTGAAATGGCTAGGGTACCCAGAAAGCTTCAACACCTATATAAAAGCTGCTGCAATAATGAAGCTTAAATAGTATGCAACATGGCTCCTAACCATTTCTACGTCACACTCCCGTCCTCCTCGTCCCTCTCTGTAAACCCTAACAACACACTAGCCAACTTTGTAACAAAGCTCCACGGACCCATTGAATTGGTTCGTGATTCGTATGAGGTGGGGATATGTGAAATTCAGCTGGACAACCTCTGTAAATATTGATTATAAAGATACCGCTTTTACGATTCGGGAGGAAACTATACGTATCGCCCGGACTCAGGTTGCACGGTTTTACAGTACAGAAGTAACACTAGGGCCGGGCCGTTATGGTTCGGCTGAGGATGTTTTGAGAGACTTAAACGTAAGTTTAAAAAACTCAAATCTTACGAATGATTTATTATATGAAATCGTAAACAAAGGAAACCCTGCACATACTCTAATCTTAAAATCAAAGGTTAACAGAAATATTAAAGACGGAAGAGTGTTCCAAATTATAACCGAGGGGCGATATCGATCAGCCTTCCAAAGTGACACCTTTCACGAGGCACAGCATGACTTGTCCAGCTTAGTGTATCAATTGAAGATGGAGAAATTGATGAAAGCTCTCAGTCCCCAGGCATGTGCTATATTTACAGCAATATAGTGGAGCACCAGTTTGTTGGGGATATCCGGGTACGCCTGCTGCAAATAGCTCACATTCCCAACCATAGAGGAAGGAGTTTGAGTATTATATATGACAGACCCCATTATGTGAATGTCGCAACTAATCTAATAACCAATATCTCAATATTTAAGAACGATTGAGGGTAAAAATTTCCAATTCGGTGACGGGAGCTTAACAGTGAAGCTGCACTTTCGACGCACTGACTTATAATGGACAGAAAGCCTATCACCGTCTATCGAGGGGTGAGATACCAGGTGGTAGTGGACTTGGGTCCATTTTTTTCAACCATACTACGTACGCCTGTTCCTTTGCTGAAGAGGGGTGCCAGATTCCTCGGAAGGAAAGCGCTACAATCAGGTCTTAACACTGCAGAAGACATATTGGCTGGGGCTAAACCTAAAGAAGCTCTAAAAAACATTTAAAACGTACACGGGACGAAATCATCAAAGATGCAAAGAGAAAAATGCGTGGTGGTGAGAAGAAGAAGAGTGCTGACCGGAAGAAGGGATTACCACCACGTGGCATTAAACGTAAAAGGATATCAAAAGAGAAGAGTTCTAAGCGAATGAAACGTATGGTTGACCATTGTTTTGACTGATATAAGCTAAGGACATTGATCTCATGAATCATAGTTTGTTTACTACTTGTCGAGAGAGGAGGCACTATTTCTAACTCGTCATGGTACGCTTCATCCACCCGTGTAGCTCAGAATGCTGTAAATCGGAGCTATCCCTCTTTGTGATGCCCCCAACTCAAGTTTCTATTGAACACAGTGACATTATTACAATTAACTCCTTAAACACAATTAATTCCCCTAGTGCTCCTATAGAATTCGTGATACCCAGCTCAGGCCCTTACTTTTTTGATCCAAGCTGTGTGCACATGTACGCTAAGCTACGTACCCATTCTGATAGAAAGGACTGCGATGACAAATATGCTGTATACCCTGAAACAAACTTTCTGTACTCCATATTCAACCAGTGTGACGTATATTTAAATCAGGTCAACATATCAGCAGGCACGGGTACTATCTCCTACGAGCCTATCTGGAAAATGTCCTCAACTTTTCCAAAGAAGCGAAGGCTACCTCTTTAAGTGCCGAGGGATATTATCAAACTAAAGACGAAAGCAGTATAAAGGACAAATTTAAAAATTCTAAAAAGAAGATATACGAGTGTTTGATCGTCTGCATACAGAGTTCACATTCCAGGAGAAGTTGCTTGTGAATGGGGTGGATATGAAAATAAAGCTCACCCGCACGAGTCCTGAGATCTGCTTAAATCTGGATGTTGATCAAGAGGGAGCAAAACCCGTTGTGGTTCACATTATGGAGACATACCTCCGCGTACGGCGAGTGAAATTAAGTTCAAGAAAACAACTATAAAATTGAGAAAAAAATTTACTAAACGCTACATTGAAATACCCTATTAACAGAGTAAAACTCAAACTATATACGGTGCCTGCAGGGTTGGCGTCGAAGCAGATAGAAAACATCGACCTGGGAAATCTTCCTAAAAGGATATTAATCGGAATGCAGAACCATGCTTGGTGAATGGAAAATATAAAAAGAGTGCCTTCAAATTCGAGAATTTCGGACTTAAAAATATAACTCTACATTTTAATGGCATTGCGTTGGGCTGAACATTGGATACAGACTATTCATCAGACGCTGTGTTACCTCTTTGAGCGAGAGCCTATAGTAATCTGGCCCATATTGCAGGTGATTATGATGAGCTCGGTAATGGGGTAGCGCAGAAAGAATTCATTGATCAATTTAACCTTTATCCTTTTGAAATTACACCTGACTTATCTGCTACCGTAAATATGCATTTAAGTCCACATCAGAGCGGAAACATCAGTGAGGTTGGAATTTACCAAGCCTATAGACGCGCCAATTAGTGTACTAGTATACCTCGAGTCGCAAGCCCTAGTAGAAGTAGATAGATTTAGGGGCGTTATCACTGACTTTTAAAATGGATGCGAGTACACTTCAGAGAGTAATGAATAATGAACGAATTACACGTTCCAAATTTATCGCCGTGTTTGCGAAGAATGAAACATTGAATTTGCCAACTATGCGAGAATGCGGTAGTCTTATTGTGAACACAGATGTCATTGGTAATGAATCGATTCATTAGTTGCAATCTATTTTAAAAATAGGCACCGCCTGTACAATTTTGATTCACTCGGTACTCAACACTGGAGTGACCCTGTTATTTTAAAATTTCTCGATCAGTTACATATCCCCGAAGTTGTATGGAACCCATTCCGATTACAACCATATTTTATTAATACTTTTGGAATGTACTGCATTTCATTTCTCATGCATATATCACGTGGTAAAGAATTTATAAATTTTATAAAATTATTCGACCCGTGTCACACTCAACTAAACGATGAAATGGTATGCAGACAGATAAAAAGCCGTTTTCCAGTTGTGCGTACTCGTTGTATAGTATGATGTTTTGTTCGTGTATATATATTTGTAACGTTAGTTTGTATATTCTGTAGTTTAAGATGGTTTTGTACTAAAAATATGATTTATTTCATTTAATAAATTGCTGAAAATACATTGTCTTCTTCCCCCAAAAAAAGATCATACAAATAAAAACACTTACATTATTTCGTTAATGATGTGACATTCATTGGGCTGACTGCTCGGTAAATCCTCCGTATTCAGGTCCATGACACGGGTTCTTCAAAAGATTGTATAACACGTGACAAATCCTCATCGGACCTTAAAGGAGAAAGAATAATGTTTATACTGAATCTTTTTTAATAAAAGCATATACAGAGTAAACATATAGTAAGAGTATTACAATGTGAAGATATCTTTGAATCGCTCAGAGAAGTTCCTTTAAGAGATAATTCCGAATAACTTTTATAAAGAACATACAAAAGAATGCTATAAAAATTCAATGAATCGATTTTAGCATAATTGCGATTACCTAAATGAAGTATTTGACGAGATACTACATCACTCCATATATCTAAATAATCCTCTTTCTGGCAGTTTGTGAATAATTGACTCCAAAAAATAAATTATAGACACTTACATTTCTATGGTAGTCCCTTGTTTCGGATCGTAAGGAGCGTCGTTGCAAATATCATCAACAGTTTGCGTTGGAAATAATCCATCCCGGTGAATCGCGTTAAAAAGATTAATTGTAGACAATGCTTCAATGTCACCATCTTGGTATAAGTCCGGAAAGCTATAAATTTCTTGATTCATGGCGGAGGTAATGTTTACTCACTGGCAGAGGGAATGTTTATTCACTGGTGAAAATAACTACTGTTACTCCCAGCTGGAAATATTTCCTTTCATATGCACGATCACCAGGCTTCGCCCCAAAAGATTAAGAGTCGGTTCGTAATGATTGGTTGTTACAGTAACTGGGCGGGGCTAATTTGTGCACCAATCGTAACACCGATATAATGGGTCCAGGCTTTGGACGTCCTGAATGGACGACTAATGGCGTCTTTATATTATCTCCGTAGATTTAATGCTCACATTACCCCATGCTGTCTCTACCACGGCGATATTTGCGCCCATACTTGGTTTTCTCCAACCCTCCTCCTTTGTGCAATATCCCTCACGATATTTTATTATTTTGCGGCCCTACTAATTGAGTCTCAATTTTTCGGACGTAAGTTGTTATAGGAATATATTCATTGCGGCCATACTAAATTGAGCCTAATTTTTTCGGATGCAGTTCGTTATAGGAATATATTCATCAGAGTGGCACAGCTCAGTACCGCAGGAAACAAAATTAGCGCTGCTACTCTTTATTACTCTGACATTAACAGCACAGTAATATCCTATGACATAAACATCAAATCTAGAAGATTTGATGCATTACTATGTTTTGCATCCATACTAAACTCAGCTTTCCCAAGATTCCTGACTTGTGGATTTTTACTTCTCGCGTAGATGTGTGAATAAATAACTCATGAAAATGAATGTCTGCTTGGGTTGGTTGATAAATGGGTACCCTAGTTATCCTAGTGAATTAGAAGGCGGGTGCTGTTGAGAGATCGGGCGATGACATTTCTCCCCTCCCGGATTAATGTATTAGGTTTGACTTACCAATTCTCGCGTGGCTGTGTGATTAATTTGTATTTAGTTCATGAATGTCTGTTTGGGTTGGATGATAAGTGGGTACCCTAGGTATCCTAGTGGATTAGCCGACGGGTGCTGTTGAGAGATCCGGGCGATGACATTTTCCCCGCCCGAGCTGGAGCTTAGTTCGGATTCCACGTTAAACTCTAGGTCTAAGGCGGAGTGAAAAGCTTGACCATCGTTAGAATGAACAATTCAGTGAAAAGGAAATCTGAGTTAGTTATTATTGTTACTACTCTAATTTGTTCCACCCTATATATTGCGTGTGTGTGTGTGTGTGTGCGTGTCCTCACTTTCTCTGACAAAAATCTCTCTCTGTATATATATATATATATATATATATATTTTAAAATTAGTTTTACATTCATTAGGAAAAAGTAATTTTATTCAATTGTTGAGTACTTCCTAAGTACATATGTATTAATTTTGAAAAAACCTTTAAGCGGATTTCTGATAATTATCATTTTTGACAGTGATTTAAAATAAAAAACAGAGACATTAATTTTGAATATGATACCATACAAATTAAACGTAAAGGAAAATAACGAAGTTGATAAAATTATTTATATGGAAAAGCTTTCGCATGGTGCGAGAAGAGACGAAGCGAGTCTTTTAGAGTGAAAATTTGACCCACATTCCATTCTCGCCGGCTGGCTCTCAACCTTTGCGACCTTCAAAAAAGCCTCGGGCTAATATAGGTGAATCTTTAAGTATCCGTCTCATTTTCCTACTCGTCTAACATAACGTGAAAAAAAATGTTTTTGTATGAGAATAATGAAATTATCTTGAAAACGAATGAATAAAGGAATTCTCTTTAATAAAATGAACGAAATCTTTCCATTTTTACGAAATTGTAAAGACACATCTGTGTCTTGTGTATATATATATATATGTATATATATATGAAAATTATTTCACGAAAGTAACACGTGAAAAAAAAATATGATGAATAAAACCACGAAGGAAAGGAAACACAAAAAGGTGCTCAAGCGCTTTCGTCTAATGACCCTCAGGAACACTGAAGTACAAAAAAGGTTACGGCCTATATATAGGTTACAGAAAGAAAAAAAATAAATAACACACATACACACAAACATATATATATATATATATATACATACATATCTACACACACATATATATATATATATATATATATATATATATATATATATATATATATGCAATAAACAGAGAAGTAAAAATAAAATTAAAAATTAAAGGATTAACAAAGACGCATACAGATTTGTAAGGAAAAATATCGATTTTTAGCACAAAATCAAATGAATTATAAAAATACAAATTTATACTGGAAATCTGCCCGGGTTTTAACACTTTGCCTTTTATAGTCAAGTTTCGATATATATATAAATAAAATGAAGATTAAAAGTTAATAAAGTAGCATACAAGTTTACCAAAGATTTAGCGTCCTACCCTTTTTATCTAAATCTGTTTTGAAGGAATTCAAAACAACAGGATCGAGTTGAAAAAGACCTTTGCTTATATTGAAGTTATTTGAATGTTGGATAATGGCAGACTCAAGAATATTTCTATTAACAATGTTGCTAGAGTGAAATAAAACTGAAGCATTATTCCAATCAATACAGTGGGATAACTCTGACAAATGGACAAAAAGAGCACTGGACAACTGTCCTGTTCTAACGGAATATTGATGCCGTTTTATACGTGTGTGCCAATCCTTTCCCGTCTGATCTATGTAAAAGGAATCACATTGTTTACACCCAATTTTATAGATAATGCCTGAATTATTGGTAGGGCTATTTTTTACTATGATATTTTTCACAATATTGTTATATGAAAATACTACATTAATATCCAAAAGTTTAAGTACATTAGCAATGCCTAAAAAGCCGGGGAAAAATGGAAGTACTAAAATATTTTTGACAAAGTACGAGTGTTATTATTGACACGATAGAAAGTTCGTTTTGCCTTGTTGAGACAAGATTCCATAAACGCAGATGGATAACACAGATCACTTCCAATACCGTTGATTTTTTCCAATTCGGCATCGATGTATTCCGGACTGGCGATCCTAAGGGCGCGGAGAAACATTGATGAAAAAATGGCCTTCTTAGTGGGGGTGTCATGTCCCGAGTAAAAGTGTACGTAGGACAAATTGTTTGTTGTTTTCCGATAGATACTAAACTTAAAACCTGGGCTTTCCCTATGTACACGCACATCCAAAAATGGGATTGAATTGTCTTGTTCCACTTCTAAAGTAAACTTAATGGAGGGGACTTGATCATTTAACTGAAGGAGGAAGTTATCCAGGTCACGATTCATGGGCCAGATACACAAAATATCGTCGACGTACCGCAACCAAGGGATGCCAACCCCCAGGATTCTCGGAATGTAAGTAATTTCGAAAAACTCCATATAAATATTGGAGAGGAGGGGCGATAAGGGGTTGCCCATAGCCATCCCAAACACTTGTTGATAATACTCGTTATTGAAAGTGAATTTACACTCTTTGATGCAAAGCTTAATAAGTTCCAAACAATGTGTGAAGGTAGTGGCAGGTCATACTTATGTAATTCTTGGGAGAGAAAGTCAAGCATATCATCAATCGGCACTTTTGTAAACAATGAACAAACGTCAAAACTGATCAATCTATCGTTAGTTTCAGTACGTGCATTATTCAATTTTTCAGTAAGATCCATGGAATTTTTTACATGTGAATCAGAGATAGTTCCGAGAATGGGGGACAAGACTTTGACAAGCCATTTGGAGAGTTTATAAGTAATAGAGCCCACCGAGCTAATAATAGGGCGCATAGGGTTGCCAGGTTTGTGGGTTTTAATAAGACCGTAAAGGTAAGGCAGAGAAGGTGAAGTGGACATGAAAAGCGGAATTAAGTCCTTATGATCTTTGAGAATGCGTTTCAAGCCACTATTAAATGATTTGATGACGTCATCCTGCGGGTTCTTCCTAAGTTTGCTGTATGTGGCGGGGTCCTGGAGAAGCTCGTTCATCTTTCCGATGTAGTCCACTTTGTCCATAATAACTATGGTGTTAGCCTTGTCTGCTTTAGTAATATGGAGCTCCCCATCTTTTTTTAATTGTGAGAGGCCATCGCGAAAACGTTTAGGAAAGTTGTCTTCGTATTACCATTCGCCGCACTATAAACGAGGCCTTTAACTTTTAAACAAATACTGAGGGAGATTACACTGTTTTTCAAAACACGCGAGACTGTAACAAATTTGTAAAGCCGAAGGTTTTTTAACAATAAAAAAGGACATACCATATCCAAGGGCACTTTTTGCATCGTCAGTAATGTTTTTCGAAGAAAGGTTCAAAACACACTTTGAGCTTGCTTTTTTACTCCACTGACTATTTCGAATGAGTCTTTTAATTTTCCGATCCAAAATGTTACGAAGTGAAGTAGTTCTCCGACGCAACTCGTTGTAAATTTCATCAAACAAAGGTTGGATCCACGGTTGGGGAATAACGGTTACAAAATTATGTTTGGCGATGTTTAAATTTTTGAAAGCGGACCACTCATTTTGTCTGGTGACTTCAATATGTTTCTTTAAAATTAATCTGCTGAAGTTGTTGAACGGATGGTTGTCAATTTGTCTGAGGCGAATCGGAAGCAGGGATTTGGGAAGAATTTGCTAGAGGAGCAAGTTCTTCCCAAATCCCTGCTTCCGATTCGCCTCAGACAAATTGACGACCATCCGTTCAACAACTTCAGCAGATTAATTTTAAAGAAACATATTGAAGTCACCAGACAAAATGAGTGGTCCGCTTTCAAAAATTTAAACATCGCCAAACATAATTTTGTAACCGTTATTCCCCAACCGTGGATCCAACCTTTGTTTGATGAAATTTACAACGAGTTGCGTCGGAGAACTACTTCACTTCGTAACATTTTGGATCGGAAATTAAAAGACTCATTCGAAATAGTCAGTGGAGTAAAAAAGCAAGCTCAAAGTGTGTTTTGAACCTTTCTTCGAAAAACATTACTGACGATGCAAAAAGTGCACTTGGATATGGTATGTCCTTTTTTATTGTTAAAAAACCTTCGGCTTTACAAATTTGTTACAGTCTCGCGTGTTTTGAAAAACAGTGTAATCTCCCTCAGTATTTGTTTAACATAGTTAAAGGCCTCGTTTATAGTGCGGCGAATGGTAATTACGAAGATAACTTTCCTAAACGTTTTCGCGATGGCCTCTCACAATTAAAAAAGATGGGGAGCTCCATATTACTAAAGCAGACAAGGCTAACACCATAGTTATTATGGACAAAGTGGACTACATCGGAAAGATGAACGAGCTTCTCCAGGACCCCGCCACATACAGCAAACTTAGGAAGAACCCGCAGGATGACGTCATCAAATCATTTATAGTGGCTTGAAACGCATTCTCAAAGATCATAAGGACTTAATTCCGCTTTTCATGTCCACTTCACCTTCTCTGCCCTACCTTTACGGTCTTATTAAAACCCACAAACCTGGCAACCCTATGCCGCCCTATTATTAGATCGGTGGGCTCTATTACTTATAAACTCTCCAAATGGCTTGTCAAAGTCTTGTCCCCCATTCTCGGAACTATCTCTGATTCACATGTAAAAATTCCATGGATCTTACTGAAAAATTGAATAATGCACGTACTGAAACTAACGATAGATTGATCAGTTTTGACGATTGTTCATTGTTTACAAAAGTGCCGATTGATGATATGCTTGACTTTCTCTCCCAAGAATTACATAAGTATGACCTGCCACTACCTTCACACATTGTTTTGGAACTTATTAAGCTTTGCATCAAAGAGTGTAAATTCACTTTCAATAACGAGTATTACACTAGGCAACAAAGATTTTGTTACAGAAGACCAAATAGGTGCTCCTAGCTAATTTCGGTATGCTGATTTCAAATCTATAATTAGATTTTTTCTATCACGTCTAGATTTTGTGTAAAATGCAAATCACTTTAGTAAAATTTCTACCACGTCCAGATTTTGGTTTTAATCGGCTTAATGCCAGTAATATGAAACTTGCTTTTCAAGGTTAAAGCAATTTTTTT
>JAJOZX010005329.1:0-55000 GCA_023014485.1 Bathynomus jamesi
TCGCATCCGCGGATATTGAAATTAAAATTCCGCATCCGCATCCGCAGATGTTGAAAAACTGACATCCGGTCCACCGCTAATATATATATATATATATATATATATATATATATATATATATATATATATATATAGATATATATAAGGCGGGATGCTGCAGAGGGGTCGACCGCAGGTCGATCCTGATTCATTGTTCGAACTCACACAGAGTAACACTAAGTAATATGGATGAATTTCACACTTAAACTACTGAATACATGAAAGACCTTGAAATAATTTCTTCCTTTTCTTTGTGGGGTTTACATTATATATATATATATATATATATATATATATATATATATATATATATATGTGTAAATTTGGTGACATATATCTTTCCTGCTTGTTTAAATTGACTGAAAAGACCTTCGACTGAGTTTGGCATTAAAAGGAGGTCTCTCAGTCCATTTATGTCTTGAAAGAAGTGGTAAATAAGCAATCAGAATAATTCAACACTCTGTATACAACTGTTTCTTTGATATTAACAATGCATATGATAAAATTAATAACAATATATTAGTAAAAATGAGGAATGGAAGTTAGTTTATTATATATATATATAATATATATATATATATATATATATATATATATATATATATATATATATATATATATATATATATATATATATATATATATAATATATATATATATTAATGTAACGAGATTCTGGAACACTTGTACCAGAATTTAACAAACGAGTTAAATTTTTGGTAATATGGTAAGACAAGGTTGCCTTCTCTCACCCTTACTTATTCTTTCATACGTGTACACTCACTGTACAGTATATTGGTGAGCTAACTGCTTCTTATAATGAAGTCAAAGTAGGATGTTCTCTTAAATATTTAAAGATGAATGATTAGGATATGGTAATCATTTTGTATAATAATAAATTCATTATTCAAAGTTTTAAATAAAATTTTCAGAAATTGTGACCTTTCGTCATAATATTGATTTCAATGTTGCCATGGCAACAGTTTTGTGTTTATCTCGTATAAAAAAACTTCGAGGCAAAATAGGCAATATCCAGACTCATTTCCACACCTTCAGGAGCAGTGAGTATGCCCACAGAGTCACCTGAGCCCGAGCACTGACAGCCGTGACAGAGTGAGAGGCCGGTTCAATCCAATACGGTGTCAGCAGCTATCAGAGAGAGAGAGTGCTAGAAATTGGCATAACACTCAGGCCAGGCTAATGCGGCCTATTGCACTAACTCCTATGTAATTATTACCAGCAACATCGGGATTCGAATCCCGAACCTCGGTGTCTTCATTTCGCTTATAGGGAAACGAATTTATTATACCAACTGAGCCACGGACGCTGGATTGCATAAATTCAACTGAAATAAAAAAAAAGACATATTTCGTATTAATTATTTATTTAAAAAACAAACAAACGAACAAAACCCCTTTCCCCACAGCCCCCACTCCCCCAGGTTGCAAATCCTTTCGACGTTTCCAGGATTCGAGGAAATACTCCTCATCTCAACTCTTGGAAATGTTTGTGCTCAGCTTCAATGGATGCCAAGTTTCTTGTTTGAAATGTATCTCACTGTAAATATTTCATTCTCGTATATACTTCAATGCACATTTATATATTATATATATATATATATATATATATATATATATATATAATATATATATAAGGGTGATTAAAAAAGTGTGTTTCAAAAGTATATTTATGGAGAAAGTTATTTTTTGGGGACATAATTTTTTTTCTTTTGGAATACCCTGTATTTTTGTAGATTCTAATATATTAATCCTATATTATAAAAATATATTTTCGTTGTATTATATATATAATTATATATATATATATATATATATTCGTGTAGTGGTTACCATCGCTGACTACGCATCCATCTGCCCCGGGATCGAGACCCAGTGATGGCAGGCGGCTCGCAACAAAATGCAGCTGTTCGTCCTTCCACACAATAATATATTGGTTGGTCGACAAATGGGTACCCTGGGTAGCCTAGTGGTTAAGACGCTGGGCTGCTGATTGGGAGGTCGTGAGATCGACTCCGGGCGAAGACTGTAATTTCTGACCGCTCGTGGCGGTGCGTGGTTCGGATTCCACGTTAAACTGTAGGTCTAAAGTGGAGTCACAAGCTTGACCTTCGTCAGAATGAACAATTGGGGCAGAGGCAAAACCAAGGTTAACCAAGGTTATATTTTATATATATATATATATATATTATATATATATACAGACACAGTGTGTATATATATATTTATAAGGTATATCTAAATTATCTGGCGTACTGATAGTAAATATAATGTAGATGAGCTATTTTGCATTCCGGAATTGAATTATACTGCTCGGTCGAGCGATAACTTAATAATCATTAAGTTAATGACACATAAATAATTGACATGGATGAATGGCGTCAATTATTTAATGTCGATTAATTGATCGCTTCGCTCGGATTGACGTTTATAAAATTAAGCTTTACGCAGATTTTTCATTCGATGATTAACAGCGAGTTAATGGCACTTGAGGATGATATATTAATATATATATTAATATATATATATATTATAAAATTGGTATTTCGGTTTTAGATCGGGGGATTTCGGCTCGAACTGGAATTGGAATAATCGGAATGAAAGATTTTCTTTGAGTGTTCAAACAATTTTATGTCTTATCAAAAATGTAAGATTTGAGTTTTCCGTTTAAAGCAAATATTTAATTCACCAATTTTCATATGGCACAAAAATGTTCACAAAAAATAAGTTCCTCAAAAGTACCTAAAAACGAACAAACACAGTGGCATATTTAGGCACTTTTAGGTCAAGTGCCAAGTAGACAATTTATAAGTTAGAATGGTGCCAAGTGGTCAATAACTATGGAATTCAGTTGAAGGTAAAAATATATAAAGCTTGGTGAGAAATAAGCTTTTTTTACCTTTATTTTTTTTTAATGCAGGAAGGAGGGGCCAAGGGCGAATATCCGCAAAATCTCTCCCCCTCCATAGGGGGGGGGGAGAATTTAGACTGGTTTTCCTTTCAGTTGTAATATTATTTCTTATTAAAGAGTATTTCAGTTCAGTAATGCAGACTAGAGATGGACTCTGGAGGATTTCCACTCAACAGGATTCTAGTAGATAAAAGTAGATAAAAGATAGAAAAATACGGTAGATAAAAAAAAATTAATAAATAATAAGTTAAATTAGGGTATACTTTTCAACCTTTCACATGTCCCGTGTGACGATTCCTCATTTCACAGAAGTCAGGCTTGCTGCCCCTCCTCTCTCTCTCTCTCGATATATATATATATATATATATATATATATATCAGAAAGTTTAAATCCACGCTTATTTTACTGACAGAAGATAAACGTAGATTATAAATGGGACTAAAGAGCCCTGCATGCACATACACTAATAATGGAACGTGTATATGAAATACTGTAGAGCGTTGCGCATTAAAAACAAAAGGCATTCTTATAATTCAATAATCCGTAGGTACTCCCCTTACCTGAAGACCCACTTGAATCCTCAATCAAAGTGTCTATCACACTTTAATAATTCACATTCGTATTAAAGTGAGATATTATGGTCCATAGTTATTATTTATGTTTTTTTTTCTATCTTTTTCGTGTGTTTTTGCAAACCCTGCTGAATTTGGTTTAATTCAGTTGGCTGAGAGTGCAAATGATCCAGGTAGGTGTCGGTTCATATATATATATATACACTAGGGTGGAGCGAAAAATACCTTTTTTCTAGTATGAAGTTCTAATAGTGATTAAAAGTTGCATTTAGTGGACGAAATATGCCTGCCAAAATATGAGTTAATTTGTTTAAAATTTTCAGCTGCCACCAGGGGGCTAAAGTTAACACAATTTTGTGTAAAAAGGAAAAAAATGCTTCTATTTTAGGTTTGTCAAACTATTATAAAATTTTATCTTAGAATTATCTAATAGTTTGATTAAGATTCTTAAATGATAGAATTCGTTTTGTAAAAATGCCTTTTCATATGCTTAATATCTTCAGCTGCCACAAGAGAGCTGAAGTTAACACAATTTAGAGTAACTGAGTCATGTTGAGACTACACTGAATGTTGTGGGGGAGGGTTTGGGGAGGGTTGTGGGGGAGGGTTTTGGTGTGAAGGAATTCTTTCTGTGAGTCATTAGAACAGTGTGTTAACACTTGTCTTCTTAGGTAGTAGGCCTAGTCGCTCAGTTGATCGGAGAGTTTTTTAATATGATCGGAATATTATAAAACTTTATTTTAAAGTGATTTATATAGAGATAATATTGATTTTATTATAAAATGCTTGTTATAATGTATTATATAATTTTAGTTATATTTATATATATATATTATATATATACTTATAAAATATATTATATATATTAATTATATAATGTTTTGATGTTACAGGATATTTTGTGATTGTGAATTTTTCTTAAAAATATTATGGCATCAAATACTAAATATAAACATTTCACTAGAGAACATATGAAGTGTGCCATATTTGAAGTACCTTGTGAGATGAGTGATATGCAACTACCAACTTATAACTGCATTATGAAAGATTACCTGTTCACAAAACATTTAGTGAAGGAGCAGATGAATAACAAGGAGCCTTCATTTTCTGAAATAGCAGAGGCAGTTTCCAAAAAGGTAGAAAATATTTGGAAGAAGGCCTCTTTGCCAATAGTTTCACATACACGCGTTTTACAGATGATGCGAGTGTACCATGATAAATACAGGTCCTTATTAAAGCCATACAAGCACGCAAGGATCAGCCTAAGTACAAAAATCAGCTTGAAGAATTTGAAAACTCTTCAAAATGCACTTTGTTTGACATCTGCACCTGCAAATGTAAGGAGTTTAGGAGATGCTCATGTGAAAAGAGTAAGAAAGTCCCTCCAAAAGAGCAGGATTTTTTAAATGACCAACGAACACGCAGAATAATGGTGATAGGAAGCATTGACATAGCACACACAAGACGATTACAAGCAAGAGAACATCGAAAGGAAATGGAAAAAGCACGTCTGGAATCCTCACAAACAACTAGTGCTGCTATAACCAATACGTCCAACTTACAAATCGAAACAGAGACAAGTGAACTTCAACAACTAGAAGAGATATCTGAAGATAATGAGGAAGATACAACCTCGACTCAATATGTAATATCAGAACAACAGATGCGTGAGCCACTGCCTTCATTAGCAATTACTTGTGATAGATTTAAAATGTCGGACAGAGCTGGGGCTGCTATTGCTTCTGCAGTATTGGCAGATCTTAAAATTGTTACTCCCGAAGACAAAGGGAATATTATAGACAGAAGTAAGCTAAGACGTGAAAGACAAAAACAGAGAAAGGAACTACAACAGATAGGAGAGCCAAAAACCATGCGGGGATTATACTTTGATGGCAGAAAGGATAAAACAATGATTCAAGTCCAGGAGAGTGATGGCTCTAACCACCAAAGAACCAAACGCGAAGAGCATATCAGCATAATATCTGAACCACACTCTCTGTACTTTGCACATGTGACACCTTCCAGTGGCAAAGCTAAATACATTTGCACAGCGCTAGTGAATTGCTTGAAAGAAAGGAATGTTGATATAGGGAACATCGTTGCAGTTGGCTGTGATTCGACAGTGGTTAACACTGGTAGTATTGGAGGCACAATAAGATTACTGGAAGAAGCCTTTAATAAGCCATTGCAGTGGCTGATATGCCTTTTACACCTTAATGAACTTCCATTGCGCCATCTGTTTCATCACTTGGATGGTACCACTACTGGACCAAGAGCATTTTCAGGAGAAATTGGCCGAGCACTTTCAGACTGTGAAAAGCTTCCCATAGTTAACTTCAAACCCATTGAAATTCAAGAGGACATGTGTGAAGTTGATGTAGATGACATAAGTACTGACCAGAAATACCTTCTTGAAATTCACAAGGCTATATCAAGTGGAACATTCTCAAAGAGTCTTAGTCATAAGAGTCCAGGCAATATATCACATTCAAGGTGGCTCACCACAGCAAACAGGACTCTGCGGTTATATGCAAGCACAGAGAATCCTTCAGGCAATTTACAAGAATTAGCTACTTTCATTGTTAGGGTATACGCACCAATGTGGTTTCAGATAAAGCGTAAACCATTATGCCAATATGGTGCTAAACATATGTGGCATATGATTGCAAGAAGCCGGTATCTCCGTGAAGAGCTTAGGAGAGTACATGACTCAGTCATTCAGCGAAATGCATATTACGCAAATCAAGAAAACATTCTCATTGCAATGATAGCTGATGAAAGGGAGCATGTGCGTCAGTTGGGATTTAGGCGTATCATAAAAGCAAGGCATGCATTCAAGAAACAGATGTTATCAGGTATTTTAAGGTGCCAGAAATAAATTTTTATGCCAAAGACTATACAGATCTCATTATGTGGCAAGATTTTCAGATAGCAGAACCACCGATAACCAAAGGAGTTTCTCTTGATGATATTGAATCATGCATCAAACATGGTACTACTCTTCATTCAGAATTATTTCAGTTTCCATGTCATACACAAGCCGTAGAGAGATGCGTCAAGCTCGTTACAGACGCTGCTGGATCAGTCTGCGGACCTACAAACAGAGACGGTTGGATTCGTGCTACATTAGAATCAAGGAAAAAACAGCCAAAATTTGACACAAAAGCAAATTACTAAATAGTCTTCAGCAAGAACCCTTTCTAGAGGGAGGTTGGTTGGGGAAAGGGTGGTAACTCCGCTAAGGCACGAAATAACGTTTCTTAACTGTCTCAAGCCAGTATAAAGGAGGAGAGACATCCTAATTTATTACTGTTCCCTTTTTCAAGTAAATACAGAATCATACTTAATTGTCATTTTTAAGTTAACTTCAGCCCTCTTGTGGCAGCTGAAGATATTAAGCATATGAAAAGGCATTTTTACAAAACGAATTCTTATCATTTAAGAATCTTAATCAAACTATTAGATAATTCTAAGATAAAATTTTATAATAGTTTGATAAACCTAAAATAGAAGCATTTTTTTCCTTTTTACCCAAAATTGTGTTAAATTTAGCCCCTGGTGGCAGCTGAAAATATTAAACAAATGAACTCATATTTTGGCAGGTATATATCGCCCTAAATGCAACTTTTAATCACTATTAGAACTTCATACTAGAAAAAAAGTATTTTTCGCTCCACCCTATATATATATATATATATATATATATATATATATATATATATATATATATACAGGGTGGGCCGTAAGTTTCCATACATAGGAAAAATAAACATTTTTTTATGGACAACCATTTTTATTTATATAATATGCTCTACATGGTTGCCATTGTTTTGAAAACACATTTCAATACGTGTTCCCCACTGTTGATGAACACGCATTAGCACAGTTGACGTTATGCTTGTAATGGCGTTGGTGATACGTTCCTTTAGATGATTTATGTCTCGTATCTTTTCCTGATACACCATGGCCTTCAAGTGCCCCAAAGATAGAAATCAAGGGGGTGAGATCTGGGGATCTGGGAGGCCACTCCACAGGACCACGCCGACCAATCCAAGCATCCGGAAACTGCTGATCCAAATACCGACGCACGTGAAGACCATAATGAGGTGGAGCTCCATCTTGCTGGAAGTAAACTGGGAAGTTACCTTCCTCGTTTAGCAGGGATGGGAAAATCTCTTCTTGCAACATGTTAAGATACCTTTCGGCATTAAGATTTCCACTGACAAAAATTGGTCCAATAATTCTGTCATCCCGGCCCACACCATCACTTTACCGGCACCTTGCATCTTCGTCGGACTCAGCCAGTTAGGGTTAGCATTACTCCAATAACGTATGTTTTGCCGATTAACCTCTCCATTGACGTAAAAATTTGCTTCATCAGTAAACAAGATCTTACGTCAAACGCATATTCTTAGGGTATCTGAAACATAAAAACAAACGTTTAATTTTTCCTATGTATGGAAACTTACGGCCCACCCTGTGTGATATATATATATATATATATATATATATATATATATATATAATTATATATATACACACACTGTATATATGATGCAAACCCAAAAGGGAAAAGGAAAACTGATTCCAAGGTCTTTCGTGTATTCAGCATTACACCTCATCAGGGGTGCTGAATACACGAAAGGCCTTGGAATAATTTTTCCTTTTCCCTTGTGGGTTGTTGTTGTTGTTGTTGTTTAGCCGATCAGCCCACCCTGATTGAGCAAGCCGGCGGCACGCAGGTAACCGATCGCCCTCTCCGGAGTGGACCAGAGGTTCAGCGCACTAGTGATGTTGTGTTGTGTTCGTTGTTGTGCTAGAGTGGTACAGTCTGTCATAATGTGTTCAATTGTTTGTGGTGTGTCCTGGCACAGGTGGCAGGTGTCGTCTGTGGAGTTGTCTAGTCTGTGTTTATATGTCTGTAAGTTGGGGTGATGTCCACATCGGAATCGTGCTAAGTTAACTCGATCCGATCTACTCAGGCTGATCTCTGACCTGTTAATGGGTGGCGGCTTCGCACCTAGGACCGCATTCGAACTGAGTCGTGTCAGTGCTTTGTGAGTTAGGTGTGTGTGTGTGTGTGTGTGTGTGTGTGTGTGCGTGTGTGTGTGTGTGTGTGTGTGTTTTCTGTACTGTGTGATGTCTGTGGGGCGTGGTATGGAATGGAGTATTTGGTTATAATGTCTGGTGTTACCTTAATGGTGCGAGGTGTCGGTGCATGATTGTACATGTAGTGGCAAGGGTGTTGTGGGTCAGTTGTCGCTGCTGCCATGAATTGTGTTCCCCTCATGTCAAAATGTTCCCTAAGTTTCAGTATTTTTGTTTCTGTGTGCAGGTGTTCTATTGGTGTTGTTTGAGTGCATCCTGTAATGATACGAAGTGCCTTGTTTTGCATTGTCTGTAAAGTGTTTATGTGTGTGTTTGAGATAACGGGTGCCCAGCATGGGCTAGCATAGTCCATAACTGAGCGAATATATTGTTTGTATGAGTGATGTTGTTTCCTGCTGGTGTTCAAAGTTTGTGCCTGTTAGTACCCTAAGCGTGTTAAGTCTTGACGTACGTTTGTTTTTAATGTCCTGAATGTGGTTTGCAAAAGATAATGATGTGTTGTATGTGACCCAAGTATTTGGTCCTGTGAGTGTGTGGAATGTTGGTGTTGTTTTAGTGTAAGCTGTTGAGTTATCTGGTGTTCTTCTGTGTTGCTTGTGTATACTGTTTATGTGCATTTGTAGGTTATTTGTAGCGGTGTCGATGTTGTTGTGGGTGGATGTTAGAGTGATGTCATCTGCATATGATGATAAGGTAAGCTCGTTATCTATGGGTGTTGGGATGTCATGCATGTATAAGCTGAACAGTGTTGGTGAGAGAACAGAGCCTTGAGGGACCCCGTTCGGAAAAAGCTTGTTTTTGGATGACTTGCCATTAAATGTGACATGTGAGTATCTTCCTGAAAGATAGGTGCTCAGCCACCTTTTGGTGTTATTGCGCATGTTTGTGTTGAGTATTTTGTTTATGAGAGGGAAGCGTGGGATAGCATCAAATGCTTTACTAATGTCTAATTATCTATTGTTGCTAATAGTGTATACTTTGAGCTGGTCGTCTGGAGTTGATGCCATCCATGATGTGCTGCGTGAGGTTAGTGAGTAATGTCGTGGTTGAGTGGTGAGGTCTGAATCCATGTTGAGTAGGCGATAGTGGTATGTGTGGGTTGGTGATTTGTAAGATTAGTCTTTCTGTTACTTTGGAAGGTGTGCATAGTAAAGTAATGGGTCTATAAGAAGCTGGTTCCATTGGATTTTTGTTTGGTTTGAGTAGTGTAATAATTTTACCTTGTTTCCATATGTCAGGAATAATACAGTTGTGGTATGAATATGTGCTGATATTTGTGAGAGCTAGTATTCCCTGTGGGCCCACGTGTTTAAGGTGTATGTTAGATATGTTGTCTGGTCCAGTAGCCTTCGAATTCTTAATGTTTTTGATGATCTTGGTGGTCTGGTCTGTATTGAAGGGTGTAATGGTCGTGTCGAGTCTGTAGGTTTTCTTGTGTCTGGCTGTTTGTCTGTCTGCGTGTTTCTGGTTGTTGTCTCTGTTTAAGTGACTTATCTTTGCGTAGTGATTAACTAGAATGTTAGCTTGCTGTGTATATGTGGGATATTATTTTGGCTGCGACAGATAGCCGCGTGTGAGGTATGAGTGCCGCTGTTAGAGTGGATAATGCTGTTTATAGTCTTGTTATAATGTAATGTTATAATGTTTCAGACCAACAAAGACCCTAGGATCCACTCATGGCTGGTCTACCTAACTGTGTTCGTAATTGTCTATTGTGTATGTCCTCCGTGGTGGCGGAGGGGACCTACAATTTTACGTGGGTTCCGAACCACAAGAACATAAGAAATTTATGTAAGAACTGCCTGTATATTGGCAACGACCAATTTTTACAAAACTAAATAATTATCAATTTAAAACTAATTAATTATCGATTTAAAACTAAAGATAGAATCTCTCGATCCAGAGGATCAAGTCATAATAGACTACTATCCACAAATATGTTACACTCTATATTTATTTATAACCGACATGCAAATATATCAGATCCAAAGAATCCAGTCAATTTCATTACGGTATCCATCAATACTAGTACCTTGCCAACCAAAAATAAGTCACGGTCCATATCGATTGCGGAGCAAGTCAAAATTTACAACCATATACATTACAATATATATACTTAGGAGGAAAAGTGTAGGTGTGGCTGTAAAGACTGTACAGTAATGTAGAAATGTGTGTGCACCCATTTAGTTGTATAGCCTGGAGGTATCTGTGGAGTGGTTTAGTGTTGTTATGAATTCCCTAAATGTTTCTGTTTGTTTTACTTTGAGTTTGTTGTTTATTTCTGTGTTGAGCTGTTGTATCTGCTGTTTTATGGCTTCTGTGTGTGGCGTTGGGTGTTATGTTTGAGGTTGTCACGTGAGTTTGCATCATTTATTTATTTCATGTATTTAATTGTGAAATTCATCGCATATATATATCTATTATATATTTTCACCTTTCTGTCTGTCTGTCCTTTATGCAAGCGCAAACAGTTTGACCTAGAGCTACCAAATTTGGCACGGGAACCTCTTATGGGATGAAGAATGCCAACACAGAGTCGGTCAGCCTGTCTGTTTGTCTGTTTGTATTACGGGCGGAAATGTGAAGCTCAAGATTTTCATGACTGTGTTCGTTTCTATAGTTTTATTGACCAAATAATTGAACCGACAGTAATTATTTGGTCAGGGGGTTTTGGGGGATATCTGATCAAATTCAGAAATCTTGACACAATGTGAAGCTCAAAATTTTCACGGCTGTTTCTTTTCTGTAGTTTAGTCTGTCTGTTTGTCTGTTTGTGAAATTTATCCCGGGCAGTAATGGTGGGGGTAATGGGGGAGGGGTGGGGGTAATGGGGGAGGGGTGGGGTAATGGGGAGCGGTTGGGGTAATGGGGGAGGGGGTTAGCCCCCAAGTTGCATAAAGGGGGGTGAGGGGGTTTTTGGGGGGCATTCAGTTGACCTAACCGGGCATTCAATTAACCCGGGCAACGCCGGGTACCTCACCTAGTATGTATATATATATATATATATATATATGGTGTTTCATAACACGTGGGACGCACTTTCAGGATGGATTCAGGACCTGAAAACAATGGAAAAAGTTTATATAAACATATGCCCGAAATCGCTTTGTTTCCGAGTTACAGCCCGTTATGTGTTCCAGCAAGTATCCGCCTTACCTTTAAAGGACGTGCTCAAAATGACCGCCTTGTGCTTGAATACACGCCTGAACACGTCTCGTCATATACTGCCTGATGCGTTAAAACATTGCAGGTATTGCTCGGATTTTCTGGCATCCTTGTTCTACACGTTGGCGAAGCATTTCAACGTTGTCAATGAGTGTCACGTAAACGATGGATTTCAGACGACTCCACAGGTAAAAATCGAGTGGATTCAGATCCGGGGAGCGAGCAGGCCACGCAATGGGTCCTCCACGGCCTTTCCATTTATCAGGGAAATGGTCATCCAAATAGTCTCTGGCTACTCGACTAAAATGAGGCGGAGTGCCGTCATGCATAAACTACATACGACGTCGGACACCAAGAGGAACTTCATCTAGTAAATCGCTTAAATCATTCCTTAAAAAATTGGAATAGGATTCTCCTGTTAAACTTCCAGACAAAACAAAAGGACCGATTAAGTTGTCGGCAATAAGTCCTGCCCATACATTGATACTAAATTGTTGTTGGTGCCTTGACTGGATGATGGCATGCGGATTCTCTTCGGCCCAGTGATGAGTGTTGTGAAAATTGATCACGCCATTTCTTGTGAAGGCAGCCTCATCAGAAAACAACACGGAGGATAGGAAAAGAAGATCGCGAGCACACTGTTGAAGGAACCAAGTACAAAAAGCCTCTCGTGATGAGAAATCAGCTTCAGTAAGGCCTTGTACTCTCTGAATGTGATATGGGTAAAGTTGTTGTTCCCGTAAAATTCTCCACACAGTTGTGTATCTTACACCCTTTGCTGCTGCTATTCTTCGGGTACTGACACCAGGATGTTCCTCCACGCGATTCAGGACCCGCTCCTTCAACTCAACAGTTCTGGCGCTGATTGGTGTACCACCATCTGAAACTTGCTTGTTGAATGATCCTGTATCACCAAGACGCTCGTCTATTCTCTGAAATGTCTTCTTATCTGGCATACGGCTATTCGGAAACCTTTCCGCATACAGACGTCTTGCTGGGGCCGCATTACACTCGGCAAGTCCATGCATGAGATGCATGTCTGCCATTTCTCCGTTTGAATAAGCCTCCATCTCACTTCAATTGCACATTATCACTAAATAGCACAAAACTTTTAAGGTTTTTTTTCACTGGACTGCACTTATTCACGGTAAAAACTTACGAATACGAACAGTGAAACACCGCGATGCACCTCTGACTGACTGATGGCTCTACACTCAACGATATTGAAACATGTCATAGAGTTTACGAAACATTACAATCGGCAAGGCCATACATGAAATAAGTCTCGTACACACTCACAAACATTGTCAGTTTGCGAAAAGAATTGCTGGAATACAAAACGGGCTGTAACTCGGAAACAAAGCCATTTCGGGCATGTGTTTATATAAGCTTTCATTGTTTTCAGGTCCTGAATCCATCCTGAATGTGCGTCCCACATGTTATGAAACACCCTCTATATATATATATATATATATATATATATACACACACAGTGGTGTAGTGCTAAATAAAGAAGTGAGGGAACGCATTTTGAAAGTGCTCAGATGCGGGGGGGACAATGGCGAGCGCGGCGAGCCCATACAGCTGGGGGTCCGGGGGCACTGTAAGCCCCCCAGGAAATCTTTTGAAATCTGACCAATTTCAGGGATATTTTGAGGTCATATGCACTGGATATTAGGATATATTCCAAGGTTGAAGATGCAGTATTTCCAGTGTCATTAGATATACGACATCCAGTACGATCAATAAAAATAACTAACAACTGGAATGATTAACTAAAAAAAAGTTAACAACTGGTACGCCGTGGTGACTGTTTCATCAGATCTTTATAGGCTAGCATTGCCTCAGTCGAAGCTAAAAAAATGAAGCAGTTAATGATTCTTTCTCATATTTCTTCTAGGGGTGGGAATTAAAATTTCATGACGTTAGAGATTTGTAAGTTCGGATTTATTTGAAATAGTGAGGGAACGCCGTTCCGTCTACCAAAAAAAGTAAGGGAACGCCGTTCCCACGCGTTCCCACAGCACTACACCACTGTATATATATATATATATATATATATATATATATATATATATATACTCAATTCAGATGCTATAGCATCCACACCTTTGAAGGATTGATTAGTGCCTCCTTTTGGTCAAAATACAGTCAATCTTGCGGAAAAGATACTGGAATACTCCCTAGACCA
Source organism: Bathynomus jamesi (assembly GCA_023014485.1). Lineage (NCBI taxonomy): Eukaryota > Metazoa > Arthropoda > Malacostraca > Isopoda > Cirolanidae > Bathynomus > Bathynomus jamesi. The sequence goes on from JAJOZX010005329.1 coordinate 14,006, forward strand.
GTGATTCCCAAACACTAGTCCACGATTGGATGTGTACCGATCCGCGAAATGTTCCAGAACTAGTCAGAACTAGTAAAAACAAATTAAAGTTAATATGACATAAATATGACAGCGTAAATTTACTAAAGCCTCAATCTTGTGCATTCCGAATGGGCCTTTTATACTGTGCAACTTGTGGCTGTGATTTGAAACCATGCAGTAGACAAAACTGTATTATTTAACCCTAGAATAGGGTTATATAATAGGCCAGCGTGGCCTATTATAATAAAAATACATTTGTTCTTTTGGAAATGGTATCTTTTATTTAATGGAAGTTAATTTTTAATATTATTTAGTAACAATAAGTTGTTAATTTCAACTTATAAATGCCAGTTTTCTTACGGGATTACGAAGACTCGACTCTAATCGCTATGCGTGAGGTCTTACACTGGCTTTCTTGCGTTAATGAGATAGTTATATATTTATTCTGAAATAACTTGCTAAGTAGCCATTAATACAATGCGTTACGCAAGTCAAATTCAGCTTTGTAGAGTTTTTAGACTCATTTAGATCAACTGTTTATAAAGCGAAGTATTATTGGTCTTTGTTGTAAACGTGCGAAGAGAAAATAATGGCTTAAAAGCGCGTTAGATCCTTGTACTGACACGTACTGTCGTGAATAAAGAGTTTATCGGTCGGCGAAACTGCAAAGTGTTTTGAACAATTGCCCTTGACCAAACTTCACTGAATGGCTTAAAAAGTTGCGATTCTTCATTGCAAAATTTTAATTTCTTAAAGAAGAGTTAAAATAGGAGCAAACACCTTATTATTAAAATCCGTAACATTTTAAGATTATTTTAAAGAGTGGATGACAAAATCCCAAACTTTTACTTTGAATTTGGAAGACATTCAGGAGAAATGTCTTGCCCAACCTAACCTAACCTAAGTACCAATCCAATTCGAGTAATATATACAATGTTACACACACACACACACACACACAACACACACACACACATCACTCTCACTCTCTCTCTCTCTCTCTCTCTCTATATATATATACAGGCTCTCTCAGAGGTTCAGAGAGGCCCGGGCCACTTCCAGCTTTTGAGGCCCATAGCTAAACCCAATTATTACTTTCACTGAAAAACATTATATTCAAACCTGAAAGTTTCTAAATTTGAGGCCCTCCCTTAAACTTGAGGCCCAGGCCAAATGGCCCTCCTAGCCCCCCCCCTCTGATAGGCCCTATATATATATATATATATATATATATATATATATATATATATATAATAAGATCATTATTTTAATTGTTATTAATCAAAATGTTGGATTTGTGTTGCATGAGAACAATTAATAAACTTTTGTGTATTTTTTACACTCTGTCGTGTGTTCATCAAAAGATTTTTAACAAGGAGAAATTTGATACTAATACGGGCCCTATATGTATTTAATTTGTCCTTTCTCTGAACAATATATATATATATATGTGTGTGTGTGTGTGTGTGTGTGTGTGGGTGTGTGGGTGTGTATGATTGGTCGAAAGGACATGTGTATTTTTAAATTCGACATTAGGCGCGGGTTCAGAGTGACATTTTTTAATAAATAATAATCAAACACTTCCCGATGATCTAAATTTGACGTGGCATTAAGTCCAGCTCTCCATTACTTAGAAATGATACATACAAAAACAACAACAACAACGACAACAACAACAACAACAAAAATATTGAAAGAAAATTACAGGTATTCATAATTTAAAATTAATTAATAATTTATAGGTGGAAAATGTTATTTTGTTAATTAATTTCTTTATTCTTTGTTTTCAAACTAAAAAATTGCTGCGAATTTTGTTTACTTTTTGACTGTAAATGAAATTAAAGTGGAAATTAATTGTTGTCAGTTTCGTTATTTCAATTCATTTTAAAGAGATGTTTTAGAGTATAAACATAAGTAAATTTTAAAGTTACCCTATAGTTACGGAAAAAAGTTCGCCGAAGAAAATTTTATCGTTAGTTTGTGAAATATCTTGGTATCACGCCTTCGCGGTTTTAGAACGAGGTGCCAAATACCCTTGTCTTTCACGACACGCCCCTTTTTACAAGGAAAAAAGTAAAAAATGACAACAACAATGTTTTTCCCGTTCATTACTCACCCCCACCCCCCCACCCACCCCGCCACCCATGCATGGGGACGTAAAGAAGGGAATATGAATTAAATTTTATTTAAAAATTTTCATATATTATTATAGTGGCGAAAACAAAATATGCTTTAACCTTCTGAATAAATAAACATTTGCCGCCCCGCATCTTTTGTTAATAAACAAAGGTGATTCAAAAACTTTATAATAACGTTCTTTTAAACGAAAACTGTATTGCAGCTTCTTTTCGCTTCGCTGAATAATAATAATAATAATAATAATAATAATAATGACGCCAACACTGATTTATGGATGTGAGGCATGATAGTTTACTGTGAAAAGTGAGAGCATTTGCATACATACATACATACATACATACATCATACATTATCAAATAACCTATTTCCATTCCTTAATGGGGTGGACACGACGCTTGAACTCGGCACTGAAAGCACTCAAATCAATTTCACGTACAAAGATAGAAAGGGATCACCACCAGCAGTAAAGTACCACCCTGACCTTACGGATCCGGTGATACCTTTCGTGACAAGGTTATGGAAATATCTCTAGTGGTACGTCAAGTGAAACCAACGTACCCATTTATACATCCCACAAACCTCTCTCTTCCTCGTTAACTCTTGCGTTATATCTATATCGACTCTACCCTTATTCACACATTTACATGATGATGTATTTCCATCTTTAACGCAGTTTTTCTCTACTTGTCACACTTATGAACTCACTATCAGTACTCTTCATAAAGAAAAGCAAGATTCTACTCAAAATTAATAAACAAAGACATAGCTCACTTCACTAACCTAATAAAAGAGAATTATTAAACATTAAGCACGTTCATCATCATCCACGTGGCCACACTACAACACCGATACGCTGTGTGTTTACAATTGCCGGGTCACACAGTCAGACACAGTTGCCAGAACAAGATTTCCTGGACATCATACATTAGCCAATAACTTTTTATTCCTCATTTCCTGCAATTCTTATTTCTCATTTTAATATACCCGCAATATTTCAAGTATTTATGATAATATGGAAAGTTATGATGTGAAGATGATCTAGCAAACTATTTCAAGATTGTACTAACTCACTGAATGTTGATCGTAAAATTTCTGAATGGCTACAATTATTAGCGACTCTAGTGAGCATTGCAAACAGAGCTACATTTGGAGATGCCTTATTTTTTTTTAAGTTTTGCATTTTTATGTATCTTGACAATAAGAAATTGTAGTCATAAAGTTTACCGAAGATCATTAATGTAATTGTAGCTTGTACTCTATGTGAAAGATGTTTCTAATATACGGTAGGCCTATAGGTATGAAGTTTATATCATGCATTACTATCTGAAGTAGTAAAAAGTAGAAGGATCAAATGTAGAATTCGGACCCCAGCCTTCTTTAGTTAGCTTTATAAGGCTAACTAACGAAAATATCATGACCTAACCTAACCAATCGTCAAGGGCGTACAGTTAACCTAACGATTGGTTAGGTTAGGTCGTGATATTTTCGTTAGTTAATCCTTATAAAGCTAACTAAAGAAGGCTGGGGTCCGAATTCTACATTTGATCCAAGTAGAAGAAGGGAAGAAAGAATAGCTTGAAATATTAAACTACTGTACGTAAATCTAATCTATACCACAGAAAACAAAGACTTCCCGCAACTTTCTATACATACAAGTGTTATCTTCTATTGTCTCACATCACTCCAAAAAGAAGTTTTAAAGATGAGTTCTTCTTCTAAAGAAGTTACATATCATTAAAAGAAGTTTTAAAGATTAGTTCTTCTTTCTAAAGAAGTTACATATCATTAAAAGAAGTTATTGTATCATTTGACAAGAAACTTTTATACCCCAAAAGAAGAAAAACTTCTCCTAGAATGTAACTTCAAAAAGAAGTTATAAGTTCTGGGTTCAGAAGGTTTTATTTTGAGCGCAAAAGCATATTTTTAAGAATTTTTTAAATTTTATAATTTCATCGGAGTATCGTTTTATCGAAGCACCATTTACACACACACACACACACACACACATATATATATATATATATATATATATATATATATATATAAAGGCGTATATCCTGTCAAATAAATAAATTTATCAAAATTTAATTAAATGTAAAAAAACCCGAGCTCTATATCCATTTTTTAATTAAAATAAAAGTTTTTACTGTTCAGAACTACAAAGTAGAAATTTAATTTTTAAAATGAAATATATATATATATATATAAGGTGAGTCAAAAGTTTGGAAACATAGGAACTATGCTTTTCAATGCAAATATACATACATATTTGCATTGAAAAGCATAGTTACTATGTTTCCAGACTTTTAACTCACCCTGTGTGTGGGTGGGTGTATATATATATATATATACACACACACACACACACACACACAAAATAGAAAATGATAAATATTAAATTCTAAAACCCAAAAAATCAGAAAAATCATTGATTGATCGCTTGTTAATTATTTAAATTATTATTTTCGAATGAAAGATTTTGGGTTTTTTATTTTGGGATTTTTTTTTTTTAAATTTTTTATCTTTAAATATTCATTTATTGAATTTTTTTTATTTTCGTATTTTTGTTTATTTTTTGAATTCGTGAAATTAATATTTGTATATTTTTAATATATATATAAATAAATATATATATATATATATATATATATATATATATATATATATATATATAATATATATATATATATATATATATATATATATATATATATATATATATATATATATATATATATATATATATATTATCAACTACCAAAACGGTATACGATATGTTTTCGCAATACGATACTATCACCACTATTCTTACAGCTCGATGCTCCGCTGTTTGACCTTATATAGAACCAATTTGAACTGGCATTATTAGCAATGACTCCACACTATTTCATATATAATGAAATATATCCACATATTATAGTGAATACACGCAACATAGAGACTCATAATAAACAATACTTAAGATCGTACAAATTCGATTCCTCTCCTTAAACGCTCAACTTACTCGATGCTGATAAGTGAAATTGGAGAATATTTTTTGCCTTGTGACAGGCTTGTATTTTCCTATGACAGATACAACTTTTCTTGGCAACGCGATTTTGCAATGAACTCTCACAGCCTTTCATCGTGGCTGTAATGTGTGTATGTGTGTGTGTATGTGTGTGTGTGTTTATGTGTATGTATGTGTATGTATATTGTGTTGTGTGGATAAGTATGTATGTGTATGTATGTGTGTGTGTGTGGTGTGTGATACCTATATATAGTCAGGAGAGGAGAAAATTGCAATTTGCAGAGTTTTTATAATGTCATGCTTTATGGAAAACGTATATTAATATAATATATATATATATATATATAAAATGAACCTGTTTGTGTATCTTAACAGTTATCATGATAAGTCCTTTATTTATTGCGGAAGGTTTCGTACTTATAGATTTTGATACGCTTTGTGTAAATTTTAACGCACAAATTATAGTCTGGCACTGACCTCGGCACTCAGTTTAAGATTGACCACAAAACGTATATCATATAATGCATAACCCACATTTTAAAATAATTATTAAATATATAGGGAAATAATGTATTATGAAAATGTCTTTCATAATAGCTCAATAATACCCTTTATATATATACACAGGGTGATTAAAAAGTCCTGCCTCATAAAAAACTGTACACTACATACCTATGAGGCAGGACTTTTAAATCTCTCTCTCTCTCTCTCTCTCTCTCTCTCTCTCTCTTTATATATATATCGTTTGACCTCTCAATTAGGAAGCTATAGTGGAGGTTAAATCTGATGGCAGAAGTGTATTGTCAAAGGTTAGGAGGTTACGAATTTTGTTTCTTGAAACAAGAATGGAGGTGTACAATAAGTTAAAAAAATTCTGATAAAATTTAGATTTAAAATTCTTATTTGTCATGCACGATATATATATATATATATATATATATATATATATATACACCACACACACACACTCAGGTCTGTTTCATTTTGCAGGTGGTTATATATATATATATATACACCACACACACACACCACACACAACACACACACACACACACACACACACATATATATATATATATATATATATATATATATATATATATATATATATATATATATATATATATATTGTGGACAGTGGCGATGGTTTTTTAAAATTTTGTGATATTATTAGTTAAATGTTGGATGTAAAGGTACGTATGTGTGTAAAAGATACGAAGGGTAATTGAGTAGGACTCGTATTATTAAGAGGAAAGGACGATTTCTTAAAGTCACGTTTCCTTGAGTTGAAGCGACAAGCGAAGCATTATGGAAATCGATTTGAAGTTTATGTTAATATATTTGTGATAAAATATTGCATTATTATCTCTATATTGAATATTATTTCGTTTTATATATTCTTCTGGGGAAATTATATTAGTTTTACTTTCATACACTTCCGGGATAAGTTGATCGAAGTACAGGGTGTCCCAGAAGCTTGGACTCATAGGGAAAAATAGACATTATATTTTAAAGTGAAACAAACGCATTATTAATGTCAGTTTTGCATATTTTAGGAAAGGGAATACTCTGATGGCTCAGTATAATCAATCAGAGGAGTGGAATTGGTATTGCTACATGTTTCCAGGAAAAGAGAGAGAGAGACAGTTCGTGAAATAACTGACCTGTCTTTTAGCTTTTTCCAGAACATGTAGCAATACCAGTTCCACCCGCTCTTCATTGGTATACTGAGCCATCAGAGTATTTTCTTCCCTAAAATATGTAAAATGACATTAGAAATGTGTTGTTTCACTTAAAAATATAATGTCTATTTTCCCTATGAGTCCAGATTTTTGGACACCCTGTCCAGCGTATGATTTTGGATGTTGTTCTTGTAATTTTGGTTATAGATTTCATGTTGTTTTTTTGGGGGGTATTAAGTTATTAAATTGCGTTGTAAAGAAGCTTCATGGTATCTTAACCGAATTTGAGTCTCAAGCTTGCTTTTATTAGCGTTAACTCTGTAAAATGGATTTTTAATTTGTTCACTAACGAAATTAGGGTATCATATTTACCCAAATTGTACACCACTCTTCAAAATTTAATTGGCTCATTTGCACCGAATACTGAACAATTTTGAATCAATTTTATGATAATTTGTAATTTCGATATAATTGGTTCAAAATCGGTCCAGGAAGGAAGTTGTTCCAACGACTTCAACGATAGACCATTTATTTTACAAGGAAATCACTTCATATCATCTCACGCAGCAAATGGGGCAATTACATTTTTAAAAACGGTGTTCTGTTTGGAGTAACTTTTCTTTCTATACCAATTTTGAATCAATTACATCGAAAATACAACATTAAAATGATTCAAAATCGTTCCATATTCGGTGAAAATGGAACAATTATTAGTTTTCTGGAAAGGTGGTTTTGTATATATGAAATAACTTTAGTTTACAGTGTATAGAAATAAATTCAAGTTAGCAACTTCCTCATCTAAGTACTCATAATTACATTATACAGGGTGACCCAATTAAAACGCAACCCCGTACAATACAATATTATTCTCTGAGTTGCGTCTTAAGTGGATCACTGTACAACATAAAAGAAAAGACCAGATAAACCAGATAAGACCAGATAAATGCCTTTTTTTGCGTGTTATAAATATCACTTATAAGAGTCAACACGGGTGACTTTATAATTAGAGTAGTTGTCATGCATGGGTACATCTAACGCACATCTGAAGATAGCAACTGAGGCTCTTTCCGACTTTGAAAGTATAGACTCGTTACTCAAAACTTACAGGGTGACCATGTTTTCAGTGCTTAAATTACTCACCAAACGTAACATTTTATAACGAGACCAGTTTATTACAGCTATAATAAAAAGGTTAGAAGTTTAATGAATTCAAGAAATCTCATAAAAAGGTTATTTGTACCTTATGGAAATTGGAGAGAGATATACTCCATTTCTATACGTGGGGAAATGCAAAGTTTAATGAGCTTCATAAAACTGATTCAAGGAATTGGAATTAATTCCGCATTATTTTCTTTATAAATAGCCCAATAGGACATTTAAAGTAACATCAACCGATATTATTACGAATAATGGAGATACGTCAAATGTACCATTATCTTTTATCTCTTGTCTTAATTCTGCATTATTTTCTTTATAAATAGTCCGCTAGGACATTTAAAGTAACATTAACCGATATTATTACGAATAATGAAGATACGTCAAATGTACCATTATCGTTTATCCTTTGTCTTAATTCTGCATTATTTTCTTTGTAAACAGTTCGATAGGACATTTAAAGTAACATCAACCGATATTATTACGAATAATGAGATACGTCAAATGTACCATTATCTTTTATCTTAATTCTGCATTATTTTCTTTGTAAGTAGTTCGATAGGACATTTAAAGTAACATCAACCGATATTATTACGAATAATGGAGATACGTCAAAGTTACAATTACCTTTTATCTCTTGTTTTGATTCTGCATTATTTTCTTTATAAATAGTTCGATAGGACATTTAAAGTAACATCAACTGATATTATGAATAATGGAGATACGTTAAAGTTACTATTACTTCTTATCTCTTATGTCTAATTTTCTGATTTTAGATTTAAAATCGATAATATTCGAGATACGCGAATTAGAAATGTATAGGCCTACCATGTATAGGCCCAACAACCAATTAAAAAAGTTAATAAAATTCAAAGTTGCTTAATGAAATTTGACTGCGGTAGGTTTTTATGGAATTGTGGTGTAATTAAAGTTTGTTCTCAAAGTATTTTTGTCTATATTTCTTAGATATACAACCTTAGCCATGACAACCACTTTGTTACCCTTATCGAATTTTATAATCAAAATATATGGGGTCCTTTTCATTTTAAGTAAGGAAGATATTAAAAAAATTGTGAATACCTATTGATACTTGATATGATTGCGCTCAGAAGAAACCCTTAACCTTTTGATGCGCAGATGTCTTTTCCGAGACTGAATAAAAGCGTCTGGCGTTAGGCAGAACAAAAACAGTAAAGTTAACACTGTGCCCTTAAGGGTTAAGACTGACAAAATCTGAAGAATTTTCGACAAATTTTCAACAAAAACTCGAAGCTATGGAAAGACCAAAACCTGAAGCAACTATGTCGTATCTATTGCAAAAATCTATTCGCAACTAATTTTATGTCCCTAAATTTAATCCATACACGATTTTCATAAATAATTTACAGAATTTACAGGTAAGAAAATGTTACCTTTTTTTTTTTAACAAATTACGCGCGATCGAAACCACTAACTACCTTTCGTTAAAGAAAAATTAACAAATCTAACTAAATTGTGGTCTAATGTTAAAATTAAAACAGATCTTCCTGCAAAAGCTACCTAAGTTAACCTCTCCTTTAACATTCGCAGTTCTAATTTTAAAGTCTTCAGTAACTGATGGAAAAAGATAGTTTATTTATTTAAATATCTTTTCCGCAGTTCCTGAATAAGAAATAAACGTATTTTGAAAATACTTTTTAAGGAATTCTAACAAAATCCTTTTCTGACAGACTTAAGACCAGCTTTCCATTAAAAGAGGACTTCAGAAAAAGCAATGAACCGGGAATTATTTGTACGCTCGTAAATCTATACATTAGTATAGGTACCACTTTTCCTTACGAGTGGTTTTCGAGTAAGTTTTTATATGGTGGATGTTTAAATTACAGTTTGTTTATAATGGGTAAGTTTACGTGGATCGGACATGAAAGATGACTTTATTTAGGTTTTTTTTTTAGATGAAACAACGGGAGAAGTCATAAAGATGTTACTGGCTATTGGCTATTGTTCAGGAAATTTCTAAATGTAGTTAGGTTAGATTCGGTTAGGTTAGACTAGGTACCATATAGGTTAGGTGAGATTAGGTTAGATAAGGTGAAGTTATGTTAGATCATGTTAGATTAGATTAGCGCCATTAAATTTCCTCGGTGAAGTCCACTTAGTCAAAACTTTTTAAAACTTTTCCAAACAGTTTTGATTCTGTGAAGCCCTAAAATTAAGAGATGTCATAGTGACGTAGTAGTCCCTTAAACCGAAATGAGACACGTCATAGCGGACAGTTTAAATGGTTTCTCACGTCGATACATCCAACCTCATTATTTCTTTATGTCAAATGCCTTGAATTTTGTAAATTCAAAATTGGAGAAGCAACGCATTGAAACCAAAATGAGACGCGTTACAGTGAACTCCCGAACACCGGATAGGTATCGCAGGGTGACACTCCAAAATTTAGAAAGACTCTTGCCGTGGAATACCTGTTCATTGTTTGGAAGATCTCTGGACCGCGTCCTATTTTGGGATTTCTACATCTTCTCTTGTTTTTTTTAGGACTTCACAAAATAATGATTGTTTGAAAAAGTACCAGAAATTTTTTGGGGAAAAAGTGCCCTTCTCCAGTAAAATTTAATCTAAGATACTTTAATTAATGTGAAGTAATAATAATAATAATAATAATAATAGTTATATATATATATATATATATATATATATATATATATATATATACAGTATATTATAGTATATATATATGTGTGTAAAGAACGACGCTTGTGTAGAAGAACGTTCCGCACAAGATGAGGAGGGAGAACGAACATAATTAAATAAAACATTAATTTTATATATACACACTCTATTGTATATATATATATATATATATATATATATATATATATATAAAGTTCCTTATGCGTATTTGTCCACTCTTTTTCTCAAGGAAAGAAAGACAGAGCCCCTTCTTTTGAGCAAGTTTTCCTTGACATAGAAACGAGAACAGTGTCTCTTGTGTTTTTCATATTGACTTAGTGGATGTCGTGGAATCTTTATTCTGTTCAACTTCATTATTCAGCTCAGCATAATGCATTTGGTAAGGGGAACATATGCTCCACCTGTACTCATTTTATATATATATATATAGTTTTGTCGAATTTTTTTTATATATTTTTTTTAGGATATCTGATCGTGTTGCTACTTTATCATCAATTTTTTTTTCCCTCAAGGTTCGGCTACAGTTCAAAATGAAGTTGTTCTACAAAGAATAGTTGTTCCATTTTGGACGAATATGGAACGATTTTGAATCAATTTTATTTCATAATGTCGATATAATTGATCGAAAATCGGTTCAGAAAAATGAAATTGTTCCACATAGAACGACGTTTTTAAAAAAATTAATTGCTCCATTTACTGAATGAATCGATTGTGGAGCAATTTCTTTGTAAAACAAATGGTCTATCATTAAAACTGTTGGAACGGTTTTCCTTTGTGGACCGATTCTGAACCAATTATATCGAAATTACAAAATTAAATTGATTCAGAATACTTCAGTATTCGTTTCAAATGGAACAATTAAATTTTTATAAACGGTGGTCTGTATTTTATTGCATTGCATTCTACGTTCTAACGAACGGAGACCTTCATTCTTTTCGTGGAATTCGAACCAGCGTAGGTTGCACAGTTTCGTAAAAACCTTCGCAAGAAACATGCTATTTTTAAAAAGCATAAAAAGTTACAAATTAGTAAAGATTTGATTTTGTTCTAAGGCTTTATTACTGTCACCAACAAGAATAAAGTATCCGAATGAACCAATATTACTAATTAGTAATTTTTGTATGCTTTTTACAAAAATTGTTTGTAGGTAAAATTTTACCAAAAGTATATAAAAGACACAATTGTATAGTAGGCCGATAGTGTATAGAAATGTATAGAAAATATATAGAAAGTATATAGAAGAAACAACTGGCACACGGTTCAGGCCAACTAATGCAGCTCATTGCTCTAACCCCTGTATTATCATCATCATTATTATTATTATTATTACCAGCATCATAGGGAATCGAACCCCCGAACTCAGTGTATCTTCATTTTGCTTATAAGAAAACGGTGTTATACCTACTAAGCTACTAACGATGGTAGAGTCTTGGCTTCAGAATTGTTTACGTTTGAACAAGTACCCGAAATTAATAAAGTAAGAATATACAGGGTGTTTCAGGTCGACCGTAGAAATATGAAAATTGGCGGAATTTGTAGCTTGTATTTGATATTTGAAGTTTGTCATAGTAATTCCGTAATTAATATGAAGTGTTTCTTTTTATTCCAGGTACAACTTCAAATACCAAATACAAACTATAAATTCCGCCAAGTTCCATATTTCTACGGTCGACCTGAAACACCCTGTACTTCGCTTTTAACTTCTTTTTTTATTTATTCAATATTGTTAATGGATTTAAATTACGCTTTTTTATTGTATCATAACATACGCATTTTATTCATTTGGATGTCCTTTATCAAATAAAACAAAACAACTCATCATAAGAAACAACCAAACTTTTCTGGTCAACTGTACAAAAGAAATTTAGCACATACACATATATGATATATAGTATATATATATATGTGTACATATATATGTGTGTGTGTGTGTGTGTGTGTGTGTGTGTGTGTGTGTGTGTGTGTGCGTGCTCAATTTTAAGAAATTTTACGAAACTTAGTGGTAAAAAAAAAAAAATTGTATAAAAATATATAAATACGTCGTACGACTATTTTATAAAGATAACTTTAAAGAGACTTGGGAGCATTTACTATCCATAGGTTGTATAAAAATTATTTATATAGATAAAAAAAAAAAAAAAAAAAATGGTATTATCATTCCACTATCTCTCGTAGAGATCTCATCATAAACCTGAGTTTGGAAAATCTTTAAAATAAATAAAACCCTTATCAGATTCGCGTTCGGTATATGTGCCTTGTAACAGTATTGTCTCTTTTTGCCTTAAAAGAATTTATTATCGCCCTTATCGTGTTAAGTTATGGGGATAATATTTACTTATTTGGCGTTGTTAATCCCGCGACTTTCTTGTAATTAATGTTTGTGTGTAGAATAATTCCTACGTATGACTGAAATAAAAGATATAAAGATAACAATGATAATATTAAGTAATCGTTATCGTAATGCGTTTAAACTTCCTTCGAGAATGGACAGAGTTTATAGAAATGTTAACTTTTAACCTCAGTATATATATATATATATATATATATATATAGATATATATATATATATATATATATATATATATATGTGTGTGTGTGGTGGTGTGTGTGTGTGTGTGTGTGTGTGTGTATAGGGTGTCTCAAACGTTCCTGTGCACCTATATAGGAATTATATATATATATATATATATATATATATATATATATATATATATATATATATATATATATGTAAATGAAAATGAAAAGGTTTATTGGCAGACTATAGTCCATATGACAAATATTATTAATACAATGACAGTTCATATACTAAGGATAGAAATATATACAATTTATTAGAAATAATACTGTAATGTCGAAGTTAAGTGGAGCTACAGACAGACGTCTGTATATATATATATATAGGTGCACAGTGACGTCTATATATATATATGTAGGTTCACAGTGACTTTTGAGACACCCTGTATTATCAAGGAATCTTTAGCATGACAAAAGTCTGTTACGTGTCTTTTAATATTTACAATTCAGAGACAAGAATTCCCTCGAATATAAAATTTTGAGAGAAAAATTTTAATTATATTATTCAAGATAATTTATGGTCTAAATCATGTAACGTATGAAATTACAGGTATGAATTTGAACACTTGTAATCCTCAAATTACAGGAACAAAAAAAAAGAAAATTTAAATAACAGATTATTTCGTTTCTCGAGGATACGAGAAAGAGAGAGAGGGAGAGAGAGAGAGAGAGAGAGAGAGAGAGAGAGAGAGAAGAGAGAGAGAGAGAGAGAGAGGATATATTTAATATGAAAATTTTGATCGTATTTGATCATGAAAATTTTTTTGAAATACTTATTCAGTATTCACTCCTCCTTCATGATGGAGGAACCTTCTTTACAGTTTATTTTAGGGTGAAGTTAAGTCATCTACGAAAGAAAGGCAAAAGATTTTAGGAGAAGAGGGTTGGGGTGGTGGTGGAGGGTGTGTGTGTGTGTGTTGTGTGTGTGTGTGTGTGTGAAGCATATTGTCTCTTCGCATCAATGAGTCCAAGACAAATTAAGTGAAAATTTTAACCCTTTCATGAGTTCAAGATCGGAATCCGGTATTTGAACACTAATATTATTATTATTATTATTATTATTTATTATTATTACAACTAATACTACTAATACTACTACTAATACTAATAATACTGATAATACTAGTAATAATAATATTTATTGTATATAATTAGTCTCATGTAACGTATAACCCAAAGCAGAAATACAAAGATACTATAATTCTCTCTCTCTCTCTCTCTCTCTCTCTCTCTCTCTCTCTCTCTCTCTATATATATATATATATATTATATATATACACGAAAATGTGTGATGGGAAAGTTAAATGTGAGCAAATTAAAAACCTAAACTATGAGAATCTAATCTTTGGTTTCATTTCTAATTTGATTCTATCCGAGAGAAATATCTAAAGTCCTTGACCGGATAACCAATATGAGAACACAAAATTAACCTCTCAATAAAGGTGAAATATTTGAAAAAAAAAAAAAGAAGAATAAAAAAAGAAAAAGGCCCCCATTCCCACACTACTCCCCCCAAAAGAAAAATTGTCATTAAAATTTTCAAATGATTTTTATTAGTCTTTGATGCTATTTCATCCTCGGAGGTTTTTTATTTATATTATTTTAATTGTTACTTTTAATGTACCTATTATTTAGTTTTGTGCTGTTATTAATTTGTTACTATTTTTTATGTTTTTTTTGTATCGTTAGTTAAGATATACAGGGTTGTCCATAAATTATCTTTACAAATTCAATTTCAATGGAATTTGTAAAGATAATTTATGAGCACCCTGTAGTTTTTTCCTTATAATTCACGCGTGTTGTTATATATATATATATATATATATATATATATATATATATATATATATAATCAGCGTTTTATAATAATTCTATGGGTCAGTTTTTATTATCAGTATTAATTCGCTTTGATTTGTACAAATACTATCCGTAAATACTATTTAAACACATACTATCCATAACTACTATTTAAACACTATCCATAACTACTATTTAATCACAGCTTTGTCAAACTTGAATTGTTTTTATTCAGAGTTTATCGAATATTGTATGGAAATAATGTTTTTTTTTAAAGCATTTTGTCTTTAATTAACATTCGCTTTAGACATTTAAAAAAAGAAAAAACGTTTTTCTTTTGTTTTTTTTTTACTAGTAATTTTTGGCCAAAATTCTTTCTTCTCATAATTAATTCAATATTTCTTTCTTTATAAGAATAATCGGTTTACTTTTTGCTGATTTGGACTGTGCTAAAATTTCTTGACAATTCAATCTTGTTCCTTTGAAGTTTTGTTTAAAGGAATACAAATGGTCTTTCTATGGGGTTTCATGCTTCAGTATTGTGTAATCCTGCAGTATATATATATATATATATATATATATATATATATGGGATGAATTTCACAATTAAACCGTGAAATGAATGAATGATGCAAACCCACAGGGAAAAAGAAAAATGATTCCAAGGCCTTTCGTGTATTTAGAAGTACACCTCGTCAGGGAAGTACATCTCGTCATTCCCTGACGAGGTGTACTTTTGAATAGCATCATATATATATATATATATATATATATATATATATATATATATATACTGTGTATATATATATATATATATATATATATATATATATATATATATATATATATATATATATATATATATATATATATATATATATAAGTGTCTTGAACATTGAGTGAGTGATACACACACACACACACCCTCGTGTGTGTGTGTGTGTGCAGTATATATATATATATATATATATTATATATATATATATATATATACTGAGTAAGTAAAAGCTACTGTTTTGGTTGAATTCAATAATTTGAACGAAGAAAATTATGTGTTCCCGATTTACACTGAGAGTCGGTTTCCAGAGTAATAATTTACAAAATTGTTGATAAAATTGTTGGTAATCAAAGTGTCATGAAAAGACAGCCTAACTGTCAACAGCGCTATAAATTATTAAGCTCGAAAAGACATTCCAGCGAAGATTCGAAATATGTCGTATATTTTTAGTTAAAAATCTTTAAAGTTGCCACAAAAAATATGTTTTTAATTTTTTAATATCTTATTTAAAAAAATAAAATAATATATATATATATATATACATAAACACACACACACACACACACACACACAATTGGTGTTTTGCTTCGGAGATTAGTTTATTTATGTCTTGTATTCATGTCTCTTTTTGAGCTTCGGTGTTAATAATACTATTTGGAAACATCTCTGAATAAGAGTCTGGGAATTTTTATTGTCTTAATCTGCTTAAAATCTCATTCATCCTTCCTTCTTTTACCAGTTAGAAATTAGTAAAAAAGAAAAAAAGAAAAAATTTCGGGTGTAGAGGTGAAGTAGAAAGAATGGACTAAAGGTCCTTTTGAATTATGGAATTTACATAAGAAATTAGAAATAAAATAAGATAATAAAATAAGAAGGAAATTTAATGATTAATTTGTGGATCAATTATTAAAAAATAAAAGAAAATTTTAATATTTTTTGGAGATTATTCGTGGGTTTCTTTTAAAAAATTTTTTTTGTAATCTCTGCTGAAGATGTCATTTTGTTTCGTGTATATCTTGGTTGACCTTGGTTTTGTTTCCGGCCGAATTGTTCATTCTGACGAAGGTCGAGTTTGTTGCTCCACTTTGGACTTACAGGTTAGGCCTAATGTGGAATCCGAACCACGAGCCACCACGGATCGATCAGAAATTACAAGATCCTTGACCGGACTCGATCTCACGAACTCCCATCGGCAGCCTAGCGTCTTCATCACTAGACCACCCAGGGTACCTATTTATCTACTAACCTATTTTTTCTGGAAGGATGAACAGTTTGGTAAGCTGCGTGGCGACTGGTTTCGTCGGGAATCGAACTCGGGACCGGTGGATTCGTAATCAGAGATGCTAACCACTAGACCACCGAGGGGATACCTCTCTTTTCAAGTTTAGGATCTTATCTCTCTCTCTCTCTATCTCTCTCTCTGTCTCTCGCATAGCATAACAAATTCTATAAATAGTAAGTAAAAAAATAAATAAATAAATATATTTTATATATGTGTGTGTGTGTATATTGTGTGTGTGTGTGTGTGTGTGTGTGTGTGTGTGTGTGTGTGTGATGGTAAAATATAAAATAACTGAGAAATATGAATCTATGTAAACTGTTCAAAATTAGCGGAGTGTGGAATGTGCCTCTCTTCTTTAGAAGGATCGGTAACGGATGCAATTCTCTACTCCATCAATGCAATCTAAGAGATATTGAAAACGATGACCTTTATAAAGAGATAAGACTCCGAGTAGATTGCTCCGAGGCTAAAAGATGTTTACAAATAAAGAGAACGAAACGAAATCAAATTAAAAGATCGCCACACTCTTCTCACCGGGCTCACGACATCTGATGGACGCGACGTAAAATCGACAAGTTATTGCGGTTTACATTATGTCAGGTTAGGTGAGGTCAGGCCCTCTCAGAGGTCCAGAGAGGCCCGGGCCACTTGCAGCTTTTGAGGCCCATAGCTAAACCCAATTATTACTTTCACTGCAAAACATTATAATCAAACCTGAACGTTTCTAAATTTGAGGCCCCCCCTTAAGCTTGAGGCCCAGGCAAAATGGCCCTCCTAGCACCCCCCCTCTGATAGGCCCTAGGTGAGGTTATGCTATGTTAGGTTAGGTTAAGTTAGTTTCATAGAGTGTCGATGTTATGTGTTGTCGACTAAATGGGTATCGGTTCATTCTAACATTGAAAAAAGTGTGAAAATCATTATTTACAAATGGAAAATGAAATGGAAATTACCAAACATAAGAAAAGAATTTCAATAAAATAAAGACTCGTGAAACAAGATGTTCTTCGCAGGTCTTCTGGTGGATGTAAACCAAGAGAAAATGCAAACAACAATCTGAAACATCTTTTTATATTCACACTGAACGCGCAAACCTCCATTCATGGACATATTTAACATTGTTTTCGTCGATGACAAATTTTTCTAGAGTATCGTGTCGAAGTGGGTATTAAAAAAAACCCGTCCTGTCCAATCTAAGTGCCCAGTTGGGTATGTTTTATGAAACTGGTTTGTCCATGACAGAATTATACATTAATTGTCAAGATTGACAGGGTATCATAGTTCCGTTCCCTCATGTGAGTTAGTGAAGTTATCATTGCTTTATAAGGTTAATTAGATTTTCATAAATCGCTTTATACAGGATGATCACAAAGTCTCTTTGTATGAAAAACAAGGGCAACATACAGATATGCTGTAATTTCACTCCAAAGGGACTTTGTGGTCACTCTGTAGTTCTCGTTACGAATGATTAGTAATGAATATCATTATCTAAATATGGTCTAACATACAGCACTCAAAACAAAACCTTCTAAATTTAGAACTTATAACTCCTTTTTGAGAGTACATGCGAGAAGTAGTTTTTCCTCCTTTTGGTTATCAAAGCTTCTTGTTAGATGATATAATAACTCCTCTTAATGATATATAAATTGGTTCAAAATTGGTACAAAAAGGAGAACTGGTCCAACGGCTTCTACGATGAGCTATCGTTTCGCAAAGAAATCGCTCCATAATTGGTTCATGCAGCAAATAGAGCAATTAAATTTTTGAAACGGTGTTCTGTATGGTACAACTTTATTTCATAATATTGGAACAACTTTTCTTACTAGATCAATTCCGAACCATTTTCCTCGACATTACAAAATTAAATTGATTCAAAATCGTTCCATATTCGGTCAAATGGAGCAATTATTTTTTTTAGAAACGGTGGTTTGTATATATGGAACAACTTCATACAAAGAAATACAAAGGACAGCAAACAACAACAGACCCACTGGTCCCTACGAGGCTATCTGTTTAAGAAGGACGGTTAAAAGATGCACGAAAATGTAAAGATAAGAGTGAAAATTTTAAAGCAAAAGAGGGGAGAGAATCCGAGTGAAAATTCTACAATACTTTTATGCGCTAACAAATGCTTCTAACTGGAGGCTTAAGTCAAATTAAATATCTAATCTCTTTTTGAAAGACTCGACCGAGTTACTTTGATCTACTCTGGTTGGTACTCTATTCCACAAATTAACTATACGATTGAAGAAAAAATGCTAAAAGCTTCATTATAATTAAAGTGTTTGCCCACTAATTTGAGACCATTACCGCGAGTTCTCGCTGCATTTTCTGAAGGTGAGACATTTTTCGGCGTCGACGTTATCAAACCTTTAGTCATTTTTACAGTGTAGAACCACAGTTAAAAGTTACGGAAGTAAACAAATGTCGTCACGGATTGAGAGTTGAACGTTCACAACGATGTAAAACGTCACTACAGAAAGAAAATTAATGGGAATAATATGAGTTCTCAAAGCCGAAGAGCGAATAACATGCTAAATTATGATAGAAGAACTAGTGTAACTGATAACTGCTTATTTCTCTTATGTTTGTAGAGAAAGAGATATAGCGTGGGTATAATACAATTCTCACAAAGAACATCTACATCTGAGCTAACAGAAGTAAAAGATGGGGATTCGTGGCCACGGCTAAAATTGTTGCAACTATATACTCACTGGAATAACTGCGTGAACGATACATAATATATGTATGTGATAAAGACCTAGAGAAGTCTTAGAG
The DNA here is from genome assembly GCA_023014485.1 of Bathynomus jamesi. NCBI lineage: Eukaryota > Metazoa > Arthropoda > Malacostraca > Isopoda > Cirolanidae > Bathynomus > Bathynomus jamesi. Next base: position 33,901 of record JAJOZX010005329.1, read on the forward strand.
AAGATTTAGAGAAGTCTTAGAGAAGACTTAGAGAAGATTTACAAAAGTCTTAGAGAAGACTTAGAGAAGACTTAAAGAAGTCTTAGAGAAGACTTAGAGAAGACTTAGAGAAGTCTTAAATAAGACTTAGAGAAGACTTAGACAAGTCTTAAAGAAGACTTAGAGAAGACTTAGACAAGTCTTAAAGAAGACTTAGAGTAAAATGAGCAAATATGCAGGAATAATAATCCTCCTGCAAATGAAAGGAATAGTTGAGAACCGAGAAAAAAAAAATTGCCTCAAGTTAAAAGTGTTGTTTATCTATCAAAACCATATTCTTTGGATGAACTTATGGCCAAGATCACAAATGCAATTCACGAAATCACACAGCAGCAACTGGAGGATGTTTTCAAACAATTGCAAAATCGGATTGAACGATTAATCGCAAAATATGGTGGTTATGTTGAAGCCTAGAAATGTGTAATGTAGTGTGTTAAAAACTTTAATAAATATGCTTTCATATGACGTTTGCAGTTTGTTCCTATCATGTGTGCAACAAAAGTTACTAAACTTTAAAGTTGCGCAAGAATTTTGTAATCAACCTGTATATAGTATATACAGTACAGGGCGGTTATTTTATTCGGGAACCCTTAATAATAGATTTCATGGTTTCATAGTTCTCAAATAAAAAAATCACCTCGTATATTACATAATATTTAGTATCTATATATAATTAAGAACATTTTTTGACAAATATGTTTTCTTTTTAATTAATAAATCGTAGAATTAAAACTTGATACAGGAAAATAACTTTAAGAAATTAAATAATATCTAAAAAAAAAAAGCTTAAAATAACTTGTCTGAAATGTCAATGATTTTCTTTTGATGAAGACAAAAAAATATCTCTGAAAGTCATCTTTTTCTTTGATTTATTAAACACTTTTATGAGCATATTTGACAATTCCATGACAGAACTGTCTGTCTATGATTAACTTAAGAATAAAAAGAATCTATTAAAAATTGGTGAAAATTTAATGCCCCCTTGAATCAGATGTCAAAACGAAGTAAATGGTTTTTAGTTATTTTATAGCAGATTTATTGAAGTCAGTAGTTCCGATTTAGACTTCAATAATTCGCAATATATATATATATATATATATATTCCTTGTGGTTGTTTGCTTATATATATATATATATATATATATATATATATACACACCTGGTGAAGTAGTGAGTTGGTTTCTTGTACACTCTCCACCTCACATTGCCAGGTACGCCCGGCTCATCGGGGATTGTTCTGAGCCAGGCGTCTAATCTTCTTTTGAAGATGTCTACCGCAACACCATTCGTGTTCCTTAGGTCTTTGGGCAGCTGATTAAACAGGTTTGGTCCTCTCACAACAAAACTATTTTCTCTCAGGGTTAAGGATGTTCCCTGTCTCGCCTTTAATTTGGGAACACACACAGTCTTCCTTTTCTACTTTCCACCGTTGCTTGGGGAGTTACAGGGTTCAGAGTAAGAGTAGGGACTAGTTTCTCCATTATTTTCCAAGTGTAAATAATGGTGTATCTCTCTCTTATCCTTTCCAGTGAGTATAGGTTTAGTTCGCGTAACCTATATATATATATATATATCGGATATGACGATATCCTTTAAGGTATTCTCAGTATGTCGCTTCCTCGCATCAACAAGGAAGTTTATACCGTTTAATTAATTTGACTGCGGGGTTCCGGGACAACACTTTATACCCTTGCCCAATTGCGTCCTCTCCCTCAGTCCGTTGAGAGAATGGAATGCCTTTCTCGGAAGGATATAAATTACGAGTTTTCCTTTGTCAGTCTTTATTACACAAGGTTGGAATCACTTTTAAACTATTAGAATTCTTTTCCAATACAAAGTAATTAGAAAATCAAGTCCTTTTCACTACACCTGTTTAGAGAATTGTAAAACGAAACAAATGCTTACATCAAAAAGCTAAGGGGCCCAGCCGAACCGGCTGCCCTAAGGGTGAAATACTCACTGCCTCTCAAAGTGTTTTCCACTCTGCCCTGGAGAAAACTCCCATAGTGCCACGTATTACAAAAGATTATTTATTAAACGTGCAAGTCCTACTCTAATAATGATAGTAGCAAAAGAATTTATATAATTATAGTTTTACACGTAACTCTTTTATGTGATTTATAATAGCCTGAAAGAACATTTAGAATTTAGAAATCCTTGTTTGAGATTTATAAATGTGGCACACTGGAGTCATTTAGGGTTATCGAAAAAGGATGCCAAGCGAGTGTAATGGCATCGAGGCATTTTATACAACATTAAAAATTTAACGGATTCATATTTTAATTTATACGAACAGAATAATATCTTTTAAAGGATTAATACTTTAATTTATACAAACAGAATTATATTTTTTAAAATTTTAACATAAATTTATTTTCCTGTGCTAAATGTTGTACTATACTGTAATAGGTCAATTAAGTTAATAACGGCTTCGAGGCTCGAGGTCACCAGATTTTTTTTCAGATTAAATAATATATATTAATTGGGAAATTAATAAAGTGAGTTTTTCCCTCATTAAAAAAAAAGAGATGAGATTTAAGTGTGACAAAAAAAAACCCATTACAGTTGTTTGAATGCAAATTAAATGCAAGTTAAATGCAAGTTGAATGCAAGTTCACAGAATGAATGAAACTCTTTTTGAAATGTTATAAATGTACACTTGAATAATGACTTGAATATTACAGTAACGCGCGAGGTAATGATAGTCTTTATATAAAGTTAGGTGAATGATATCAGGCCAATATGGCCTGTTACGATGTTGTTACATGATGAGATTTAACGTGTCACTGGTTTGCTTCAAGGAAGGAGATGCGAGAGAAAACTTCAAAGGTCTCGTGATGTGACATCATCTTGGGCGTGGCTGTGTGTCGATATAACAATGGGCTTATTGAGAAGTAGAAGTCGCTGTTATAATGTAGCGACACACACACACACACACACACACATATATATATACACACACACACACACACTGTATATATATATATATATATATGGAAGGAAAGGCTAGATAAGAAACATCCTCAACCCTGAAGGAGAATAGCTTTGTGGTCAGATGGTCAAGACTGTTCAACCAGTTGCCCGAAGGAAATACGAAACACGAATGGTGTAGTGGAATTCTTCAAAAGAAGTGGTTCGGAACCCACGTAAATTGTAGGTCCCCTCCACCACCACGGACGACATGCACGATACACAATTACAAACACGGTTAGGTAGACCAGCCATGAGTGGATCCTAGGGTCTTTGTTGTTATAACATTATAACAAAACTGGACGCCTGGCTCAGAACAATTCCAGATGAGTAGGGAGTACCTGCCTATGGGAAGTGAAGAGCACAAGAAATCAACTTTCTACTTCACTACGCCAACTCAAGAGGAGGGGCAACAAGCCTGACCTCCGTGAAATGAGGAATCATAGCACGGCTCCTCCTTCCTGCGTAATAACCTTGGTTAACTTTGGTTTTGCTTCCGCCCAAATTGTTCATTCTGACGAAGGTCAAGCTTGTCACTCCACCTTAGACCTACAGTTTAACGTGGAATTCGAATCACGCCCCACCAGCAGCCTAGCGTCTTAACCACTAGGCTATCCAGGGTACCCATTTATCTACCAACCAATTTTTTTTATTGTGTGGAAGGATGAACAGCTGGGTTTTGCTGTTCGCCGCCTGCCATCATCGGGTCTCGATCCTGGGGACAATGGATTCGTAATCAGCGACGCTAACCACTACACCACCGATATATATATATATATATATATATATATATATATATATATATATATATATATATATATATATATATTACACCTTCTATTTCTCCTTAAAAAAAGATACGAAATTTTATACTTTCTTTAACAAAATTTTTTTTAAAAATGGAGATAATTTCCATTACGTAAAATATATTAAAAATTATATTAATTCCTGCAGTTCTGTTGTCCATTTTTTGAAAAATATTTTTTGGAACACGAATCTATTTCAATTTTTATGTAATACTATTTTTTTTTTTGTCTTTTTTTTCAAATAAAATTTATTAGTTTCGTATATTAAAAAATGCTATCCAATTTTGAGACCACAGGGTGATCCATAAAGTGTTATTATAAATATGGAATTTTAATATTTATTTTAATAAAGTTTAGTGAATAAGAGATGACAGAGGTGTGAGGAATGGTGTATGTACAAGGTGTGATGGTGTGTGAAAGTGTGTATATATATATATATGTGAGAGGTGGAAAAAAATTCTTCAAAGGTGGAAGGATGTGGTTTGTAAATATTCGAATAAACGCGTAATTGATACGAATTTGGAAGAAGAAGTTTGTCGGATTAGAACGAATGGTTTGTGAGAGGCGATAATTGGAGCCGGAGACTATCACCTTTAGCTGGGGGCGATATCTTATTCATTCCACGAAAAGTAACATCGCATCTCTGACACTGGGGTAGACCCTTAATCCTTCCATGGTTACCCCGTGCTGTTTTTATTGTTCTAAATGAAGAGCAAGGGTCTTGTTCTTCGTTCAGGCTGATGTTTACCAAATGATTGTCAAAACATATTAACCCCTGTAGGTTAGGTAAGGAGGTTAGACTCAATTAGATTACATAAGTTAGGTTAACTTTGGTTAGTTTAAGTTGGTTAAGAGATTACTGGTCAAAAGGACTTTTTGCCGATACGGGTATATATATACGTATATATAGCTTCGTTCAAGCACTGCGCACAGCCCATATAGAAAAGGGAATGTTTTTCATGTCTTTGTTAAGAACAGTATTAATGGTAATAAAATATTAATGAAAAATGTTAATGTTAACGAAATTTTAACCAGCTGTATGTAAGGTATGAGCTCACCAACCTTAAAAATTAACGATTAAGGAAATACGAACAGAATGGTAATTTTTATTATCATTAAAGACTAAAGAACCAATGCTTTGACCACACCTTTGTCGTCACTCGTGTTCTTCTACGATACACTGAGGTTTTACAGTAGTCGTTAAATCCTTTAAAAAGCCTTCCAATATATCGTAACAGGTTAAATATTTATAAAACTTTAAAAAAAGAAAAAAAACCAAAAAGTCAATCAAATTATTTCGAAAATGTTACTGTTGAAAATGAAGTTAATTCCAAAATTTTTCGATTGAAATATTAAATATTCACTTAATCATACCCCCCCCCCCCCCCCCCTAAAAAAATAAAAAATATAAAAATAGAAAATACAAAAAAAAAGAGTTTCAGTCAGAAACATATTTTACAGGAAACAAAATGTAATAAAAATTATAAAAATTATAAAAACTGTAAGAGAACTGTACAAAAAAAAAAAAACTGTAATAAACTGTAATGAAAGGAATGACATTTGATAACATCTGAAAAAGAATGATTAAATTATAATGTCCTCGATGGTAAAATGAAATAATAAAAAAAATATTTTTAAAATTAGAAATTACACAATAAAAAAAACAAAAAAACAGTAAAATTTAGTAGATTGAGAGCTCTTTCGATTTGTAATATAATGTCACTTCCTAATTTGTCAAATGAATTTTTAAAATTAGCGAATTTTATTCATTTGTTTCTCTTATCGAAAAAAGATATTTGAGGTAAGTCACAGCTATTATTTTTTATATTATTCTCTGTGATTTAAATGTTATAACGTACTAATTTCATGCGCGCGCGCATACACACACACACACACACACACACACACACGCGCGCGCGCATCTCATAAGTGTTTGGGACGTAATTGATGGTTCGAAAGGTAGTTTCTGTTAAGGCATTAAATAGTGAGGTACTCGTTAATTTAGTCTAAACTAACCTAACCAAACTTTAACTAACCCAACCTAGCGTAACCTAACTTAATTATTTTTTATACAGGAAGGAGGGGCCAAACGCAAACGCCAGCTTAAAAGCCCCTCCTCAAAGGAGGGGCCAAACGCAAACGCCAGCTTAAAAGCCCCTCCTCCATAGAAATAGAAGAATAGAACCAAAATAAAAATGTTATTCTTGATTTTTTTTAAATTTTGAAAAGAGTGTGTAGTGTGTAAGTGAGTATGGGTGTGTAGTGAGGAAGAGAGGGAGAAGCGTGTGTTTGAGAGCATGCTGGACTGCTCATAGGGTAGATGACACAGAAAAAGATCAGCTAAGGAAGACTGTGACAGGAGAAACGGGAGTTCCAGCACTCCCTGTCTCCTGCCTAACGTCCCACCCAGGAGTACTTCCCTGGTCGACTGGTGTCTACAATCTTCTCCTTATCTACTATCTATCTAATTAGGACGAACATATCTTTTTTCCAACAACAAAAATATTTCTAGCTTTTTTATATGAAATTTTTAATATTCTAAGCTATCAAAGCTGTTGCCTCACAAAAAATTTACCCTTTCACACCTGTTTAATTATCACACACTCGACCACACTTATTCCCAGTTGGCTACGCGCGCGCGCGCACACACACACACACACACACATATATATATACACACAGTATATATACTGTACATTTAGCACTTCAGGATTACTTTAAGTAATGCAGTAATTATTTTTGTCTAATTCTTCTCTTGGCACCCAAAGTTTAAATACATTTTATTTCCATTATTTTCTCTGGACACTGTATATCAGTGGCGGCTTTTCAGAGGAGGCATGGGAGACCGGGCCTCCTCTGTTTTTATCACTGAAAACTATGAAAGAGGATTTTATTTCATAGTATTAATTCTATACGATCGTAACATGCAGAAAGTAGTGCATCTAACACTTTGTAATCTATTTTATTTATACAGCATATATTATGGACAATTATACTGTATTATACTGTATTATACTGTTGGCACTCTGAGTGCCAACAGTATAATTAGACAAAAATAAAAATCTTTTCCTTAAAATAGACCTAAAGAATCAAATTTAGAGTGAAATATGCTTGCATCTGCGTGTGTGTGTGTGTGTGTGTGTGTGTGTGTGTGTGTGTGTGTGTGTGTGTGTATGTAGTTATGAAAGAAAATGTACCTCTCATTTTTCCTAATTTCACCTGAAACATGCCCTTCAATGGGATTTTAAAAAAATTGAAAATATATTATTAAAATCCCTTTTTTTTTATATTTAATTCAATTTTAAGAAAAGATGAATAAAATTTTAGGTCATTTCCCGTTTTCATTTTTGCAATTCGAGATAATAATTTTGAAGGCAAACTTTAAAAATTATGAATAGAAATTATTTTTAAATTGTTGCTGCCACATAACATTATTAAAATTTGCATAAAAATAACTGTCCTGCATATATATAATATATAAAAATCTATAATGAGCTGCGTGAATATATGATCAGTTTAACATTTAGATATATATATATATATATATATTATATATATTATATATATATATATTATATATATACACAAAACCCAGCTGTTCATCCTTTTATACAATAAAAGACATTGGTTGGTAGATAAATGAGTACCCTGGGTAGCCTAGTGGTTAAGACGCTGGGCTGCTGCTGGGGCGTGGTTCGGATTCCACGTTAAACTGTAGGTCTAAGGTGGAGAGAAAAGCTTGACTTTCGTCAGAATGAACAATTCGGGTGGAAACAACCAAAGTTATATATGGTGATTTTTTAAACATCTGACACTTTAAATATTTTGTATTGTTTTTATTAATTGAAATAAAAGCATGAAATTTTTACCGTACTTTCTCTACACATGGGGAATTAGTTACCCCTTGTGCAAACATGTTTTATGTGATATCCTCTTAGCTTACGATACTTACGTGATACTTTCGACGGAAGAGTCCTGTTCAACAGATTTCCTGCGGTTTATGATAAAGGAATATCATGACCACCAACCTCACTAGATTTAAACCCCATGTGACTTTTACCTGTGGGGTTATCTAAAAGATAGAGTGTTTAAACAGAATCCAAACACAACAGAAGAATTGAAAGCATCAATTGAGCAAGAAATTTCCCGATTTCAACAGATACTCTGTCCATAGTATTGCCAAATTTTGTTGTTCGTTTGCAAAGTGCTAATGAGCTGGGAGGACATCACGTAGAGCATGTTTTGCACTAGGGGACTAATTCCCCATGTGTAGCGAAGGTACAGTAAATATTTCACGCTTTTAGTTCAGTTAATACAAAAATACAAACCATTTAAAGTGTCAGATGTTTAAAAAATCACCCGATATACTGTACATACAGTATATGTGTGTGTGTGTGTGTGTGTGTGTGTGTGTGTGTGTACTATATGTATGCATACATATATGGAAGGGCGTAGGCGGATATACATATCTTTACAGGATACACTGGTAAACGAAGTAACAGCGACCCCCTAATTTGAAAAGGGAGGGGCCTGGGATGAAGGTTGGTACCCAACAAATAATAAAAAAAAAAATTTACTATCCGCATTCAAATTTTCTTTTTTTTTAAAGTTAATAATTTCTAATTAGGTCCCATTCATTCTCATTTCAAATCATTCTGTTGCTTTTCGCCATCCAAAACGTTACGACTTTTCTATTGAGAATTTGCTTAGATTTATCTTAACTAACCTAACCTTAACCTCTCCCTAATTTAACCTAACCTAACCTTAACCTCTCCCTAACCTAACCTCAACCTAACTATTTTAATCTAACCCCTGAATGAAATGTGAAATCCAAGGATAAGCGTGTAATGTCATGAAGCGAGACAATTAAACTAATTACCAAATAATTGGTCCCCCTAACTTATTATAGTTAGTCTTAGAAGGTGCTCATGGTATAGCCAAGAGCGGATTCATACCGGTTTAGAGAGTTTTGCGCAAAACAGTTCCTGAATTCAAAACAGTCCTCTGATTTGCAGGTACAACTTTCAAGTAAATAAACATCGGTGGGAAGCGCCCGTGTAATGAAAGATCTTTGTTACGTCTTTCAGACGCTTATAACATTATACGAAAGTAAAAGACATCTTAACTTAGCTTTAGACTAAAGAGAGAGAGAAGAACTAGGAGTTCCAGGGGACTCCGCCCCTGAGCCTCCATCAAGGATACAACCCCTAAACCCTGCTGGGCGTCTAGGCGGCACCCAGAACCCCCGGTCAGCAAACTGGTGACGTTCATTTTCTGGGTCCGTTCTTGATATCCCCGTGACGTAAATAAATACTACTACTACTACTACTAATAATAATTATACTACTACTACTACTACTAATAATGATACTACTACTAATACTAATAATAATAATATGATACTACTACTACTACTACTAATAATAATGATACTACTACTAATACTAATACTAATACTACTAATACTAATAATGATACTACTACTACTACTACTACTACTACTACTACTACTACTACTACTACTAATGATACTACTACTACTACTAATATAATAATAATGATACTACTACTAATACCAATACTACTAATAATGATACTACTACTACTACTAAAATAATAATAATAATAATAATATAATAATAAAAAGTAATAATAATAATAATGAGGAGTAAGATAGGAGAAAACGGTTTGTCACTAAATTCTAATCCTCTTAAGAAAATTAACTTCTCTATTGTTATTGGGTCAAAGGTTAGTTTTATATTATATGAACATTCTGGCACTGGCACTCTTAAGAAAGTTAAAAGTTGTTATAAAAGAAGTCTGTGACAATTTGTATATCAAATGTCGTGGAATTATTATTATATATTATATATATATATATACATATATATATATATTAAAGTTTAAAATGAATAAAAAATACACAAATTAAAATATGAATTGAATTTCTAGATAATAATAATCGCCATGACAATATCTGTTCAGAAATTTAACTTTACATCAAAATCAAATGTTACTTTTAATCTTCGTGTTAATTTAAGTATAAGAATAATAGCGAAATGTCAAGCACTAACATTAAATTACGATTAATTAACTTAATTTATGATAATTGGGAACTACATAGACCTTGCTAAGGAGATTAGACCTTCACCTATAAGGAAGACCTTTACAAGAATTACATAATATTTTTTGATATTATACAGCCATTAATATCTGAATGTTTATATATATATATATATATATATATATTATATATTATATATATATATATATATAATATATATATATATCTATATATATATATATTGTCCAATTGTCTAAATTGTCTAATTTTTTATTTTTTTTCTAATAGTATACAAAATTTTTAAATAAAAAATTAAAATTTTTAATTTATCAAAAATTTACAGTGTAAACCAAAATTAAAGTTTTTTGAAGTCTAAGTAAATAAATTGTTTTCCTGTAACTTTAACACTCCAAGTAATAAATGATTCCCAAAATTGACCGTATGGGTTCCCTTATCGGTAGATATATATAGCGTTTTGCGTGAGGTCAAAGGGTCAAGAAAAGAGAGGCAGTAAGTGCCCGGTTAGTGTCTATGCGGTCCTCAGTTTGGAACCTAATTATAAGAGGAATCTTTTAATCTTTTCTTAACCTATTTTGATATGTACGGAACTTCACTATTTACAGTGTAACAGGCCTGTATTTTTTGTTTATATAGAAAGAAGGGCCAAGGGCGGATGCCCGAAAAAATGCCCCCCTCTTATAAGAAAGAGAGAGCCAAATCAAGGTCTGAACGGAAGGTTTCAAATTTTTGGTTTAGTTATATAAACAGGGTGTCCCCCTAAAAATGCCCTCTTTTTATTTTTCCATTATTTTATAATGGATGTATATTTTATTATTGGGGGTTTCTTCTTGAGGTTTTTATTCCTCATATACCTATACGGAACATATGGTTAACTCTCGAACAGTACTGCCGCGCTTGCAGCTGGAACAGAAAATCAAGATCGTTGAATGGTTTCATGTAGCGAATTCTGTGACGCGGGTACAGAGGAACTTTTGCAGCAAATATGGATGCAAAGATCCAGCCGATAGAAAGGCAATATCACAAATTGGTAGAAAATTTCAAACAAAAGGAAATGTAAGCAATCAACATAAGGGTAATAGTGGTAGGCGACGATCCATAAGAACTGTTTAATACGTAATATGGTTCATAAAATTATTGCGTGCAGTCCTCTGAATTCAATTCGACGTTTATCATCAGAAGTAGGTATTTCATGAACATCTGTACATCGTACTGAATTAAACCCTTTTCCCCAAAAATTCATTCAGAAGGTTCATTGACTAACGCCCCACCCCACCCGAAAAAATGGAATTCGCAACATGGATGTTAGCAAAGCTAGAAGATGATCACGAGTTTCTGAAACACGTCCACTTCACTGACGAATGTTATGTACATCTGTGTAGGGAGATTAATAAGCAAACTTTCGTTACTGAGGAAGTCAGGCTTGTGCTCCAATAAAGCTTCCACTTAGTGATGCTAAACTCAACATTTGAGTCGTTGTTGGGTGGTATGATGCAGTAGGTCCCTACTTCTTTGAGAATGAAACTGGAAAAGCAGTAACGGTAATGCAAAATTCATATCATCAGATGCTACAAGATTTCTACTTACTAAATTAGTTTGTCCCGTAAAAGAAGTAACTGCATTATCGCAGGTTCACAGTGGTTTCATCATGATGAAGCACCTCTACACACTTGTGAAACTCGCAACTTTTTGAGGAAACATTTTTCCGGGTGACTAATCTCCCTTCACGAGCCAGTGAAATGGCCCCCATACTCACCTGACCTCATAACCCTAGACTTATTTTTGTGCGGTTACATAGAAGACAGGATCTATCCTACCAAGCCTAAGACACTTGAAGACCTGAAGACCAAAATCTATGAGGTAATCAACAACATTTCAGCTGAGCTATTTCCAAAAATTGTGTCAAACATTTGTGTAAGGTTGAATATTGTATTAGACAAAAATGGCGACTACACTGAACATGTTTAATTGAGATTAGTAAACTCAAATGTTTTTACGTACCTACTACGTTTATCTTTATGTCTAGATTCCGTTTTGTTTTAGCTTAGAACGCTTACTGTATTTAAAAATAGGGACAATTTTGGGGGGACACGTGGTATATACATGCGCCTCGGTGGTGTAGTATTTAGCGTCGCTGACTATGAATCCATCGGCCCGGGGTCGAGACCCGGTGACAGCAGGCGGCGAGCAGCAAAACCCAGCTGTTCATCCTTACACACAATAAAAAAATTGGTTGGTAGATAAATGGGTAGCCTAGTGGTTAAGACGCTGGGCTGGTGGTGGTGCGTGGTTCGAATTCCACGTTAAACTGTAGATGAAATAAATAAATGATGCACACCCACAAGGAAAACTGAAAAGTGATTCCAAGGTCTTTGAATCGCTTTTCATTTTTCCTTGTGGGTGGGTGTGCATTATATATATATATATATATATATATATATATAGAAAAAGTTTCACATGTATAACCTTAAAGAAAAAACACAAACCATTTAAACGGTGCGTGTTGCTCCTGATGAGTCATGCACTCGAACCTATAATGACCAAAGTGCCATAAAGACGAGCGCACGTGCAAAACATTATGAATGAGACCACTGCTTCGATAAAACAACACATTGTTTCTTCATGCAGTGATTATGTGTTACAGTCAAAAGCCGAAATCAGTCATTATGCGTATTGACTAACGCCTTGGTCAATATGCGCATTGACAACCCGTATTGACTGATTTCGCCTCTTGACTGTTATGTTGGTTAGATTTAGGTCATTATTTTATATATATATATATATATATATATATATATATATTACAATCAAAAGCCGAAATCAGTCAATATGCGTATTGACCAAGGCGTTAGTCAATACGCGTAATAGCTGATTTCGGCTTTTGACTGTAACATATATATATATATATATATATATATATATAAATAACAGTTTCATTCTCGTCGATGCTCTGTATGTACTTGGAAATGATACGTCGAGCTGGTCGTACCCTAAATATGAAATATGGGTATATGGGCATACAATGCAGAGGACAGGACAATGCTTCGTAAAACGTTTTAAGATTTTCCTCCTATCAAAAACTTAATTAACCTGTAGACAATCTTTTTTCCTAAAGGTTGACTTAAGTATACATATATACAGAGAGAGAGAGAGAGAGAGAGAAGAGAGAGAGAGAGAGAATTTAAAAAAAATTTTGTTAAAGGCTTTTGACATTTACAAAATTTTAAATATTTTTGTAATTTGACTTATAAGAAATTGTGAAATATTATGAAACGTAAAATATTAATATTTTACTTCATATTTACTGTTTTATTTTGGACGTTTGAATCAGCTTTCAGTCAAAATTGAGAATTCATTTCAAAGTAATTCCTTTCAATTAAATGGGAAAAAAAAAAATCAAAGGGGTGATTTTTTTATTCGAGAACCATGAAACCATGAAAGCTATTAGTAAGGGTTCTCTAATAAAAAAAACAATCGCCCTGTATTTGAGATTTTGCTTCGTACCTTCAGAGAGTTTCGAACGAAAAATAAATGCACTAAATCATATAAATAATAATAATAATAATAATAATAATAATGTTTGGGAATATTTTAATAATGAGTTTCCTTCCTAACGGCAAAGGTCAATTATCGAAGTTTTTTCCTGTAAATACAGGGTGGGCCATAAGTCGCTTTGCCGAAGTGAGTTTCGTTATAATACGAAGGTAAAGGTACTTATGGTCCACCCTGTATTTTAAATAATATAATTAACATAAAAATAATTTAGTTACATATAATTTGATACAACACATACACACACACATACACACACGTATACACACACACACACACACACACACACACACACACATATATACACACACACATCCACACACATACACAAACGTATACACCACTTACAAAGAATTTTTCAAAACACTGAATTATATGTACATATTTTTGTTCTTTATTGGATTAACAATTACATTCATTTCATAAGGTTTTGCGCATTACTGGTTGAGAGGTTTAGTTTTAGAGAGGTTTGGCGTTGAACTTAAATAAACATTTTGCTGTCGAAGAAAAGAAGACCAAAACGCGAAACTCACTAAAGCCAATTTCGTAAGAAAACAGACCCTCGTAACTTCGCTTATCAACGATAACAATCAAAGAAAATAAACAAACAAACAAAATGCACAACTGCACTTCCCCCCCCCCCCCCTCCAACTGTCCCCTCCCCCCTTACAACCGCTCCCACCCTCACCCCCTCTTTCCCCCTCCAACAAAGAAAGGACTCGGTGTTTCATTTTTCATTCTAATTTCCTCGTACGCATCCTAACATCATCCTAAAGGACTGTTCCTCGTTTTAGTTTTTCCGTCTCGAATGCCCGTCCCTTCACAGATTCATATTTCAGACCAGATTTAAGAACTGCGCTGATAAGAAACACATATTTAAAAGAATTAATATTAATAGTTCATCGTGCTCCCGCGACGCCTTTCCCTGCTTAACGAGCTATTACTAAGTGTGTAGGCCTAATTACCCTTGAACACACTTTTTGAGCGCCTTTAAAAACAATTAATGATTTTGAAGGCGATAAGAGGAACTCTTAGTTACAGGACTGTTAATGGCTTTCGGATAACCTTTTCCTTGCTCACTCTAAGGTATTTTTATGTATAGTCAAAGCAGCTCGCGTTTCTAATATACTTACTGTATATATATATATATATATATACACCCAGAACCCAGCTGTTCATCCTTCCACATAATAAAAGGAAGTGGTTGGTAGATAAATGGGTACCCTGGGTGGCCTAGTGGTTAAGGTGGGGCGTGGTTCGAATTCCACGTTAAACTGTAGGTCTAAGGTGGAGTGAAAAGCTTGACTTTCGTCAGAATGAACAATTCGGGCTGAAGCTAACCAAAGGTGTGTGTGTATATATATATATATACACACACACACACACACTTTACATTTTTATGCATCTTGAGTTCCAAATAAATATCCTTTCTAACTCTTATTAAAGTAAAAGAATAAATTAATGGTGTTCAGATGTCGTTTTACGACTTTTGGAGAGATTTTTTTACTAGTTTACAGAAAGCATTCGCCATTCAGGCTTAAATAAACATAAATAAACATTATTAATATATATACTGTACACACACACACACACACACACACACACACACACAGTATATATGTGTGTGTGTGTGTGTGTGTGTGTGTGTGTAAGAAAAATGACGAACTTATATACGAGTATGTTGAGAAGTTTCATGGTAACATTACAAAAATAACAGAACCCAGGCAATAATGCTATTTATTAGATATTATGGAATATTATGGCACTTACCCATAAAATCTGTGAAGCCACGAGGAAAGAGAACTTTTTGGATTTAATTTTGACAAATAACAATGATACAATAATAAAGAGGAGGAGAAGATTGTGGACACCAATCGACCAGGGAAGTACTCCAGGGGGAAGGCGTTTGGCAGGAGACAGGGAGTGCTGGAACTCCCGTCTCTCTTATCACTGTCCCCCTTAACTAATCTTTTCCCGCGTCTCATCTACCATGTGAGCAGTCCAGCTACGCTCTCAAACACACATCTGTCCTTCTTTTCTTCACCACACATCAGTGCTGGGCACTTCCGCAAACACTTCCGCAAACCGCAAATTCCGCAATCGCAATTTTAACTATAAAAAGTATCCAAAACATTAAAGAGGTATAAAAAGTTTTTATATCTTTTTAATGTTTAATGTTTTAGCCTTGTTTTTATTAAAAACAAGGCTAAATAATTTATTACAATAAATCACTATTGTAGAAGAAATAAAAATACTACATATATTGATATATTATATTGAACAAAACACCTCCTGCAAGTAAATAGTAAATAAATTAAATAATAAATTTAATCATTTGAATTTCATAAATTTTGAGACTTAGACACGTTAGAGAAGACTGTACTGTAACTGTAGTAACTGTACACACATTACATTACACAAGTTAAATTAAGTTAACACTGTGACTGTACACAACTTGAACTCACTGTACAACTCAACCCCTCTAGCCTCTACAAGTGTACGCCTCTGGCTTTGTCAACAAGTTCAGTCGTCCTCCTCCAGTAACTGAGCCAAATCCAGTTTTAATAAGTCCATGTTCCCCTTCATGAACACGAGACGTTGGAAGTTGTCAGAGGTCAGGCTGGCCCTTTTGGGCTTCATTATATCTGACCCATGGGGGAACAGTCTCTCCACGGCCGCAGAGCTGGGGATGGCCGTGTTATACTTGAGGAAAATTTGCGGAAAGATTTGCGTTTGCGGTCTTAGTTCCGCAACGCAAATTCACTAATTTGCGATGACTTTGCCGCAAACGCAAATCCGCAAACGAAATACATACTTCCGCAATTGCGGAATTTGCGGTTTGCGGAAGTGCCCAGCTCTGCCACACATACACCTTGATTTCGGCTCCCTCCTTCTTACGTAGGAGAGGCATTTTTGCGCGCACTCGCCCTTGGCCCCTCCTTCACGCATAAAAAAGATAAATAAAAATAAAAAAGTAACGCGCGCAAATTTCTCCGACTACGACCTAATCGATATGCAATTAAAATTAGCAAATAGGGAATGCGTCTCGGAGAGTCAGAAGGAATATTTGAAGGTCTAAATATAAATTCAAAGAAATATAGTGAAAAAATGGAAATTAAGATATAAAGTAAGTAAATTGGGAATTGCTACTTCACGAGAAGACTCCAGAAGAAATATTATCTATAATAGAGGATGAAACTAAACCATATTGCTGAAATATGTTCCAAAGAGACAAAGAAGTAAACGTAGCAAGGTGGATAGAAAAATCCATGAAGGATCACGCTTATCACAGTTATTAGACCACCAGGAGAAAATACTGGAAACATTGTGTCGAGGACTAAACATAGATGTAATATTTATATACTGATTTTGTTAAAGCCTTCGATAAATGTGGTCATGGAATTATAGCACACAAACTTAAGAATACAGGGATTATTGGAAAGTTGGGACATTGCATATTTAATTTTCTGACCAAACGAATGCAAAAAGTGGAAGTAAATGGCGTCAGAGCTGAAGTTTCAGAAGTTGTGAGCTCTGTTCCACAAGGTACAGTATTAGGCCCCTTGCTGTTTATAATGATGATTGCGGACAGTGATTCAAATATTAATGACAGTATCGTTTCGTATTTTGTGGATGACACAAAGATATGCGAGGAAATGTCAAACGAAGGTGACAGAAAAATTACAAAACGACATTGAAACATTATTTAAGTGGACGGAAGACAACAATATGAAGTTCAACGAAGAAAACATTTCAATTTATATGACAACAACAAGGTGTTACATAGTAAATGGTACAAAACACTGCGAGCCAAACAGATAACACCAGACCCACAAGTCAGGGATCTTGGAGTAATAATGTAATCACAACAACCAAAAAAGTAACGGGAATCATCTGAAGGAGCTTCCACAGTAGAAAAGCGAACATCATGCTAAAGTTATGGAAGAATCTAGTCCTACCGATAACTGAGTATTGCTCAGTATTCACAAGCCCATACAGAAAACGAGACAGTGTAAACATAGAAGCCATACAAAGAACTTTCATGTCTAAGAGAGAGGGAACGAAGATGTAGACTACTGGTCTACTCTCTGGAAAGAAAACGCGAGTGGTACACAGTAATTTACGTATGAAAAATACAAGAGGGTTGCATCCTAACCTTAGAAATGAAGAAAAAACACGCTGGAATAGGAGAAGAGGCAGATTCTCTACTGTCCCAGCTGCAGTGGGACAAGGGGACATGAAAATGAGACTGGAAAAAACTCTTAGAATACGAGGCCCGAAACTTTTAATGTTTAACCAAAGAAACTGAAGAACCTCCAGCACACCAACCTGAATAATTTAAAAAACCAGCTGGACAGGTTCTTGTACAAAGTTCCTGACCAGTCCGTTTGTTATGTCCGTTTTCTCATTGTATCAGTTTCTCGGAGACACCAGAACCGGACCTCCAAACACTAGCACCGAGGAGATCAGAAACCAATTCCCTCCTCCACCAAATCCCACAAATAATGTTACAGAGGGGTCGACCGTGGTCGATCCCGAGCAGTCGTTTAAAACTATCATAAGATATATATATATAATATATATATATATATATATATATATAGCTTTGGTAACCTTTGGATAGGTTCCGCCCGAATTGTTTATTCCGACGAAGGTCAAGCTTTTCATTCCACCTTAAACCTACAGTTTAAGTGGAATCTGAACCATGCCCCACCAGCAGCCGAGCGTCTTAACCACTAGGCCACCCAGGGTACCCCTTTATCTACCAACCACTTTCTTTATGGAAGGATGAACAGCTGGGTTTTGCTGCGCTCCGCCTGCCGTCACCGAGTCTCGATCCCGGGGCCGATGGATTCGTAGTCAGCGACGCTAACCACTACACCACTATATGATTGTGCCTCGGCGGTTAGCATCACTGCTACGAATCCACGGGCCTCTGGTTTGATTCCCGGTGACAGCAGTTGACACGCAGCAAACCGAGCTGTTCATTCTTCCATAAATTAAAAATTGGTTGGTAGATATGGATATCCTGGGTACCCTATAGCTTAGTGGCTAAGACGCTGGGCTGCTGATCGGGAGTCGTGAAATTGAGTCCGGGTGAGGACTTTGTAATTTCTGACCACCCGTGGTAGGGCATGGTTCGAATTCCACGGTAAGCTGTAGGTCTAAGGTGGAGCAACAAGCTTGACCTTCGTCAGAATGAACAATTCGGGCGGAAGCAAAACCACGGTTATACACACACACACACACACACACACAACACACAGTATATATAGATATATATATATATATATATATATATATATATATATATATATATATATATATATATATATATATATATATATATATTTTGCTAAATTATTCTTATATAAACTTGATTTGTCACTTCAGAGCTTGAGGCTGACATTTTGAAAATCCTCTTAGAAACCATATTTATCTCCAGTAAGTCATTATCAAACAATTTTAAATAAATAAATATTAAATATTAAGTAAATATTAAAACGTTATTCTTTTGTTAATTACTTAACAACTGTTGAGGCAAAACAGAGTTTGTAAACTCTTGTTTGTTTTACACCTGCAACTTTATCAAGAAGATGAGTGAAGTGTGTGTGTGTGTGTGTGTGTGTGTGTGTGTGTGTGTCTACTTTTACGTTCTTCATACGATGCGAAGTTTGTGTTTCTTTGGCAAACATTTTCTATGATTTATTTATGATCTTGTATACAAACACATTGAATTTATATTTAGATATTATTATTATTATTATTATTATTATTATTATTATTATTGTTATTATTATTATTATTATTATTTTGTTTCTATTATATTTTATGTATTTATATCAGAAGATATGAATGTTCCGTTCCAATATATGTTTTAAATTTATTGAAATTTTGGTATACACACCAAACTTTTACTGTTAGATGGGACAATGTTATTGTCCGAATGTTTTGGTTCTTCATGCGGAGTTTGACAAGGCTCTTTACTCTCTCCTCTGTTGTTTAATATATACATATTGACGGATTAATTACTTCTCTTAATGAGGCAAGAGTGAGATGCTGTGTAGATGACATGAGGATAAATAACTTGGTCGATGCCGATAATATAGTGTTATTATAAGCCCTTCGTTTAAAGGTCTGGATCATCCTATAAAAATTTGTAACTCATATTCACAGGACCATGACATTAATTTCAATGTTACTAAAACTAAGGTTATAAAGTTCCATCCTAAATGCTCAAACCAAACAGCTAATATTATTTTCAAAATGAGAGACGAACCAATGGAGCAGGTACAAGAATTTAAGTATCTGGGTCAAACCAGCTCCTTAAGTGACGACTCAGACATAAAGAAACAATATCGAAGTTACTGTGTTAAGGCAAGCATGATTATATGAACTTCAAATTCTATACAAGCGAAGCTAAAGACATTCTTTTTCATACTTTTTTGCATTAATATTTACGGGCAGCAACTCTGGATTAATTATAAAAAAAGTTTCTGCAGGACCCTCAATTTGCTTTACAACAGATCCTATAGACTGCTGCATAAGTTACCACCAAGATGTTCAGCCTCTAAAATGTTCGCTAACCGCAACGTTCCGAACCTTCTTAAGGTAATAGGATGTGCTCAATGCAGTCTTATGCGAAGATTTAAAAACTCAGACAATCCAATTGTAGGAGCTATTCATTAATCCTGATTTATGTCTTCTAGACTGTGGATCTCTTAGTATAAAGGCGCTTGTCCATAGCTTCACTTAACTCCCGTAATAGACATCCCATTACACGTTCTTTTTATTCTTATGAAACTGTTATTACTAATTTTATTATTTCTCGTTTCTTTACGTGTATTATTGTTATTTCTTTATTACCTTAGTCCTTTTTTTTATAATTTATTGCTTAATTAGTTGTATCCTTGATTACCTTGATGGATACTGTACCTTTTTTTATGGGATCTGTCTCCTGCCAATAAACATTATCATACCATATATACTCGTACAGTATGTTGGTATTATCACTACGTGTATTTTTTAATTTTATTTATTTCCTGTTTTTCTTTTTGTAGTGTTAGTTTTGGGTATTTTTTATTATTACTTGCTTCAGTTCGTGTCTTATTTTTATTTCTCTTTTAATCATAATTTTAGTTTTTTAATTTATTATTGTTTGGTCTATCTTCTGATTTATTACCTTTAAGGATATTGTACTATTTTATGGGATTTATAGCCTGCCAATAAAGCTTATCATTATCGTATAATTTTAGAAAATTTAATATATTGTATATATCTGCATCTATTCAATATATTTATTTCTCTTTCTAGAAATATATATATATATATATATATATATATATATATATCACTAAAAGTTACGCTCGCTCCTATTCGGAGCTATGTTTTGTATCACTTTTCTCCTACACGGAAAATAGCTACTACTTTGTGGTAGAGATGTTTTTTGGGGTTCAATTTAGGTTAGGTTAGGTTAGCTTGACGTAACCTAACCAAACCTAACCTAACCTAAAATCCTGTGTAAAATCCTGAGGTAGCATGAAGTAGCAGTAGTAAACCCTCGTCCAACGCGTGTTTGTCCAGCGCGAATTGGCTTATACACTGAAAAATAAATGCGAACAATTATTTGCCGAAAGCGGAAAATTTGATT
>JAJOZX010005329.1:60000-77500 GCA_023014485.1 Bathynomus jamesi
TCACTTACACACTACACAATCTTCTCAAAATTTAAAAAAAAAAAAAAAATATAAAGGCATCTCTCCTTTTCATTTCGGCTCTCTCCTTCTTACATGGGTGGCAGTTATGCGGGCACTCGCCCTTGGCCCCTCCTTCTTACATAAAAAGAATTTGCTTTCCATAAAATTAAAACCCTTTACATAACCTCGTTAATCTCGTTTAATTAGTTGCGTGCGTTGGTCTCTCTTCACACGAAGGTCAAGCTGGTGTCCTCGCCTCTAGGTCTGGCTTGGTGGAGGAACGAGTTGCTCTCTTGCGCTCTCCACCGCACATAGCCAGGTACACCCGGCTCATCTGGTACCGTCCTGAGCCAGGCATCTAGTCTTCTTTTGAAGACTTCAACTTTGACCCTGTAACGTTTCTGAGGTCTTTTGGAACAATAATTTATCTCTAATATTCAACCACTGAGTTTATGATGGAAAATCAATAATAAATACATTTGTGAGGTCCTCAAGTACATTATTTAATGTCTAACCGGTAATCATTTTGTCTTATAAATAATACAAAAATTGTTTCAAGTTCGTAGAGTAAAATATATATATATATTAAAAAAATGACAATTACGAGTAATAGTCTATCGTGACAGTAATTATTATCTATCACTAGAGATTCGTTAATCTTCATGCTTATTATTAACTTTTAACTTTTGTATACAATATATTAACATTTTTATAGATGTCATTAACGCAAAATTTTGTCCGCTCGAATGTCGCAAAACTCCATTTTTAACACTTAAGCAAACAGCGAAATTCAACCTGGACGTAATTTTCTTTGAAGTATCTAAGACTAATTACAAAATGGTTTGAATTCCTATGTATTTGTCGTTATCATTAGACACTAATATATATATATATATATATATATATATATATATATATATATATATATATATATATATATATACCTATTATACGCACGAAAACAAAACGCTTTTCGCCTACGGAACAAATCTAATTAAATTAAAGTGTACTGTACTGACGGTGTAATTTCATAATATTCGTAATTATCGCAGTAAGAGCTTCCTTTTATTATAATAAATAAATATTTTATTAGAGGGGACAACGTTCAAGACTCGGGTAATTATGTAATTACCTTCGGAATGTATTTACAAATGAATTCTAAGCCAAAATAGGAGCGAAACTTTATGTATAATAAACGATTTAATTACGCAAAGTTAATTTGATGTACGAAGGGGGCTGTCTTCTTGAAATGTAATACACTTAATATATTATCTAAGTAAATATAGGAAAAAAAATATACGGGGTGGGACGCATTTATATGAAGCATTCGGATCAATACTTTAAGCGCTTGTGATTAAAGACCACTTCCGAATCAGCACGAGGCTCCCTTCGAAACCATTTTTAGCTATAAATATATTGGGCAAAGGCTCAACCACAAACGAATAAGGCTTATACCATAGTGCATCTTCTATCCCCTAAGGACTTTCTAAATAGATTAGGGCTGGACTTGACAAAATGTTAATATATATGAAAATGAAAATGAAAATGAAAAGGTTTATTGGCAGACTATAATAGTCCAGATGACAAATATTATTAATACAATTACAGTTCACATATTAAGGATAGAAATATATACACACAATTGGTTAGAAATAATACTGTAATGTCGAAGTTAAGTGGAGCTACAGACACGACGTTTTCGTACCAAGAATTCCATAGTTCAGAGGATAAATGGCAGGACTCATGGATAGCGTGGATAATCGAGTTGGTTGATTTTTTAATTTTTTGCATTAGACTGTATTGAGCACGTCTTGTTACCTCCGGGAAGCTCGGGACATTGCGGGTAGCAAACATTTGCGAAGCTGAGCATCTCGGGGGGTAATTTATGTGAGAGTCTAAAAGACCTGTTGTACAGCAAATTTAGGGTTCTGCCAGAACCTTTTTTATAATTCATCCAGAGTTGCTGTCCGTATATATATATATATATATATATATATATATATATATATATATGTGTGTGTGTATATATATATATGCAGGGTGGAGCAAAAGTCAGGCCACATAGGAACTATGCTTTACAATCATAGATATAAATAGATATTTGCATTAAAAAAGAATTGTTCAGTATGTGTCCTGACTTTTGCGCTACCATATATATATATATATATATATATATATATATATATATATATATATATATATATATATATATATATTTTTTTTTTTTTTTGAAGGGCCCAAATATTTTGATCCATAATTGAGCAGATATATCAAAGAGATAATTTCCAACTAAAGTACGAAAAAGGGGGGGGGGGAGGATCACGAAAAAGGGGGGAATCAAGTTCTGGGTGCAAAATTCGTTAGCTTTCTACTGTGATTGACAGAGTAACAGGCAGTAGGCCTAAGGAGAAAAGTATATGGAGCCACGATCACAGATTTGTATCATTAGTGATACAAGTTTTAGCCAATTTCCAGCCTAATAGTATTATGGAACAGATGTATTTGATAGCACGTTTAAGTAATATTATAATAATATTATAAGTAATATTATATGTAATATTATAAGTAATATTAAGTTTCACACACACACACACATATATATATATATAAAGCAAACCTTATGTGAAATTTAAATAACCCACATCTCTGTTACATAAAGCGTTAATATATATATATATATATACTCTCTCTCTCTCTCCTCCTCTCTCCTCTCTCTCTCCTCTCTCTCTCTCTCTCTCTATATATATATATATATATATATATATAATATATATATCAGTAATAATTTTTATACTTTATTGAATTTTTGGGGTCATATTTTTCTGTTTATCGTTCCGGTCGGTATCCTCTCTCTCTCTCTCTCTCTCTCTCTCTCTCTATATATATATATATATATATATATATATATCAGTAATAATTTGTATACTTTATTGAATTTTTAGGGTCATATTTTTCTGTTTATCGTTCCGGTCGGTATCTCTCTCTCTCTCTCTCTCTCTCTCTCTATATATATATATATATATATATATATATATAATTATATTATATATATGCTTGAATACATTCAGCCTGTCGACGTAATTAATTGAACAATAAATCACCTTAGAACCAAAATAACTATATCCTATTCCATACAAAAGTACATTTTTTACCTCTACATTTCATACCTGTTCCCTTTTTTGCCATTCGTAAATGAATAAATAAAAAAAAAGAAAAATAATTAATAAAAAATTACCAATTACTTTGTCTCCGTTATTATGTACGTCTTCTGAATATTCTTGTATTTTTCCTTTTAATAAAAGTGTTGAACGTTGAACAAACGTTCTAATTAAATTTTTGTTCTCACTCAATGTCTTCTTGACATCTTTCCAAAAGAAAAAGAAAAAAATTGCTGCTGTAAGGGGCTCCACCCTTAATGCTTGTATAATATTAGGCCCGAGATTCTATAGCGTCAATCAGACTTGTATAAAAAAATGATTATTTTATATAAAAGTCTCTCTCTCTCTCTCTCTCTCTCTCTCTCTCTCTCTCTCTCTCTCCTAAGAGAGATGAAAACGTTCCGTGAGATGATAAGAACGTTCTCAAAGAATAAATTCAGGGCTACGTTCTAGACGTACATAAATTTCAAAGATAGTCCTATTGTATGTGTATAAATGCTCTCAAATTATATATATATATATATATATATATATATATATTAAAATTTTTATATCTTATTTAAACAATTTATATTAAATTATATAAAATTACAAATGATTTAACTTGACGTAAATTTAAGCCAGAGTGGTTCGTGCCTAAAATGAATGTTGATAATTAGTTGAAATTGCTTATAATAGTTCCAAAACCTTTTGATTGCTAAATGGAACTAATGATAAATTCAATAAACATAAATGAGAATATACACGATAGGGGACGTGTATGTGTGTGTGTGTGTGTGTGTGTGTGTGTGTATGTGTGTGTGTGCGTAATGGTTAATGTGATTATATGGTAACCGAAATTTTGCTGTATAAGAAATTAGTCGGAATATTTTTCAAACTTCGTACTTCGTGACTCATTCACATGCATTCATATTTGTACGCCATGGCAGTATTTTCTATTATTTATTACACCACACACGCACGCACACACACACACACACACATTATATATATATATATATATATATATAATATATGTTAAACACAGACCGTGCATGGAACAAGGAACTCTTCTGGGAAAATTAAATCCACTATAGTCCGAATAAGTAATGGTAAATGACAAATACCATAGTTTTTTTCCTTTTTCATGATTTTAGCCCGACGTGGGCAACGGGTCTCTCGCAAAGAGATCCCATAAATATAGCTTCCCTCACCAGCTATCTGCTAAAGCAGACAGGATCCAGCTTTGGGGACGTGGATCTAGGGTTAAAGCAAACCTAGATCCCTACACTCAGAACCTCTATATAAGTAAAAGACTCGTTGCATTCACGTCGTGTTGAATAAATCAAAGAAAAAAGGGGTAACTATTGTATTTTTAGCCAAAAAAAACCAAAACTTAAACCTCAACCGGGACATTGAGCGTCCACTTTTCAAGGCACGAAACACGTCCGTTTAGTATACACAAACTCAGAATGGTTCCCTGAGAACATTATATGTAAACACAGACCGTGCATGGAACAAGGAACTCTTCTGGGAAAATTAAATCCACTATAGTCCGAATAAGTAATGGTAAATGACAAATACATAGTTTTTTTCCTTTTTCATGATTTTAGCCCGACGTGGGCAACGGGTCTCTCGCAAAGAGATCCCATAAATATAGCTTCCCTCACCAGCTATCTGCTAAAGCAGACAGGATCCAGCTTTGGGACGTGGATCTAGGGTTAAAGCAAACCTAGATCCCTACACTCAGAACCTCTATATAAGTAAAAGACTCGTTGCATTCACGTCGTGTTGAATAAATCAAAGAAAAAGGGGGTAACTATTGTATTTTTAGCCAAAAAAACCAAACTTAAACCTCAACCGGGACATTGAGCGTCCACTTTTCAAGGCACGAAACACGTCCGTTTAGTATACACAAACTCAGAATGGTTCCCTGAGAACATTATATGTTAAACACAGACCGTGCATGGAACAAGGAACTCTTCTGGGAAAATTAAATCCACTATAGTCCGAATAAGTAATGGTAAATGACAAATACCATAGTTTTTTTCCTTTTTCATGATTTTAGCCCGACGTGGGCAACGGGTCTCTCGCAAAGAGATCCCATAAATATAGCTTCCCTCACCAGCTATCTGCTAAAGCAGACAGGATCCAGCTTTGGGACGTGGATCTAGGGTTAAAGCAAACCTAGATCCCTACACTCAGAACTCTATATAAGTAAAAGACTCGTTGCATTCACGTCGTGTTGAATAAATCAAAGAAAAAGGGGTAACTATTGTATTTTTAGCCAAAAAAAACCAAACTTAAACCTCAACCGGGACATTGAGCGTCCACTTTTCAAGGCACGAAACACGTCCGTTTAGTATACACAAACTCAGAATGTTCCCTGAGAACATTATATGTTAAACACAGACCGTGCATGGAACAAGGAACTCTTCTGGGAAAATTAAATCCACTATAGTCCGAATAAGTAATGGTAAATGACAAATACCATAGTTTTTTCCTTTTTCATGATTTTAGCCCGACGTGGGCAACGGGTCTCTCGCAAAGAGATCCCATAAATATAGCTTCCCTCACCAGCTATCTGCTAAAGCAGACAGGATCCAGCTTTGGGACGTGGATTAGGGTTAAAGCAAACCTAGATCCCTACACTCAGAACCTCTATATAAGTAAAGACTCGTTGCATTCACGTCGTGTTGAATAAATCAAAGAAAAAGGGGGTAACTATTGTATTTTTAGCCAAAAAACAAAACTTAAACCTCAACCGGGACATTGAGCGTCCACTTTTCAAGGCACGAAACACGTCCGTTTAGTATACACAAACTCAGAATGGTTCCCTGAGAACATTATATGTTAAACACAGACCGTGCATGGAACAAGGAACTCTTCTGGGAAAATTAAATCCACTATAGTCCGAATAAGTAATGGTAAATGACAAATACCATAGTTTTTTTCCTTTTTCATGATTTTAGCCCGACGTGGGCAACGGGTCTCTCGCAAAGAGATCCCATAAATATAGCTTCCCTCACCAGCTATCTGCTAAAGCAGACAGGATCCAGCTTTGGGACGGGATCTAGGGTTAAAGCAAACCTAGATCCCTACACTCAGAACCTCTATATAAGTAAAAGACTCGTGCATTCACGTCGTGTTGAATAAATCAAAGAAAAAGGGGGTAACTATTGTATTTTTTAGCCAAAAAAACCAAAACTTAAACCTCAACCGGGACATTGAGCGTCCACTTTTCAAGGCACGAAACACGTCCGTTTAGTATACACAAACTCAGAATGGTTCCTGAGAACATTATATGTTAAACACAGACCGTGCATGGAACAAGGAACTCTTCTGGGAAAATTAAATCCACTATAGTCCGAATAAGTAATGGTAAATGACAAATACCATAGTTTTTTTCCTTTTTCATGATTTTAGCCCGACGTGGGCAACGGGTCTCTCGCAAAGAGATCCCATAAATATAGCTTCCCTCACCAGCTATCTGCTAAAGCAGACAGGATCCAGCTTTGGGACGTGGATCTAGGGTTAAAGCAAACCTAGATCCCTACACTCAGAACCTCTATATAAGTAAAAGACTCGTTGCATTCACGTCGTGTTGAATAAATCAAAGAAAAAAGGGGGTAACTATTGTATTTTTAGCCAAAAAAACCAAAACTTAAACCTCAACCGGGACATTGAGCGTCCACTTTTCAAGGCACGAAACACGTCCGTTTAGTATACACAAACTCAGAATGGTTCCCTGAGAACATTATATGTTAAACACAGACCGTGCATGGAACAAGGAACTCTTCTGGGAAAATTAAATCCACTGCTTTAGCAGATAGCTGGTGAGGGAAGCTATATTTATGGGATCTCTTTGCGAGAGACCCGTTGCCCACGTCGGGCTAAAATCATGAAAAAGGAAAAAACTATGGTATTTGTCATTTACCATTACTTATTCGGACTATAGTGGATTTAATTTTCCCAGAAGAGTTCCTTGTTCCATGCACGGTCTGTGTTTAACATATAATGTTCTCAGGGAACCATTCTGAGTTTGTGTATACTAAACGGACGTGTTTCGTGCCTTGAAAAGTGGACGCTCAATGTCCCGGTTGAGGTTTAAGTTTTGGTTTTTTTGGCTAAAAATACAATAGTTACCCCCTTTTTCTTTGATTTATTCAACACGACGTGAATGCAACGAGTCTTTTACTTATATAGAGGTTCTGAGTGTAGGGATCTAGGTTTGCTTTAACCCTAGATCCACGTCCCAAAGCTGGATCCTGTCTGCTTTAGCAGATAGCTGGTGAGGGAAGCTATATTTATGGGATCTCTTTGCGAGAGACCCGTTGCCCACGTCGGGCTAAAATCATGAAAAAGGAAAAAAACTATGGTATTTGTCATTTACCATTACTTATTCGGACTATAGTGGATTTAATTTTCCCAGAAGAGTTCCTTGTTCCATGCACGGTCTGTGTTTAACATATAATGTTCTCAGGGAACCATTCTGAGTTTGTGTATATATATATATATATATATATATATATATATAATACACACATACATATACATACCCCTTATATTATTTTTAAAGTTACAATTATTATGCTTTAAGAATTTCCGTTATTTATACCACGACTAATTTTATTACATTCTGGGTAGAAGTATGGGTATATTGCCTGGTCGCTCAACTGGAAAAATGTCTCAAAGGATGATCGATGAAGCGAGATCCGCGAAACGCTATTTCAGATTCACGAAATCTAAATGTTATTAAAATATATTTTGTTAATTTATAACATTATTTTTAATATTAATAAAAATGAATTATAATTCAGAGAAAGCAAAAACCTCCATCAACCTTCTTTACGTAGAAATATTATCTTTCGTCTCAAATCACTCAAAAATGAAGTTTCAAAGGTCATTTCTTCGATCTAAAGAAGTTATGTATCATTAAAAGATGTCATTATATCATCTGACAAGAAACTTTTAGACCCCAGAAGAAGGAAAAACTTCTTCTAGAGTGCACCTTCAAAATAAGTTTTAAGTTCTAAATGTAGAAGATTTTATTTGGAGTGTTATTTGAGTGGTAATTATGTGGCAGGGAATATATATATATATATATAATATATATATATATAGTGTGTGTGGTGTGTGTGTGTGTGCAATGACATGATTATAAGTCAAGATTAACTTAATATAATAATTGAAGTCAAAAGTCTCTTGTAATTGTTCAATAACATCTACACACTTGGCAAAGTTACTATGCACGCTAATACACCTTATAGCATATGAAGAGGTACTGATGCAGGAGAGAATTGCTTCTTCTCGTTCAAGTGTCCATTTATAGTTCTGCTAGACTTTCGTGGCAAATAGATGTTGTTTCTTCTCTAGCCTTCAGTTGCGTATGTTCATATATATATATATATATATACATATATACACACACACACACACACACACACACACACACACACACACATATATATATATATATATTGTGAAATTCAAATTCCATTCCAAGTATAGATGAATTTAGAATTTACTAGTTAGTCTTGTGTAAATAAATAAAAAAAATAATAAAAAAAGTTGTCGTAGCAAAGCGAATCTCCTCTCACTTTTAATCTTCACTTATCGTTCAATTCGTTCGTCATCAGCAACAACTGAACCAACTTTCCTTTTCGTTTTCACAATCAATAACTAAAGCCTAACTTCTTAATTTTTATCCTTGGGATAAAAATCTATTCCCTTTTTTGAGTCTTAAATCCATGATAGGATGGCGAATGTAATAAGCAGTTTTTTCTCGCTCCCAATAGTCTCCTTCTTCGGATACCTTCGCTTCTCGCCCGAATCTTTTTTTTTTCAGTCTTTTCCTCGAGTATTATCGTCTTTGCGACGATGCGTGACGTCACTCCGAGTTGTCGTTAAGGTCTGAACCTTCGTCCGTTCTTCGGGCGGCGTCCGCGAGACACGGGAGGAAAAGCCTCATGGAATGCGTGATAAATTCGTCAAAGGGCGCGCATCAAATCTGCCTTTCGAATTATTAAATATGACGTTAAATCTCCAACGTCTCTCTCTCTCTCTCTCTCTCTCTCTCTCTCTCTCTCTCTCTCTCTCTCTCTCTCTCTATATATATATATATTATATATATATATATATATATTGCTTTGGAATTCTCGTCCACACTGAAGGTCCAACGGTAATGTTGTTTGGTGAAACGAAAAAGGTGCTTTATTATTATTATTTTTATTATTATTATTATTATTATTATTCTTATTATCTTATTATTATTATTATTATTATTATTATATATTAATATATAAAAAATATAGACAGATTTATAATCTTTCGTAAATCGAAGAGAAGGAGTAAGTAAGGATTTCCAAAGAAAACCAAAATTTTTTCGATAGCAGAAAACTTTCCTATTTTCGTCTTTCTCCGAAAAGCTTTTGACTTAAAAAATATAGATAAAAAAGCTTTTATCTGTCGAATGTCAGTTAGTGGTAAAAATCAGTCTTTTTCCATTCAGTATAATTCCCAATTCAGTCTTCTTTCAGGAATTAGAAATTCTCAGGAGTGAGACTCTCGAAAGGGAAATTCTCAAATAGATTCATTCTCATTCCTGATGTAGGATTTCAAAGCTGAAGTTAGTGTCTCATTAAACAATCCTCTTCGATCCCCCAATTATATCGCTGTCTCATTTTGCTTTTTCCCAAATCGGGACACTGTTAAATTTGAAATTTTTTCCTTCAGACCCAAAATGACTATGACTCGGAGAGGAGGGGGTGGCACTTTTGCTGGCGTTCGCCCTTGGCCCCTCCTTCTTCTTCCATATAAAATTTTTTAGTGAAAATCGACCTAAAAGTATCTCGTCTTTTAATGGGTTCGCTACACAACGGGAGAAAATTAAAAAATGGTCGCGTAAGGTTTTTACACACTCCTAGTTTGCATCAATTGTTTTGGAAACATTGCCTAAGCGGTAATATATCGTCGCAGTTGAAACGTTTTGTGGTTTTTACACTCAATTAGATTTTAATATTATAAAAGCTATTTTTTGCACAAAATGAGTCATGAAGATAGTTTCAATTTGAGTTGGAAATCAGACCATTCGGAAATAGTTATCCTCGGATGTCCTTCAATATAAGATCGGAAGGTCTTAGGATCGAGTCCGGGCTAGGACTTAATAATTTCAAACTTCCATGGCGAGTCGTGGTTCGGATTTCATGTTAAGATCCAAGTTGGGGCGAAAACCTTGACCTTCGTCACAATGAACATTCGGGTAGAAGCAAAACCACTATATATACAGTATATATATATATATATTATATATATATATATAATATATATGGAATAAATTTCACACTTAAACATGTGAAATGAATGAATGATGCAACTCATTTTTTTTCCTTATGGGTTTGTATCATATATATATATATATATATATATATATATATATATATATTATATATATATATAATATAGATACAGTATATATATATATATATATATATATATATATATATATATATATATATATATATATATATACACACGCTTTATAGTACTGCCTCCCCGTAGTATCGATATGGACCGTGACTTGATGGATACCATAATGAAATTGACTGGATTCTTTGGATCTGATATATTTGCATGTCCGTTATAAATAGATATAGAGTGTAACATATTTGTGGATAGTAGTCTGTTATGACTTGATCCTCTGGATCGAGAGATTCTATCTTTAGTTTTAAACCGATAATTAATTATTTTTAAATTGATAATTATTTAGTTTCGTAAAAATTGGTCGTTGCCAATTTACTGGCAGTTTTTACATAAATTTCTTATGTTCTTGTGGTTCGGAACCCACGTAAAATTGTAGGTCCCCTCCACCACCACGGAGGACATACACAATACACGATTACGAACACAGTTAGGTAGACCAGCCATGAGTGGATCCTAGGGTCTTTGTTGGTCTGAAACATTATAACATTATAACATTACTGTGAGGTATTGATAAACTCATGATCTTCATTTGCCCCACAAACACCTTTAAATGGGAGACCCAAAATGGGTGCACACACATTTCTACATTACTGTACAGTCTTTACAGCTACACCTACACTTTTTCTCCTAAGTATATATATGGAAATGTATATGGTTGTAAATTGTGACTTGGTCCGCAATTGATATGGACCGTGACTTATTTTTGGTTGGCAAGGTACTGGTATTGCTGGATACCGTAATGAAATTGACTGGATTCTTTGGATCTGATATATTTGCATGTCGGTTATAAATAGATATAGAGTGTAACATATTTGTGGATAATAGTCTATTATGACTTGATCCTCTGGATCCAGAGATTCTATCTTTAGTTTTAAATTGATAATTAATTAGTTTTAAATTGATAATTAATTAGTTTTAAATTGATAATTATTTAGTTTTGTAAAAATTGGTTGTTGCCAATGTACAGGCAGTTTTTACATAGTGGAGCCGCCTCGATGGGCCGACGTGGCCCCTAGTGTGCCCACTTTAAAGATTTCTTATGTTCTTATGTTCCTTGTGGTTCGGAACCCACGTAAAATTGTAGGTTCCCGCCGCCACCACGGAGGACATGCATAATACACAATTACGAACACAGTTAGGTAGACCAGCCATGAGTGGATCCTAGGATTTTTGTTGGTCTGAAACATTACAACATTATAACATTATAACATATATATATATAAGGGATTTCCTAATATTTTTGTGTGCAAACAGTATGTAAATTCTCTTATTTACAAGACTTTTTTCCTTTTAGCAAAACAAATCAATTAAATTTAAAATCTTTCACCATAAAATTAATATTAAGCAAAAATTGCAGTAAAAAAACAAAAAAACAAAAATCCAAAATTCTGAAAATTAAAAAAAGTCACAATTTTGCATTTTTGTGTTTTCTATTTTTTTAATGTTTAAAAAACAAATATTTTTTTTTTAAAAATTTGTATTTTTTCTGTTAAAAGAAAGATTTTTAAATTTTTTTAAATGGTATGAATATATAAAATGAAGTTATTGATATTAATAGAGACTCTTTATCTATTGTTAATTATAATAATTGAAAATTAATTATTATTTCTTGAAAATAATTAATGGATTTAAATTTTGTAGAGATTTAAATTCGTAAAAAAAACGATCTGAAAATTATATTAAAAAAAAATATTAATAATTAAAATAATTAAAATAATAATTAATTGAAAATATACCATAATTTAAGGGTTTTTAATTTAAAAACACACCCACACACATACACACACACACACACACACACACATACGTATTATGGCGTATAACTTACATTTAATTAAAAAAATTTATTTAAACTTTATTGATACAATTAATTAAATCGAATTAAATTGGACTCATGAATTTACTGAAAAAAATAATTAAAGTCAAAATATTTTCTAGAACTCGTGAACAAATTTTTTTTTTTTTTTTGTGGGTAGGTAAATCTTGAACGAAAAAAGTACAACGGTAATAAGCATTATAACCGAAAGGTCAGCTGTAAAAAGCGGTTGAGAACTTCTTAAATTAAAGAAAAACTGATAAAGCGAACGATTATGCTTCCCCCCTCCCCTACACACACACAAAAAAACCCTTTTCATTAAAGCATTTCCTCCGAAAAAATCCTTCATCAATTTTTCAAGTCAGTTACACGCAACTCTGATTTCATTCATATACAGTATATGTAAACTTCGAGTGCCAGTTGTGTCCCAAGTGCCAGTTATATTTCAAGTGCCTGAATATTTTATTCATCATGAATAAGTTCAGTTTAATTAAAGATTAGTAAAACTATGGGACATGACAATTCATGTGGTAGCTGCCTGTTAAAATAATTTAATTAACTAATTACTTATATATATATATATATATATATATATATACACACACACACACACACACATATATATATATATTATATAATATATATATAATATATATATATATATATATATATATATAGGGTGAACCAAATGTAGGTGGAGAGTAATGATAACGTTTATTTTGAGAATACATATTTAATTTTTTTGTATACTATAATACAAAAAAATTTAAATAAATTTAGTTATAATATTTAATATAATATAACACAAACACCATAGTTATAATGAACACCATAGTTATAATATAATATAACACAAACCGTATTCAACCTACTGTCCACCTACTTTTGGTTCACCGTGTATATATATATATATATATATATATATATATATATATATATATATATATATATACGGTATAATGATAATAATAAAAATAATAATAATAATAATAATAAATAATAATAAATAGCCCTAAGGGTTATATATATATATATTATATATATATTATATATATATATATAATATATTATATATATATATATATATAATATATATATATATATATATATATATATATATACCGTGTGACCACAAAAATTGTCCCTGTTTTTAATCGCTTATTACTCAGACATTATTGCAGCTTCACAAATGAAATGAAAAGCATTCGAAAGAGAACATTTTAAAGTTTTAATTTATTCTACATGTGTTCAAAGTGACGTCCCTGGACATTCTTACATTTCACACAACGGGAAAGGAAGTTATTTATTACATTTTCCAAAACGCTGCATTCAATGGACTGTACACTCTCTACCACCGCTTGCTTTAATTCTTCGATAGAGGATGGCTCTTGCCTGAATACTTTGTCCTTGACAAATCCCCAGAGAAAAAAGTCCATAGGTGATAGATCGGGAGATCTTGCGGGCCAGGGAAACTGCGAGCGATGAGAAATGAATCTTTGTTCAAAAAATCTTGTTAAACATTCCAGTGATTGCCTAGTTGTGTGGGCTGTTGCTCCGTCTTGCTGAAACCACTTGTTACTGCAGTTTTCTTGTTCAAAAACAGTGTTCAGCATTTCTACATATCTTTCTGAAGTTACTGAAAGCGGTCTCCTTGTCTCTGGGTCCTCAAAAAAGTAAGGACCATAAACCTTGCTGCTACTCAAACCACACCAGACCGTAACTTTTGGTGAATGCAGAGGTTTCTCCAAGTGTATATTTGGCTTGTTTTGTGACCAACACCGGTAATTCTGTCTGTTGATGAACCCATTGAGATAGATGTGGCATTCATCACTGAATATTATGTCACTTAATCTTATCTGGTTTTGTTCAATTATTGTTTCAATGCGTTCACAAAACATCAAACGACGCTGGTAGTCTTGTTCACTAAGCTGTTGCAAACACATAATTTTGAATGACTTCATTCTCAAATCCAACGTGATTATTTTCCGAATGCTCTCCCGTTTGATTCCTGTCACAGCTGATAGTCGTCTCACAGATTTCTTGTTGTCCGTTTCAAGCTGATTTGCGACTGAATCAATGTTTTCAGCGGTTCGCACACCTTTGCTGCGCCCAGAGTTGCCTTTATGCATGTTCTTGATTGAGCCGTGATGTTTCCATTTTGCGAAAATCCTGCGAATCGTTTTAGGATCTATGGTCCTTTGCTGACCGTATTGTCGTCTGAAAGACCGTTGGGTGGCAACTACCGAGCCATGTTTGATCATCTCTTCTGCGATGAAAACACGTTGCATGTCCGACAAATAACCCATGATTGTGGTGGACAAAACTGTCATTTTTTTATAAGTACTGATTTCGTATCCAGGATATCGAAAAAATTAAATAAAACTTTTAAATATTCTTTTTCGAAAGCTTTTTATTTCATTTGTGAAGCTGCAATAATGACTGAGTAATAAGCGATTAAAAACAGGGACAATTTTTGTGGTCACACGACAAATAACCCATGATTGTGGTGGATAAAACTGTCATTTTTTTTATAAGTACTGATTTCGTATCCAGGATATCGAAAAAATTAAATAAAACTTTAAAATGTTCTCTTTCGAATGCTTTTTATTTCATTTGTGAAGCTGCAATAATGACTGAGTAATAAGCGATTAAAAACATGGACAATTTTTGTGGTCACACGGTATATATATATATATATATATATATATATATATATATATATGTGTGTGTGTGTGTGTGTGTGTGTATGTGTGTGTGTGTGTGTATGTGTGTGTGTGTGTGTGTATTTTAAGCTATCACAGTAATGATATCAGAAAATAAAATTGAATTTAGAGG
Source organism: Bathynomus jamesi (assembly GCA_023014485.1). Lineage (NCBI taxonomy): Eukaryota > Metazoa > Arthropoda > Malacostraca > Isopoda > Cirolanidae > Bathynomus > Bathynomus jamesi. The sequence continues at coordinate 75,271 of JAJOZX010005329.1, forward strand.
TGACATATTCGGGACATTTAAGTCACCCATCAATTTACATTTTCTGTAATATATTCAAGCCGTCAGTGCCTCGAGACTGCCATGCGCTCTGATTCGCTTCCAAATCAATTAACAAACGTACCTATTATTAATGTTCATTAAAATAGAGTTTACGCTTTATCTGTATGTGCGTTTGTATAAGTTTAAATATAGTAGTAAGCTTTTTATTACATATCGTGGTCGACTATATATTTATAAGTTATTCTTAAAATTCTATAATATATATATATATATATATATAACTTTGGTTGACCTTGGTTTTACTTCCGCCCGAATTGTTGATTCTGCCGAAGGTCAAGCTTGTCACCCCACCTTAGATCTGCAGTTTGATGCAGAATCTGAATCACGCCTCCCACCAGCAGCGCAGCGTCTTAACCACTTGGCTACCCAGGGTACCCATTTATCTACCAACCAATTTTTTTTTAATTATGTGGAAGGATGAACAAATGGGTTTTGCTGCGCGTCGCCTACCGTCACCGGGCCTCGATCCTGGGGCCGATGGATTCGTAATCAGCGACGCTAACCACTACACCACCACTAACCACCACATATACAGGGTGTCCCAGAATTAACTATCTATTTCAATGAAATCGGACAAATTTTTTAAAAACACACTTTTATTTATGTTTATCATGTTTAATATGTGTTAAAAATGTATAAATTTCTAAATTTTTTTCAGAATTTTATTTTCATAATTTTTTCATTATCTGGTCCAATGAAAGACCGTCTGAAGTCATAGAATGGCAAAGATACTCTCCAAAAGTTAACGTGTGGCTTGGAATGACCAAATCCAAAATTTATGGCCCATTCTTCTTTGCGGAAGCAACTGTAACAGGTACCGTCTACCTTGATATGCTTCAGCAGTTTCTCGAACCACAGCTTCTTGATGATGGCATTCTTGATAATGTTGTGTTTCAACAAGATGGAGCACCATAAATTTTGGATTTGGTCATTCCAAGCCACACGTTAACTTTTGGAGAGTCTCTTTGCCATTCTATGACTTCAGACGGTCTTTCATTGGACCAGATAATGAAAAATTATGAAAATAAAATTCTGAAAAAAATTTAGAAATTTATACATTTTTAACACATATTAAACATGATAAACATAAATAAAAGTGTGTTTTTAAAAAATTTGTCCGATTTCATTGAAATAGATAGTTAATTCTGGGACACCCTGTATATATGTGAAGAACAATATACATTTCTTTTAATTGAATTGAATAAAATTTATTGATAAAATAATTACAATTTACAATTTCACAATTTTCGTTTTTGTTTTAACATAATTAATTGTGGAATTGGACTATTTTACTTAATTTGGCTCTTAAGCTTTAGGCTTTACTGGGCTCTTAATTAAAAATAAAACACATTATTATTATTATAAATATTAAATCAGGAATAATAATTATTAATTAGAGTATATATTAATCTTAAGTTATTATCATTATAGATATAAAATAAATATAAAGTCATTATTGAAGATATGATACCAATGCTATACGAAGAAATCACTATTAGACATGAGAGATGAACAATAACGAGTAATGTACATTTAATCCTAGATTACGCACGAGAGATGAATAAGTAATAGAGTAATGTACATTTAATCCTTGGTTTTAAACGAATTTACATTCACAGTATTTTTTTTATATCAGCATTTAACCCTTTAAGGACGACCGTTACAAATTGGTAGCGTTTCAAATACGCGCATTCATATCTACAAAAAATTCAGGCCTTAAAGGGGTTAAATCATTCTATAGTTTTAGTTCAATGAAATTGCGGGTAACTATATTAAAGTAGAAACTTTAGAAAAAACATTTATTAATAAAATAAAATAGATTATAAATTAGTGTATCTTAAAAATCGTCCCAAAACATCGTGAATAAATTTTATCTTAAATAAATAAACTAAAAATAATCATGATAATAAAAAAAACCCGACCTCCCACAAGCAATTTTTGGAATGCCAGAACAGCCAAAGATGGCACTGGAAAAAAATTCAAAAGTAATTGGAATTTAGAAGAAATTACATAAATTATATAATAACATTCACTAAATGCTTTGGCAGTCATATATATATATATATATATATATAACTGAATCCCAGCTTCTATAATCAAAGGTGCAAGAAAACCTTTGAAATTATAGTTATTTTCATTATATCCTATAAGGTTTAGAACACCTTCAAAT